>CM038112.1:5285866-5381446 GCA_001642375.2 Mentha longifolia
AATAAATGTAGAAGAAATTCAATTGCATTTTTTTTAAATATGGGCTCGAAACGACGTCATTATTGTGGAGCTGGCAAAAAAAATTCACCTTACTTCACGAGTGTAGAGTCTGCATTCCAGCAGTTGGAAAGGAAAAAACATGACATTTTTAAAGAACTATTGAATGTTTGAGATATTTACAAAATAAGTTGAAATCGGGGTCATAAATAAAAATTATTAAAGATTAGGCCCATAAACTATAATTAAACCAAACTATAGTATAGTTAAAGAAAGATGTTTTCCTTTTATCAATTCTTGTCTGGTATTAGCCCAACTAGTTGATTCGTTGATTATGTTAGGCTAAAATCCAAAACTCAATGCATGAAACATACCAGGAAATAAATAAATAAATAAACTTGGCATCTATATATTTGAATTGTGTTAGATATACTACCAACATAGGCAGAAAATTTCCATGAGTTTTGCCGGCTGCCCAACTAGTTGATTATGTTAGGCTATATATCACATAAAATCCAAAATTCAATGCATGATATATACCCAAAAAAAAAAATGGGTTTTAAGATTTTTATGAATTGTGTTAGATATATATAGTCTCCAAAGTCAGATAATTTACATGAGTTTTGCACCTGCTTCTAAGATGCAAGCAAAGCCACAAAAAACCCTATTCTCAAATGTTGTAGTCTGCAAAAAACAAAACCAACTCCTTAAAGCAAGCTCCATACTCCAATCTTCACAAAATTTAGGATCTGTATGAAAATTATAATGATTAGCCAATTCAGAAAAATCTGGCATAATCCAGAAAAAAATATCTTTCTTTAACCAGTTCAAGACAAAGTTTAGAGCACTTCCTCAAAAACAGGAGAAAAAAAAAGGCCTGCATCCTGCATTTGTTATATTATAGCAAAAATATGCAACTCTACCTGATTTTGAGGACTTCACCCAAAGCTCCTTCAATATGCTGCATTATATCATCTATGTCCTCATTTTGTTTCTTCAATGCAAAAAGAAAATATATAATATATATAACATGGCTAAAATACATAATGGAATATTTGAGACAGCATTAGTAGGGAGACTACCTTTTTCAAACTCAACAAATCAGAAAATGCCTTGTGCAAACTGTGAGATTTTTCTTCCAATTCTTTCATCATCAACATGGCAAATCGGTTGAGCTGGTCATCGGAGAGAAAGGATCGAAAAGCAAAATCTGATCCAGTCGATGGAGAAGCTCGAATCTCAGCCCCCTTAATCCCTATCAAAAATCACAGAGAAGAGAAGGGTGTGATCTAATATCAATCAAATTCAAAGGGAGTGTTAGAAATTCTTAAGAAAAAGACTCGGTCTTTAACTAGTTAAGCATTTACGAAGAAACTGTAAATTTCCAAGATTTTTTTGTTTTTTTGTACCATTTCATTGGTTGATGAGGATCCATACGCTTCCTGTTTTACCGTTTTATCCGACTCTGAGCATTCAACTCCTCCCTTTCGAGATTTGCATTTCGGGAAGTCTCTATTGATGAGTTTACTGATGATTTCTTTGTTTCCGAGATCCGAGATGATGACAACCACGCAGTTCTCGAAGCTTGTTACGTTGCCTTCACTGTCCTCTGCCACACCAAAATCAAGAATAGACAGAAGTGTGCTGAAAACAGACATGTGTGCCATCTCAAGCTTGTGGAACACGACTACAGAGTACGGATTTTTCTTCACCGCCTCCGTGAGAAGAAGGCCAGTGTTCCTATTCATACAGCAACGGCACGTAGCAATCAAGAACGAATGATGCATATCGAAGATAATCAGCAAAGAGAGTTACGAAGTCTATGAAAATGATAAAACTTAAGAGGCTGCAAACCTGAAAAATGATTCCGGTTGAGTGCACAGTGATAGATCGAATTGAAACAGTAAATTCTGGTTGAGATTTTCTGCAATTGTTTCTTACTTTTAGGGTTAAGTCCTAAGCAAAAAATGATGTAGGCAGATGATTGGACTCATCAGATTTCCTCAGCAATGCCTCAGTTATAGCTTGAGATGCTCTATCTCTTTGCTCCGACGAGCTTTGCAGTCCTCTTGAGACCGTTTCCAAACAGATTTTTGCACGTTTCGTTTTCAAAGAAACCTCTTCCTCACTACTGAAGTCATCCAGTTTCACCTATAGGAGGTTTCAAAAGATATACAATTAGAATCTGTAACACAGATTCATATACTCGAGATAAAGTCGAGACTTGCATCAAATAAGTGATACAGTACCTCATTGCCATCCTTCATCATGAAACGAGCAATCAACTTAATTGCGTCTCTAGATTCATCAAGAGCACGACGAAGATCTGCTCGATTCTTGGTGCTTATTAAATCACAGATATGGGAGCATTTTGTTTGTAGCTTGTAAATATAGTATGCATGTAGCTTCTCTTTACGGTATCGGCCCCTCAGCTTAGATAAGCTTTCTTTGAATCTCAAATGAGCTGGATCTTTTATCAGGTGACTGCCATTTTCGATTCTGAGAGAAAACTCCTTCCTCAATCCGACTAGTTCATCGATGTAGATGATTACTACGTCCTCCGCCTCCCTCAAAACATTCATAGTCAGCTTAGGCTTCATAAACAGTTTAGGCCACTCTTCATAGGCATGTGCACCATTCTAAAGAAGAAAACAGAAACGGAATTAATTCAAAGACTGAATTAACATAATCACGTTAGTTTGTATTCCATTTTAATGAAGAATATTGGAGCTTACTCACTTTCATGATATCTTCGAAACGCATCATGTTCACGACTGCAGCATTCGATGGATAAAAGATAAGTGGCTTATTCAACCCACTTCCCATGGATTCTGCAGTGTCCCTCATTTGAAGCCGAGAGATGGCCATATGATTTTGCAAACTCAACCAAGGGAAGACTAACACGTCGTTGAAAAGATCGAGAAACTCAGAGTTATACTCATTCGAAACCTGAAAATCAGAACGAGAGAATCAAATACCTTATCAATCACATAAGAAACAGCACAACAAAAAAATGACTAGAGCAATTACCCTAGAAAGGAACTGATGCAAACGACACTCCTCATCTCCGACCCCTCCATGGAGAAGTGCAGGCTCGATCAAGATTTCCCGAAAAGGGAGTTTCGGTATAGTAGTGTGGAGACATTCACAATCAAAGAACACTTCATGGCCAAGATGTGTCGAGACAAGAATTATATCATTCGAGAAATCGACAGATGTCCCTTGACCATCACTCAAACTACCGTTCCTTAATATCTGTGGAAGAACTTCATGAGTGAATCTATACGTTGCCTCCTCGATGTTACGAAACATGACAACACTCCCATTTTTCTTATACCTGTAAACATAACAAAGCTCATACACAATGCAGATGGCAAATATTATTAGGAGAAATCGGAAAAGACAGTAACTAACTTGTAAAGATTAACGAGGAGTTTCTTGAAAAGATTTGGCTCTCTAATAAGGGACACGTCGAATGCCATATACTTATTCTTGTCTCCATAGATTTCCTCGGCTAGAGATTCTGCGAGTTTCGACCTTCCACAACCACGAGGTCCAAGCAAGAGAAAGGATCCGAGCGGGCCCTTGACAGATTTCTGTTTCAAGAGGGCACATCCTATTTTATGCACAACACCATCCAACTCAACCAGTTTCTCCGATAATCTCGATTTCAGATCCTCGAGCTTTGGCAGCATCATCCTCAACTCGAAAGGCCAGTAGAAGCATTTCGGAGGAAGAGAAGAAATGTTACTCGCCACCTATAATCAAGAAAAGAGAAACTCACAGAATTACATAACATAGCAAATCAAAACATAATTTTTCATATGATGTATGGAGAGAACTTAAAACCTGCGCAATTTCCCTCGGCCCAACGAAGAGCGTCTCCTTGAATGCAGTATCCACAGTATGCTCAAGATCATCAAGAATGCAATTGACTACTTGAGGCAACCCCGAAAAATCCTTCTTGTCTAGTGATCTCGAGCTCGTGGTGAGCCTAACTAGCTGATTCGACAGACGAAGCAACAGCTCGTGTCTCTTCCCCGACTCGCGCTTCTGCTCGTCGAGAATCAGAGACCACTTCTTCATGAAAGAATCTATCTTTCCTGTGATCTGAGCCAATTCCCTCTCAACCTGGTCAGGCAAAAACACAAACACATTAGCTGCATGAAGAGAAAAGACAACTCCAAGTAGAAAACTCAAGTAAAAAAAGCTAAAGGAACTCAAACATACACGAGGCAAAGCATCTGTTCTGCAAGAAAGAGACTTCTCCTTCCTCAACTCCATCACCTCAACATAAGCACGATCAAGACTGCAATCGTCCCATTCGAGGCTCGTTTCTTCGCAATCACGATCAAGATTGTTCGTCAAAAACTTGCACGCCTTTTCAACAAAGACGATGGGATCCGTGTCGCTTCCATATTCTATGCAGAAAGCCGGAAACGAAGCACCAAAATATTTTCATAACGTAATTTTTCGATCGCCATTAAATAGGTTGATAAGCAGAAATTCGGATTCCAGTACAATGAACTGGCAAAAGAGATTGGAGAAAAAGGAAATAGCGTGGAAAATACCCTTGAGGAGTTCGGCGGCGAAGGGGCGAGCGTCGCCGGCGATGCGTACGCCGTAAGCTGTTTCCAAATTGCGTATCCTTGCGGCATGCAATGCCTCCATCTCCGTCTACGAGAATTCTTGAGACGGAGTTGAAATAAATATGAAAATATGTATATATATTTATGAGAGAGTAAAGAGAGAGAGAGAGAGAGAGAGAGAGTATCACAATCTATATCACTATCACTATCAGTATCGACGAATTAGTAAGAATCTGAATGAAATCTTTTCAGAAGGAAAAATAAATAAAGAAATCTATCTTTATATGCATATTTATTGGAATTTAATCTAAATATTTAGATTATTTCATTATTCTACTATTTACTACGGAGTATCTTAATAGTTATCATCTATTCTCACTTCTCTAATTAATGTAGTACTTCGTATAATTTAATATTGTAGTTATGTACTCCATTCGTCCTCCATTTATTGACCCAAAACTTTTCGGCACGCATTTCCACCGAAACATAGTACGAGTTTTAAATATAATTTTGAAGTATTTTTTTTTACGGGATACTACGAGTGTCGTACTATTCCTTAAAAGATAAAATATTTCAAAATTATATTTTAAAATTAGTACTAGGTTTCGGTGGAAAAGCGTGCCGAATAGTATTAGTGTCAAGAAATGGATGACGGAGGAAGTACATTTTATAGTTTTGAGTTCTTTTTAATGACTATAATATAATTGTTAAGATATATTTGTAAAAGTTCGATTTAGAAAATTAACTAATATATTTTAAGACTACATATATTGTTTAACGATTGATACAAAAACTAGTGCAAAACCTCAAAGTTGACTGTATAGACCAAAAGAGCTTTCTGAATATATGAATGTCATTATGTATTCCAAAAATTGATTTTAATATTTGAAATATATAGAATCATACAAATTACGACAATGTAAAATTGAATATCGAATAAATTGTTTCACACTTCAAAGCAATTAATTTGCTAGAAGAGTAATTATACATTTAATGTTTTATTTGTGAGTAATCAAGAATGTTACCTTCTCGTTGGATAATTTTATTTCTCATTTCTTCTCCCTCTCTAATATTCCATCAGTCCTATTTTTAAAGGTCATAAGCTATAAAACTATTAAAATGGGACGAGAAGAGTAACATATTTTCACTGACCACTTATCGATGGGACGGAGGGAGTGGTAAATATTTTTGGAGCTAACGATGTGTTTATGTTATTTTATAGTCTCTTGTATGGAAAGAAAATGAAAGAATGATTTAATTAATGGAGCAAGTATTACTCTCTTCATCCATAAAAATTGCAATGCACGTGAATTTTTATTATGCAATTAACTTTAAGTAACTTTAATTAGTGGGTTATGTCTAATTAATAGATAAATATTAAGAAATTAGTTAGAGTTAATGAATTTAACAAGCTTATCAATGACGGGTTATTATAAAGAACTGCGATACAGAAATCATAATATAAAGAGTTACTAATTGCTGACGTGTAGAGCTGAGCTATATAAAGAGTTGCTAATTGCTGAATCAATTTTTCACACAGGTAACGTTTCGTAATCGATCTTCCATATACCTCTAAAACTAGTTCAATTCAAGATTCATTTAAAAAATAGTAATACAAATATGTAGTCAATTCAAGATTCCTTTAGTAAACTTAATTTACAACAAAAATAGAAAAATTAAAAATCAACGAGCTTATCTGATTCCTACCCACCATTAGCAAGAAACAAGAGCTAGTATCGATCAAAATTGCTCAACAACAGAACTTAAAAAAGAAAAAGAAGCATCGCCATTTGGGATTTAAATTTGGTTGTAGATCTAATGACAGTATAGCTTGATCAAGGAATCTGCACCTGCAGTGAAAAGCCACGGTTGCCTTGGATGGAAAGTACAATCCATCACTCCTGCAAAATTCGCAAATGCAATGATTATATCGTCAGTTTTTTACACGTAAAAATGGCAGACGGGGATGAAAGAGCAAGCTACCTCTTCCATCAAAAGTGGAATGCCCTCGGAGGATCTCGAGTGGAACTATCAGTGGATTTTGATTCAAATCTGAATAAACCATTCCATGGAAGACGTACGCTGTGCAATCATCCGAACATGAGGCGAATAAAGGGTAGGATCGATGGTAGGCAACGTTAGTGATATCCTTTGGATGGCACCTGGAAATTTAGACAAACGCAGGATACAAGAATATGAATGCATCTTCTTGATAGAAATATAATCTTCAAAAAATGTAAGGACTTTCTTGGTAGTATTTATAAATTACAAAGCCGTACCTAAGGACTTTATAAGGTTTAGATGAAAGGTCCATGTCAAACCAACATAATTTTCCATCTCTGCTTCCAACAATGGCATTATCACCTGCATTTTAAGGGATCAGACATCTACAGTCTAGGCACACTAATAATTTGCATGGGCACTTTCCAGTGTGTACGTGTGTGTGCGTGACAGGGAGATAGAGTCGAGGCGTACCACCAGGGTGGATAGATAGGGAAGAAATTTCACGGACGCCAGGTTCAAGTTTCTTGATAAGCTTTTGCTTCAACAGATCATAGACGCGGACATCCTTTTTTGTTGCAGTAAAGAATATGGAACGAGAAGGATGAAAAGCAGTTGCAACAGGAATTCCTTTCGTCTTGAATGGAATCCGTTGCGTGAGTTTTCTTGAGAGTTGGTGAATTAACACAGCTTTCGATTCGCGTGCATTTAGGTTAAGGAATGAAAATTTAAGCAGGCATATATCTGCTAATAGAGTAAAAAGATCCTCCAGAATGAATCGAGCATACTACTATGTATGAACCAGCAAACTACATCAGGTAGTTTTGATTCACACGACTACTTTGTATATTTTAACTCTTCCAATTCACAGTAGTTAAGGCCTAATTTTAGAAAACAAAAGGCATACTGAAACAATTACTGCATATATGGCCAAGAAAAGGATATCAGCTGGCATGAGAGATGATAGATAGTCTCCTTTACGATGCCATTCCACTTTAGTAACAGACTGCAATTTAGCAACACTAAGTCATTATCGCTTGATACAAAAATATTGAGAAATCACATGTTATAAAGCAGCTTCAGATCCATGGGAAATGTCTAAGTTGAGATAAAGCCAAAAAAAATCAAAAAAATTACCTTAAAATGCTTCAGTCTGATTCCTCCATGAGTATCATCTTCACTCCATTTGACAATAGATGCATTTGTATCTGAAAAAAAAGATCTTAGTGGCTGACAAAAGGTAATGTGCATAAAGAACAATCAGTTTCCAAGTATCTATACCAGAGTCATCAGCCCCTGTCTGCAGTTCAACATGAAGAAGCTCTTCGATTTTTTTGTCATGTTCATCACTTCCACACTTTGTATTCAAAACATACACATCTAGGCCTCTGAAAATTGAGGAAAAAATCTATATCAATCAAATCTCTCAATAATTTATTCCCAATGCAAAACATCAAGGCTCTAAGATATTTCTTACGCTGCCACAGCTAATATTGGAAGCTCAGGCACAGGGTTCCACGCAACGTCCTGAATAGGTTCACCTATATCCCAGGTCTGGAGACATCTGCCAGTTTCGACTTCCCAAATACGAACAGTTCCATCCTTCGAACCTGAATTAAATGACATAATTTGATTACAATCCATTTCTAAATAATTAATCTCAGACTGAAGCACATTAGAGTACGAACCAGAAGCGATCCATTGTCCTGTGGGCTCTGCAGAAATAGTCATCACTGGACCTGTATGGCCTCTGTACTCAAGGTAACAAGTTGTTGGATACGGTCTAAGATCTCTGCGGCTCGGCAGTTTTGGTTTCAAAGACTCGGGATCTATATTGATCTGGAAAATTGAGCAGGAAATAACTTGTTACTAATCTCACATTTAGCTTCAAATATTAATTTCCAATCTAAAGTCAAAATTCATCCAAGCATGAAAGCAATTAATTCTTTATACGTACGCGTTTTTTATGAACTCTTGGACATAGATAGAGATCCAAACATCGATCAAAAGTTTCTTGGACAGCCTTGTCGTATGCAGGAACACTTCTCAATGACGTGAATCTAGATAGATAGAAAGGAAATAATTTGAGCTCCTACCACAACACATCCAACAAAAGTAAATATCATCTATTGTGACAAAGAGCAGAAGAAATTACTGTTTTGGTATAAATTTAGGTCTGTCCTCCTCAAACATGAGCTGGTAAGAATTTATTTCTTCTAGTGTTGGGATGTATTCTAAGGACGGATTGTAGGACTCCTCATGACCTGAAATTATACATCAGATGATCACATAATCAACCCTCGAGAGCATGAGAAGTTGTAGAAATTGAGGCTATACTAGTTAATTAAGAATTTCCAGTCATTTCAAAATTCAAGATAGCCAACACACCTGGCAGCTTAGCTTTTGGTGCAGGAATATACGCTAGCCCTTGTCTATCAGCAGAACTGGCTTCATCCCACAAGGCATAAAATTTAGGCTCTTCCTTGGGTTTTTCATCAAGCTTAATCTGCCCACTCCTGATTGCTCGGACCAACTTGACAACCTATAATTTTGAAAAAGATATTCATAAAATCTAATAATCTATTAAAAGAAAAATGAATGCCAGTAGGAACATTCAATACATACAATATAGCATTGTTTTGGAATATGACATCATGTTTTATGTTGAATAAATGTAACAAGCACACAACAGCATACCTTTTTAGCCTCCCACTTAGAAGGAATGAAACGTCTCTTTGGTTCTGGTGCATTAGAGAGTGGATGTTTGGCACCATCCCAATCAAACCAATCAATATAAGACTGCATGGAAAACAAAGAACAATCAGGTTCCTCAATCAAGGATGGTAACATATGACCAATTAATTTGATTATCAAATTGAGGATATTACTCACAGGAAAGGGATCAAAATCGGCATGAGGTGCCTTCGATTCCATCATCCTCCGGATAAGTTTGATCTCTTCTTTTGTCAACTCCACTTCCTCATCATTGTACTCATCTATTATCTTACGCCTGAACACCACGCACAACACGAACTAATCACCATAAAGCATCATGCTAAGAGCACATATACCTATAGAGACTTCAATTGTAATAGAATCCTCCTTCAAATTATGAACTCACCAACTCTTTGCATCATCAGTCCTTGCAAGAAAAGAATCAAGCTTGTTCGTTTTCTCTCTTTTCTTGATCTTCTTTCCAGATAAATCATATCCAATATGTTCCTCATCCTTGTACCATACCAAAGGAACATTGCCAATAGTATTGCGGGGTGCAACCTGATTCGAGCAAGTAAAACTCATAAGCAAGGATTTTTAAATAATTTGCATGACTCTCTCCTTGCATGTCTACATCAATCATTTAACTGAGTTGCACTAATTAAAAGATCGTGCATTTAAATTGCACGATAAGTTGTGACTTGTGAGTATATCAATATTGATTGGCAGAAACATAGAAGCATGGAAGAAGCTTGTAAAATAGGTAAGCCCAAACTAGAACTCTTACATCATTAAAGCGATGGTGTGTCCTTTCCATTTCCAACTATAGGCAAATTAATTATTGTTCTCTTCTTTGGGTTCATAGGGTTGGAGGGAATTTTGAGGTGATTGTCACATTAAAATATAATAAGAACATGAATATACCTCATCTTCAGATGAATCACTCTCTTCAACCATTTCACCAGACCCATCACTCCCACCAGCTCTGTCTTCAACACTATGATTATCATGTTCATCACCTTTGCTAGCACTGCTATGGTTGTTACCTTCTACAGGGTCTATATCACCACCAGATAAAATTGGATTATCATCATCACTGGATTGAGCAGCATCCTGTCATAACAAAAATCAGATTTCACAATAGAAGTTCAGGTAGACCGTAAACCCATCTTCGCAATAAAAGTTCAGGTACCTCATCCCCAGAGAGTTCACTTTCCTGGGACACCGATTCGTCTCCAGAGAGTTTGCTTTCATCGGATCCCGATTCATCAATCGAGCCATCATCCTCACTCAGACTCTACAAAAGTTACAGAAACAAGATTTACGTCAATGAACTCAACATTCTGTTCATTTCCAGTTCCACATTTAACAAACTTAATCCTAAAAACGAAATGCCGAAGTTCAGTAGCTCAACAAAAAGAAAATTTGGTCCCCTAAAACCCAAGAGTCAATAACTAACACAGGTTCGTCATACTATGAACAAAACGAAAGCTACAACTAAAAATTGAAACCTCGAGCCGAAATTAGAACTCCAATCCGAATATCTCTCGTACAAATTATATATTCCACAAAGTTTTCTCCAACCAATGAAAAACTATATATAGCTCGCATGAGAAGAGAAGAAACAGTACGGTTCAAAGCAACTGAAAGCACAGAATTTCAAAATAAACAGGATAAGAAACCAGAATAGAATCAGACTGTACTTCATCATCACTGTCTTCCAAGTCCGAAACGAACGGCGAATCATCCGAACTGTCCGCAGCTGCTTCTGATTCCTCAATCCTCTTCGCAATTTCTTCCGAGTTCTTCTCCTTCAATTTTTGCAGTTTCTTTGCTCCCTGCTCGCTCTTGAGCTGGTCTGAGCCGTTCTCGTTCTTCTTCGACCTCATTTTCTGCGATTCGCGAAGGAAGAATGGAAGGAAGGAGACAAAGAGGCAAGGTTTCTGTTACCCAAGGGTTTTAGAGATGGAAGATTTCAGGTTTCGCCCAATTCAATTTTCATTACTCGTTATGGGCCTCTTCGTTTTTTGGCCCATTTGCTTATTAATTTTCCCAAATCAACAAAAAAAATCATTATTGTAAAAATTGAAATTTCAAAAAATAAAAGGAAAAAAAAAAATTTGGGCCATTTCTCGATTTATGCGTGTCATCCTTGCGCAGGGGCCATGCTAATCTTCTCTGTATCGTTCCAATTTTATCGGATGTCCCCGAAGGGACACACTGCATTTTTATGCTGTTGCTATAAACGCTAACGCTTTACTTTGTAAGTTCGATGTGGGAGAACGGAGATAGTTAATGGGCTTCTCTTTGCTGGGCCATTGAGATTTTGGGCTGTGAATTTGGGTTAATGTAAGGGCTCGTTGGATCTTTTATAAATCATTTCAGCCTGCGACAAGTTTTATAAAATTAATTACTTCTCTATATTTGTCATTTTTTTTTCTCCATATGGATTAATTAAATAAAATAAAAAGGATCATGCATGTGCCCTATTTTGCATATACACATTAGCATAACTCATGCTCAACTTCATTATTGCAGCATTTTTCTTCAATATTCTAAACTTATGTCATGTGACACATACATTTTAAAGCTAAATTGTCTTTATTTTGTTTTCGTGATTTTAAAAATAGTCTCTAATGAACTATTTTAGTAGCAAAAAGAAACATAAATAGATAGATAGGCCAACTTAACAACTCTTATAATCTTTTCTCTTTAGTTGGTAGAATTCATTTCAAGTTTGATGAAAGGTCTTTTTCATTTGGAAAATTCGCTTTTTGCTTTTATTATTTTATTTTATCGTAAAAAAGAAATACCATATATCCATGCGAAATTCTCAATATACTACAAAGTATTATCGACGTGTTTTCCTATGCAATAAATAAATATTAAAAAGAAAAATCTCACGACCACCATTGCCGCACCTGGTCCCATCTAACTTCAAGTTTAATCAACCAATCATAATTAACTCACAAATCGTGATTAATGAAATACGATCAAACTTTTTATTGAATGCTTACTAGAGTAATTTCTAATTGGGTTTTAGCGATTAATTCGACTTAAAAACGGTACATATTCTTAGTTATGTATCATTGTCGACCATAAATTTAGTAAAAATAATGAATAACCCAAAGTACCAACCACCAAAATTAAATGTGGTCCAATATTTACTTTTATTACTCGATTAGTGGGCTTGATAAAATGTTATCATGTGGGCTCTCTATAGTCAAAATATTTTTGTGGCCATGCTTCTACTAACTTGAAAATGAACGAGTGCAGTCTAATGGCTAGAACAATTAAATCTAAGCCACAAATATTTTGCTCACCTACCACTTTCTCTCACTTCCCATTCTTGATTTTAATTGCCAAACTTTTGGTTGGATTTGAGTATGGTATCACTTTAGAACCTTTACAATTGTAACTTAATCACATATAAATTTTGTGTTAGTGATAATATCACATTAGTATGCTTCATATGTAAATATATATGTATAGGCTAATTACGGTTAATATAAACTGACTTTTTAGTCTGGTTTTTTTTAAATAGTCTCTTTTGATTTTTTGAGAATTTTTTTTTGTTTTTATGAGGCGAAAAGAAATTAACTTTTATTAAAGAAATTGCATGAAGTATAAAAACAAACCGGCTGAACAGAACAACTGAAGAGGGAATCAACACAACAATCAAGTTATAGAGTCTATCACTCATTCTCTATAAACTCACCCCTTATTAATAGGGATCCGTTTAGCGACATACACCAACTTCAAAATCTTGCTTTAATATTTTTAAGGACTTTTTGCCTTACTCTAACCCTTTTAATCAAATAAGACCTTATTATTCTATTTCCAAAATATCCTTATTTGATACTCGTCATTTTGAATGGTCGTAGTTGTTGATTGACCATCGTAATTGGGCAAAATCTACCATTGAAATTCAATGTTGCTGAGATAATTATTTTTATAATTTCCTTTTAAATCGGCGATCAATTACAATGAAACCATTATTCAAATAGTTCTCCACTCAAAAAACTTTTTAATGGTATAGTTTCTATCTCCATTCGACAAATGATACGTCTAGAATTTGCATTTTAAATCATCGTTATGGTGCATTTAATTATTTTTTTTGGCAAACTTATGTAGAAAAATATTCAAAGATCACACCATGATTTGCAAAAATTATTCAATGGTCTAACCAAATTTTGCAGGAGATTGAAAGTCCGACTATTTTATAAAATCAAAGTAAAAATTATGCCATAGATAATAATATATATTCTCTTCTGCCATCTTATCTTTTGTGGACGGCCTTATTAATTTCTACTTTAGGCATTTATTATACTTTTATAAATTGAGCAAATACTCTATAGTCCATGCATAATTATACAATAAATATCATCTTCAATACTAGGAAGTAAGAGACACTTGATATGCTACTTAGCCCTTTTCTTTTAACTAGTGATTAGTTTTTTTTGTTTAAATTGTTTATTGTTTATTACGTAGGAAAAAATAAAATTCATGTCACGTGAGGCTCGAGCTAGCAATATAATGCAAGTCATTGTCTATTCATTTATAATTTCCTTACAACAAAACGTGGTGGTAGAAACTAGAAATAATATTTTGGGGCCACTTCAATATCGATAAATTTAGTTGGTATGAATCTATATCTTCCAAGAAAAAAATATACTATATACGTTGAGCAAAGAGAAGTTCATATTTTTTCTAAAAATCATTGAAATATATCCCTTTAGATACAAGAATCGAAGCAATTCCCAAGTTGCTGCACTAACTACATGCTGACAAAATACGGTTGAATTCCCATACCTTTGCACTTCCACCTTCCTTGGATTATCTCTTAATAATAATATTAATATTAATATTAATATTAATATTATTATTATTAATAATAATAATAATACAAAGTTTTCAGTTATTACTTTTTTTTTGTTGCTTTTTCTCTTTTACAACTGCTTTTATGTCATCAACAAAAGAATCCAACTTTTGTTGAATTGTTTAAATATTCACTCACACATAGGGATGGCAATGGGTCGGGTACCCACCCATTTAGTCTTTCTCAAACCTAAACCCGTTAAAATTTTTTGTACTCATACCCGTCCCAAACCCGTTTAAAATTTGATTTTGATACCCGTACCCGCCCCAAACCCATCGGGTAATACCCACTAATTACCCGATAAAACTCGAACTCTACAACATTAATATAAATAGTTATTTAAAATTTTATATAAAATAACTATATATATATCCAATCGAAAGTCAAAACTATTATTTAAACATGCAAATCTTATTATAAATATGAACTAACAAAATTATAAAACAAATCTCAATAAATACCAATAAAGTATTAATTTTGATACATAAAAAAAACATAGAATTATGAGTAGTTATTAATATTTTAATTCACACACACATACATACATATATATAGGTTTGGGTAGTGGGTACCCAAACCTATCTACTCATACCCAACCCAAACCCATTGCGGGTATCAATTTTATTACCCAAACCCGTCTCAAACCCGTTTAGTTTTACCCAAACCCGTCCTATTAGGGTTTGGGTGGGGCGGGTACCCACAAAAACCTGACTCATTGCCATCCCTACTCACACACGCTCGTACTCTCAATTAGTTGAATTACATATATGAATCCTTAGGCTAATACATAGATAATTACTACTCTTTTTGTTTTTTTAATAAGAGTCCCCATTATAATAAATTAATTACACATATTAAGGAAATGCATAATTTTTTTAATCTTATTTATTATTTTCTCAGTCTCAGCATCAACATATATACAACATTAATTATAGAGATAAAATGGGAAGAATTTAGCCTTTTTATCATCAAATTTCAAAATGAAATACTTGAAAAAAAAAGTCAAATAAAACATTAAAAGAACGGAGTGAATATTACAAAAAAATAATATCATCATCATCTATACAATATATAAAAGTTAAATAGTTGATAAGAATTACATCAATGCCATTTTTCCTACAAAAGTAACAATCAATTGTCTGATGGTTTCTTAAAGATAATTTAATTTAAAGACTTATGAATTGTCCAATGAATTTGGTAATAAATATATTTTAAATAATAAATAGTATTACATTGTTTGCTAATATATCCGTTTTTGTATTAAATTATTATATTAATATGCTTACGATTAATTATATATATATACATAATTATTATAAATATATGTCTTTAAAGTTATATCGTTAAATCTTACCAAAAAAAAAAAACTAAACCTTACAAAAGAAAACATAAATCTTGCTGAGAAACATTATTGATATTGCATTGTTACAACCGCATTGGATATATAAAATGTGTCACAATGAGTAGTGGAGCATTATGTATATATTATATAATAATATCGAGGTCAAATTTGTCTATTAACTAATACTACCTTCATCCCATTATATTAGACCACTTTCACTTTATTGACTTTTTCGGCACGCGTTTCCACCGAAACCTAGTACGAGTTTTAGAATATAATTTTGAAGTATTCTTTTTTTTACGGGATACTATAAGTGTCAAAGTATCCCGTAAAAAAAAGAATGCTTCAAAATTATATTCTAAAACTCGTATTAGGTTTCGGTGGAAACGCGTGCCGGAAAAGTCAATAAAGTAAAAGTGGTCTAATATAGTGGGATGAAGGTAGTATATTTTAGTATTTATTTATTTCGTTACTCTCTTTATAATTCATATATTTCATACAACGCACGGGCGCAACACTAGTCATAATAAATAACTTAAAAGGTACATTAATTTAGCTTAATTAATTTAGGCTGGTAATTGAGTTACTAATTAATCACCATGTGCACTCACATAATAGTGTGAAAAAAAAATCCAAAAAAGAAAAGAAAATAGGAAAGGATAGAAAATATCGAAAGGAAGAAAGAAAAAAGGAGATATGGTCCAAAAATGATGGAGGAAGAAGTGTGGCTCTGCTTATTCCACCACAATATACTACTTATACGCAGGCAGCTACCATTCCCCAACAAGGCCAACACTTTTCTTGCTCTCGCTCTCTCTCTTTCTCTCTCTCTCTACACTATAAGATAGCAGAGTACCGAGGGAAGTGAAGAAAGCAAGCAGCTCATCAATGGCGGGCACTGGAGCTTTTGCAGAGATCATTGATGGAGATAATGTCTTCAAGTACTACGCCGAAGGAGAGTGGAAGAAGTCCTCTTCTGGGAAATCCGTCGCCATTGTTAATCCCACTTCAAGAAAGACTCACTACAAGGTTCAAGGTATGAGAGAGAGAGAGAGAGAGAGAGAGAGAGAGAGAGAGAGAGAGAGAGAGAGAGAGAGAGAGAGTATGTTCATATGTTTATTTATGATAGATGATTATTGAGATGTTTACTGCTATGTATTTGCATGTTTCAGTACATATAAAGATTATTGAGATGTTTTCTATGCTTTCAAGATTTTGCATGAATGGAAAGTGAAATCAGAGTTTTGATTGAGATGCCATTTATGCATATGTAGGCTGTGATTCTAGTTTAGCTTTCCCTTCAATGGAAAAAAAAAAAAAGAAAAAAAAATCTTGAATAAATTGGAAATATTCTGTTCATAATCCATTAAAATTGGGTGTTAAAAGGAAGGCAAACATAGAGCTTGAATTCATAATTCTTGTAGCTAAAATCAAGAGTTAATTTGTATGGTAAAATTACAACAGCTTGCACTCAAGAGGAGGTGAACAAGGTGATGGAAACGTCGAAAATCGCGCAGAAATCGTGGGCGAAAACGCCACTGTGGAAGCGTGCAGAGCTCCTCCACAAAGCTGCTGCTATCCTCAAAGAGCACAAAGCCCCCATAGCAGAGGCCTTAGTGAAGGAAATTGCCAAACCAGCTAAAGATTCTGTGACTGAGGTAGTTGATTAACTATTTTCTTAATGAAATTGATGCAGATCAAGAACACATGAATTAATGAGCTCTTGATGCAGGTTGTGAGGTCTGGAGATCTCATCTCCTACTGCGCTGAAGAAGGCGTTCGACTATTGGGGCAAGGCACGTTCCTCGTCTCGGATAGTTTCCCCGGGAATGAGAGGACTAAGTATTGCCTCACATCCAAGGTACAAGAAATATTCATGCTTGGAATGGCATTACTGTTTTTGGATAGTTTTTTTTATCAATGCTAGATTGCTTAATAAGGTAGGATTGTGTTGGAAAAATTCTAGTTCAGTTGGAGTAAAGAAATGTGTGACTTTGTTGTAAGTGCAGATTCCACTTGGTGTTGTTCTAGCAATCCCTCCTTTTAACTATCCTGTGAACCTTGCTGTGTCCAAAATCGCGCCCGCCCTCATTGCCGGAAACTCCCTCGTCCTCAAGCCCCCAACTCAGGTACTCCGCCTTCGATGGATTGAATGATTTTGTGCTCGTTTGTTACTTCAAATATTGAAAATAGTAGAGTATGTATTATTGGCCTAACGCTAACTAGTTTATGAGATTTTTCGATGAACTAAAGGCTCGTGTTTTCGTGCAGGGTGCAGTGGCTTGCCTCCACATGGTTCACTGCTTTCACTTAGCTGGTTTTCCTAAAGGATTGATCAGTTGTATTACTGGTAGAGGCTCTGAGATAGGTGATTTTCTTACAATGCACCCTGGTGTCAATTGCATAAGGTATAATTTATAATATTATTTTTATTATTCTATATTGATGTAATTTGTCACACTTTTTCTTGAATTTTATGGCTAATTTGATTCACTTTTTTTGTTCAGCTTCACCGGTGGTGACACCGGAATTGCGATCTCGAAGAAAGCCGGCATGATTCCTCTGCAGATGGAGCTCGGAGGGAAAGACGCTTGCATCGTGCTCGAGGATGCCGATTTAGGGTTGGTCGCCTCCAATATTATCAAGGGAGGATTCTCGTACAGGTAAAACGAGCGCTTACATGGTAGCTTGGATAGATATGAAAAATAATTCCTCCGTCCGGTTGATTATGAGCCATTTTTATTCTAGTGAAATGGCTCATTATCAACGGGACGAAGGGAGTAATATAAGTTGATTTACGACCAGCTATGATGGATTGAACAATTTTGAGCTTATTTGGTTGGTTAATCCTTCAAATACTCAATCATGTGTGTCGACAGTGGGCAGAGGTGCACTGCTGTGAAGGTGGTGTTGGTAATGGAGTCGGTAGCCGACACGCTTGTCGAGGCGGTAAAGGCAAAGGTGGCGAAACTGACGGTGGGCCTGCCCGAGGACGACTGCGACATAACTCCGGTGGTATCAGAATCGTCGGCCAACTTCATCGAGGGCCTAGTCATGGATGCTAGAGAGAAGGGCGCCACATTTTGTCAAGAATATAGGAGGGAGGGCAATCTCATCTGGCCCTTGCTCCTCGATCACGTCCGGCCGGACATGAGGATCGCGTGGGAGGAGCCGTTCGGACCGGTTCTCCCGGTCATCAGAATCGGCTCGGTCGAAGAAGGGATTCATCACTGCAATGCTAGTAACTTTGGCCTCCAAGTATGTAGTCTTTCCCACATGAATCTCAAATTATTTTCCTTCACATTTTCGTGTTACATCTCATATTCTGACAATTTCGGTATGAACTTTTAGGGTTGTGTTTTCACCAAAGATATCAACAAGGCCATGTTGATTAGTGATGCGATGGAGTCTGGCACTGTTCAGATTAACTCGGCTCCAGCTCGTGGACCGGATCATTTTCCCTTTCAGGTACCGAATAATTAGGTTATTTCAGTTCGGTTCAGTTTTAATTTTCAAATTTCAATTCGCCTTTTATTTGTCATAACCAAAACGGAGCAAAATAACCGAATACTCGGTCCTAACCAACTGTATTCAACAATACACTCTGTGTTACATTTTCATGTCACATCTCGTATTTTCACTTACACGATCGGGTTTTCGTGTAGGGTATCAAGGACAGCGGAATCGGATCACAAGGCATCACCAACAGCATCAACATGATGACAAAGGTGAAGAGCACTGTAATTAACTTGCCATCTCCTTCTTACACCATGGGCTAAAAATGGCTTAATTGTGCTTTAATCAGATTATGGTGAAATAAAAACTATTGTGTGATGGATGCCATATGGTATTTTGCATCATTTTGATTAATCCTTGTTTGTATAATCGTTTAATTTAGTCTGGAATTATAAGAACTGCAAATGAAATTTGGATCGCTTTAAGTTGAGAACTTTATAAAGAAAATTAAAAAAAAATGGTTTTTTTTAATGGCAATTCGAACATTTTGAGATAATTAATTAAATGTATTATTCATTCACTATCAAAAAAAGATGAAGAAGAGCATATTGGGCCGTGGGCCTTGGCCCAAAAATGAAGTAGACTAGAAGTTGATGTTGATGAATTATTTTAATGCATAATTCTCCAATCTTTTTTTATCTTTTCATATTAGCTCGATCTAATTAAAATATATAAGTATCTTTTATCTGATTACGATATGTGATTAAAAAACTTCAATGCAGCAGCTGTCACTTGCTGTGCTTCATATCTTCAAACAAAATACTACAGTAAATGATTGGAACATTAAAACCCTAAAATATTTTAGCTCTATAGATACTTCTTACGGCTTTTTTAAATGTCATACTATTTGAGTACTTTTATTCTTATTTCATAATACGCGTATTCGAGAATGTAATGAATGCAATAGCTATATCTTTATTATTTTACCCACACATTCGGTACTAGTTAGGCTGCGTTTGGTAATCATCTCAAGATGAAGAATGATGATTCATCTTAAGATGAATCATTTATCTCTCCATTTGGTAGCAAAAAATTCAGACTCAGATGATATCATATTGTGTTTGGTACAAATTACAAAACTTTAGATTAAAATTTAGATTGACCAAATTACCCTTATTAAATACCCCTACCGATTTCACTTTTTATCGTTGGGATTAAATAGTACCTTATTTATTATTATTATTATTATTATTATTATTATTATTATTATTATTATTATTATTATTATTATTATTATTATTATTATTATTATTATTGTTGTTGTTGTTGTTGAGTTGTTATTTTTATTATTCTTGTTATTATTATAATTATTACTATTATTGTTATTATTATTATTATTATTATTATTATTATTATTATTATTGAGTTATTATTATTATTCTTCTATTATTATAATTATTACTATTATTGTTATTATTATTATTATTATTATTATTATTATTATTATTATTATTATTATTATTGAGTTATTATTATTATTCTTCTTATTATTATAATTATTACTATTATTGTTATTATTTATTATTATTATTATTATTATTATTATTATTATTATTATTATTATTATTATTATTATTATTATTATTATTTGAAATCATATAAATACATAAGGGTAAAATAGTAAGAGATAAAAAGTGTTGTGTTACTGTTTCAATGAGTTTAACTCATCCGACCAAAAACATAAGATGACTAAACAAGGCGGAACAGTGAAATATCAACAGGCCTTGTATTCATCTCGGGCCCTCCAGTTTATTTTACTTGGTTACCAAAGAGTGAGATGAACCAAGAAATATCTCTCATCTTGGTTCATCTTATTCACCAAGATGACTCCAAAAAAATAGGATATGATATAATAAATGAGATTATAAGTGTAAAATACCATATTTCCTTGATAACATGCAATGTGTTTTAAATAAAGGGGACACTTAAAAATCGTAGGGAGTATAATATAAATATTCTAGAAATTATGAAAAAAAAGTTTTATATATGATCAACTAATCAGCAAATTGATGCATTTTCTATTTTACATGGGTCAAATTTAATGAATTTTAGTACAATATAATAATATTTTATTTACCAAATCTCGTAGTGTAGTACTTCCTCCGTCACATTTAAATTGACTTATTATTTATTTAAATGTGTGGTATAAAATAATCAAACAAGTCAGTTTAAATGGGACAGATGAAGTAATTACATATTATAGAGATATGATAACATGATACAAATCTCAATCATTTGTTTTCCAACTCAAAAGGAAGTGTCGGTATTTTATATTTTATTCAAATTTTGGCAGTTTAATTTTATTCAAAAGGATGATATAATTGAATTGATATGCGTATTTCTCGTTTATAATTATTGATTGATTGTGCTAATAAGTAGTAATAATGATGTGTTGATTAATCAGTTATATACTTATATTACCTTTTTCTTTAGTGTATTTAATAATCACATATTACTTCTTCTTCATTCTTTCTTTTTAATCTTCTTTTAGTAGCTGGCTAATATTAATTATCTATGTATTACTTCGAATAAAAATAATAATAATAAATAATGGATTTTTGTGCATAAATAATATTGTGTCTACTTGATTTTCAGGTGTGACACTAGCTAGTTCAAGAAAATAATACTAAAATAATTCATAATTAATTTCACTGACATGAAGGCACTCTTTTCAAATATGATTGGCCCATAAACTCCAATCAATTTTAAATAAATAGGTATAACTTTTTTTATTTAAATTTCTCTTAATAAATTGATTTATATTAGCCAGATAGTAGTCAGCTCGTACTACCTACTTTGAGTACTTAATTGGTATAAACTTTCTTAGATTCCACCAAAATAAATTAATAACATAACTAAGATCACACCTAATTTTAAATTGTAGCATCCATTTATTATAATTATAGAAAATAATCAAGTCCCTTTTGGAAGATATGTACTAGCAGAATATGATGTACTATTTTTATTTTTATTAGAGCAAGCCCTCCCGCCCGCCGCCTCGTCATCACTTGCGCCCGGGCTCGCGCGCTGGAGCCCGTGGAGGGCGTGGCTCATACGGGCACATTCTCGCCTATTTCTCCCCTGACACAGCCCGCCACGTGTCACGCTGCGGTTGGTCAACAGTCATTGACCGTTGACTGACGAAATAATTTTTATTTTATTTTATTTTTTTTTAATTTTTCCTATAAACACCACACCACATTCCTCATTTTTTCACACCATTTTCTCCATCAAACTCTCTCTATTTTCTTCAAATCCAACTTCTATAATCTCTATATTTTCTTCAATTTTTTCAAATGGGCGATCCCAACGACCCCTATTCTTGGTTTGGAAACGACTACAACGATCCAACCAAAATAACCCAAATTATCCAATAACCCAAATTATCCAAATTACCCAAATCATCCAAATTTCCCAACTTATCCTAATTATCCAAATTTACCAAATTATCCAAATGCAACCTCTTCAAGCCCTCCACTTTACACTCCAACACCTCTCATCTACACTCCAACACCTACCCGCCCCCAAGGTTTTCTTCCTTACGCCTCGAGGTCGAACTTGATAAATTTCTCAAACCGAGGCGGCTTTCAAGCGGCGTCATCACCGAGGCCGTTGTTTTCCTCGCCGACGGGCCCTTCAAGATCGAGGCATTCGCCTATAAGTCGCATGTCTTCATTCGACGAAGATGACGACGACTCAATTCGGGCTGTGAGTTTGGCCGACGAGTCCGATCCACCGGGTGACGAGGTCGAGGTCGAGGAGGTGCCTCCGCCGGTTCAACCACCTCAAGGACGCCGAGCATGAGGCGGAGAAAGAGCTCGAGGCGGAGGACGAGCTCGAGGCGCAATACCGATCGAGGTTCATGAGGAGCTCGGCGATTGGGACGAAGAAGCCGACGGGGCCGCCCCATAATCCAAGGAAGAGACCCTATGTCTTGCTCGTGTTTGGGTAGATATATCCCACCATCCAATCTCTAGCAACAAGCAAAAGGAGAGAGTTTTGTGGATTCGTATCGCCAACACCTACAACCGACTTCGCCCAAGTCGTACTTATGCTCGCAACTCGGAGAAATTGCGCCATCATTGGAAACGCGCAATGAAAGATATGAAGTTGTTTAGCGCGCACTACCATTCATGCTCGATGAACTTGGGGAGCGGGAGAGGCGTGGAGGATGTCGTAACTGACGCATACCGCCAATTTCAAGGGTCGACTGGAAAGCCGTTCAAATACTTCAAGGCTTGGGACGAGGTCAAAGAAACTCCAAAATTCTTAACGGCCACTGGCTCCCTCGACTCTGTGAAACGATGCAAAAATAGCATCGATGGCTCATACTCCACTGAGAGTAGTAGGGAGTCTACTCCTTCGACGGAGATGGGGGGTTCGACAAGGATGAGAGGATACTGACCCCGGCCTGAGGGTTCCAAAGCGGCCAAGGCAAATGCAAGAGGGAAGTCGATAATGTCCGAGGACGACGAGGCGGGCTCGGCGAGTGCGAAGGACAAGGCGGCGGAGACTCTCCAAAATATATCACAACAACTTGAGTTTGGGACCATATACGAGGTCTACATGAAAGATACCTCCCAAATGTCTCCGAGGACGAAGAAAAAGCACGAGAAAATGCTTGATTTCATTTGCAAGAAGCTCAGCCTCCCCAAGCCGGACGACGATTAGATTTGTTTTCACCATGTATTTTTTTTCCTTTGTTTCAATTGTATTGTAATTTTCCAAATATGCAATACAATCGAATTTTATCAAATAATTTCTATTTCTATAATTTGTGATTAATTAAAAAAATTAAAAATTATATATATATATATAATTAAATAATAAATAATAATATAATAAAGAGAGCCCTCGGAGGGCTCCCGTGCAGCATTTTTGGGAGCCATCCAAATTGATTAAAATAGTAATAAATATAATACTATTTAATTGGGAGCCCTCTATTTTGGAGAGCTCCCATATGGATGCTCTTATTATAGATGCCCATACAGTATATATGTAATCCTCCTATTGCAATTTTATATTTAAAACTATCTAATTATTTGTTGGCGATCAGAGAATCGAAAGAGTTGACTAGGACACATGGTATATAAAATATTTTTTTTCCCGATGATTTTGTATTGATTAATCAGAATTAATTATTCTGTCGCAATTTGAGTGGATTTAATTTAATTGTAAATATACCATATATATTTTCCACTCGACTCAAAAGTCTTATTTATCGGCCCCACCCGAAACGAAAAAGCATGTAAATTATAGTAAAATAATGAGTTATTTGATGGCTTCTTGCAACTTATGATTAGTTTTAGCAAATGATTCTAATAAACATATATTATTATTTTGGAATATTTCCTTATTTAATTTTCATCGTGAATGGTCTTATATTGGCCGTTTTTAACTGGATATTATCATGAAAAAGGAGAGATGGATAATCCACATAAATGTTTTTTATTTGTAATACTCCGTATATAATTATCTATTATTGCTGCATATTTCACTGGTGTATAAGATGAAATAAAATGCATTATAATAAAGAAATTGTTTTGTAATGAGGAAAAGAAATGCAGTCGGTATTCTCTCGCCAAAAGACGGTATTCATGTTTTCTTTAGCGCTATTAAATGCCGAAAAATTAACCTTAGTAGTTGTCAAAGTTTACCGACGAAATAATTACGGACGAACATTTCCCGACACAACAATTGGCGACGGCTACATTCAGTCGACATTCCGTCGGTAATCTAGTGATTCCGTATAGATTTCGTCGGCAATTCGACGGCTTCTTGTGCATCTGCTTACATCTTTCTTAGAGTGAATTATTAGGATAGATTGTTTGATAAAGATATTTTTCCCAAATATATCATTCAAATATAAACATTAGTTAAATATGTTAGCATTACCTCACCATGTTTAGGAGCCTAATTTCATTCCTAAGTCCGATAAAAACGCATAATTAAGAACTCTCTCATCCATGAAAAATGTGAACAGACGCCTGCATATTTATATTTGTAATAATTGGATAAAAAAATGATTTTTAGATTTCACATAACGTGGAGAATAGTGAAGTAAAATAAATATTATATGGAATTTGGTTGATTTTGAGTGTTAATAAAATTCATGGATATGTGATCTATGGCTAAAAATGAAAATGCTTACGTTTTCTGTGAAAAGCCAAAAATGGCAAATGTTCACATTTTTCATGGACGTTTTTTGTAATGATCGAAAATGATGAATGTTCACGTTTTCCATCGACGAAGAGAGTGTTCAATATTGGTGAGTCAGCAGATATATCAAAAAAAATAATATTAGGTAGTTGTACATTAAAGATATTATATAAAATGAAATAATTTGGGTTAAAAAAAAACAATAAAATGGAATTCATGGAATTCGATTGACAGCTAACAAGACAAAACCGAGACAAATCAAATATACTACTTGGGTTTTCGTGATTATCTTAGGTTGTGAAATCAAAATTAAGATATCATATTATTTTATTTGATATGATTCCGTCGCATGGTAGAAATCTGGTTTGGTACAATGAATATAACCCTAAACATCAAATTCTTAGTGTTTTACATATGTCTACATTGTACTTATAGTACCACGTAGACACATAAAATTCCCATTTTTTTTAATAAAAATTTCGTGGAAAATTTAATAGAAAAATTAAAGGTACAGACATTTTAATCAAAGAGATAATTCCTTGGTCGGACTTCAATTCATGCAAATTGATTTAGATCCCAAGATAAAAGTATTATATTATTTCAGTACATCTTATTTCAGTGCAACTTTGTTGCTGCTGTAATCAAGCTTTGGAAACTGCTGAACATTTCTTTCTCCACTGTGCAGCAACATACAAAATTTGGTGTAGGATGTCCGTTTGGATTGGCTCTTGCTGGGCGCCAGCCGGAGGGATAAAATCTCATTTTTTCCAGTTCTCAAATTTGCTAGGAGGCGGCAAATTTAGAAAGAGACTTGGGGGATTATGGATATGTGTGATATGGGTCTTCTGGAAGTGGCGCAATGCAGTGATCTTCAATCATGATGAGTGGGATTTCAAACGAATCGAGGAGGAGATCATGTGCCGCTTTTGGAGTTGGTGCGCGATTAGAAACGAGGCGAATCCCCAATTAAGCTTCGAATCTTGGAGCAAGAATTCCTTATCACATAATTGGATTTCTCTGTAATCCTTTTGCCTTTTGGTACCTCTTGTACCCACTTTCGCCCCTAATAAATTTTTTATTTTTCCGATCAAAAAAATTATATTATTTCAGTACATCTTTTTCTGTCCATCTCTTTTTCTTGTTCACATTTTGAATGATATAAAATTAAGGAAGGTAGTGTTATTATAAAAATCCCACCCAACCCTTGTCCCCCCAAATATGATTTCCTAAAACCCAAGAGTATTTAATATATGTGGGCAAATTTGTTCATTTTTATTTTATGAAAATAAGCCTCCTATCTACCTCCCTAACTCCAAAAAGAATGTATATAATGATATTTATAGAAAATCATGGTTAATTAATATCCTAACCGCTTAAGTGTTAAGTATGGGACCTTATAATTTATAATGTTGCATCTATTATCTATTATCTATTATAAATACCAAAGTAAGATAGGGAGTTCCCTCCAAAATTCTTGAAATTTGAGCCTTATATTTTTTTCATTAATTAAGTTATACATATTTCAAAATATATTATGTCATTTTCCATGAAATTCTTTAATAAATTTATTTCTATGAACAAACATTTTTATTCATTAAAATTCAACACATTAATTAGATTTCAAACATAAATAATTATTTTGACTAACTAATTTTCTTATTGTTTGTTTTTTTAATAATCGATTTAATATTTTAGTAGTGGATTTCAGTTTTACTACCTTAATATCTCTCAATTTTTATGTAATATTTCATTTTTGATTTATTTTGTTCCTTCGGCTATGAAAATTTAAAATGCATCAGTATATAATATTTTTTTATTCATGTTTATTTTTCATTTTCACACACACTCATATTATACTCCCTCTGTTTTTTTTCTGAAGTGGTTCACTTTAATATTTTATACCTCGCATACTGAATATAAGTGAGCCACTTCGAGAAAAACGGAGGGAGTACAACACTTGTTAGTGCATTTAGTAACTCAATAAATAATGTCAGGAATCCTACAAAATTAAAATTATAAAACTGATCCATAAATCAAATAATATAAGAAAATGAGCTATAAATCTACATACATATATATATATATATATATATATATATATATATATATATATATATATATATATATATATATGGAGATGATATGTTGCTCCCTCAATGTTGGTCAACTCCGTAGGCACCTTTGTTGTTTTATCACTTTGGCATTTCTTTGTTCTATTTTTTTAATTGTTTTATATTCTAATACCTTATAAATTAATATAGAAATTATAAAATCTAAAAAATCAAAACTCGATTTATTTTTTTATATTTTAACTTCAGAAAATGACTAATAAAACAAATCGAGCTTTGATTTTTATTTATTTTTTAGATTTTATGATTTCTATATTAATTTCTAAGGTACTAAAATATAAAACAATTGAAAAAATCGAATAAAGTATTGCCAAATTGATAAAACGATGAAAGTGCCCACGGAGTTAACCACCATTGAGGGAGTAGCACATCACCTCTCTCTCTCTCGATATATATATATATATATATATATATATATATATATATATACAAACATTCCCAACATACAAGTTTATACATGCATATAATTTTTTTTCTTTTGTTGGTTTATGAAATAAAATATAAATTATTAATTGAAACATAAATTAAATATCTTCCACCTCAATATATATCACGCTATTTATAGATTAAATCCTGCATCGCGGTTGTACGATACTAGTTTACTTTTTATACTTTTAGAGGGATAGATGAGGATAATTAAATGTGGTATAAATTTATGATAAATTGTGGTACCTATAATTTTTATATCATGTTGCTTTGGATGATAAAATAAATATACAATTGTTTATATTATACATGTATGTCATTTACTTTGTAGAAAATAGGTGGATAACATATGAAATGTCTAAATTGCACTTACCTTTTTTAGTGGAAAATAATATATGAGGGTAGAGATGTCTCTTTACGTGGTAAAAGGTGGTATAAAATTATCACTCAATTTTCTTACGTATAATATCTACCCGAATTTTCATACAATCTGATTAAATTTTTTATACATCAAAATAAAAAAGTTATAAAAGGGTAAAAAAAGACATGTACAAAAGTATTTCACATAATTTTAATATTGAGCATATATCGTTGGGAAGCCAAAATTTAAAATTGGGAATCATAATGGGGGAAGACATTATAACTAGGGTCAGTTGATGAAATCAAGACAATAAATGTGAATACATTGTAGAAGATAAAGATTAGATGTCTAGTATTGACTAATGATTTTTGAGATAATATATTAGTTACAACATACACTAATAATTGGGGCACAAAATAATCATAAGGACCACTATATATTTACATAATATAATGAGGACTCTAAAAGAATTAAAGATCCACATGATGTGCTCATTCTTATCATATGTGTGTATGCATGAACTCAAAATACATAAAATTTGGAAACTTTTATTACATGTCAGTCATAAAATAAGAAATTATATGACATGTTTAGATCGTCATGATTCATGAAGTAAATAGCAATATATAGTATTTTTTAATTTGGTTAACTTTATTTGTTGAGTAATTTATCCTTCGAGGAAATAATACTCCATTATGCATCAAATATACTTAAATGTTCGGAAGTTAGGAGTGTGACTGACCCAAAAAGAAGTCACGTATTACCACTTTTTACCCTTTTTTTTTTTTTTCATCATTTTACTTTTAAATTCAATGTGAAGTCGCATCAATTCTTAGGAAAGCCGTTTAAATTATTTACTATTATCTTATCAGGTAATTGAAATAACATGGATATCCTCTTTTTTCCTATGTATTTTTTTATTCTACGTCTCTATTAAATATTTTCAAAAAAAAAATAAAAAAATACACACCCATCGTATACAATTTGTTTTTTTTCCACATAAAAACCAACTATTCACCCCTTGACATACTATTCCTCCAAAATTAAGAAAACAAAAAGAAACCTAATTATGATAAAATCATAATTTGCGCGAAAATAAGAGTAATTAAGTTTCAATTTGGTTTAAGGGATAAAAATTGATTATATATATTTTTTTAAATTAAAAAATAAACCCCAGTATTGTAATTTCCTCAACGGTCTAACCCGAGTCCATCTCCAGCTTCACCGAACTCGTGTGTAATCCCTCAATTATAGAGCCCCACGTCTCTCTCTCTATCGCGCACACACACACACACACACGCAGTTTCTATATATATAAATATATATTTCCATTTCTCCATAGACATTCCGAAGTATCCCAAACCCCAAGCATGATTCTACTGCTTCCATGTCTTTCTCTCTCTAACTCCTACTCCTCACACTCCACACCGTCTTCAACCTCTGCCTGAAATCTCGACTTTCCTTCTATTTTCTGCGAATTTTCACCTTTTTTTTATTTTTTTATTTTATTTTATTGTATCGAAAGTAGTCTAGACATGCAGCCGATAAGCGGAGAATTTGGCGCCATGAACAACATCAACGCGCTGCTGAACCAGCACCAAATCTCATCCCTCCACGAACTCCACAGTCACGGCCAGCTGCCGCAGATGCTGGCGGCGTCGCAGTTCGATCCGGCGGCGTCGCACGACGATTTCCTCGACCAGATGCTCTCCTCCGTCCCCTCCTCCGCCTACCACTGGGGGGACGACAATTCGCCGCCGGAGATGGAGGAGCACTCCACCGCCGCGCTGGAGTCCAAGCTCCGGCAGCACCAGATCAGCGGCGGCGCTGCTAAGGCGTTGATGCTTCAGCAGCAATTGATGCTCTCCAGAAGCCTTTCCGCCGCTAGTGGCGGCCTCCGCTCCCCCACCGGAGCCGACGGTGCTCTTATCCCCATGCCGCTAGGCGATCACAATGACGTCGTTGATGGAAATGCTTTCAAGTCTGCTAGCGCGGTCAGTTTATTTAATTTGCCCTTGTTTTTTTTCTACGCACTGAGAAAAATTAATTAGCTCGTTTCACCTCGATACGAGACTTAATTACCGTGGGTTAATTTACAGATTCAGGCAAATGATGCATCGATTAAGGCTTTGTTCAATGGCTTCACCGGATCTCTGGGTCAAAATTCAAATCAATCGCAGCATTTCCTCCATACTCAGGTAATTTTGTTTTTCAATCGCTGCAATTTTCCCTTCTTTTTTTGCTAAATTACATTTTAACCGTTTCACAGTCGAAAATCTCATCGAGTGATTGAACGCGTACATTATTATCTTATTGATTACAAATTGTTTAACGGTGCAGGTCCAGAATTTCGGCGCCGGCGGAACAGCTGCGCCGTCAGCAGCCCAGGCGATGACTCAACCGGCAGTGAGCGGTTCAAGCGGCGGAGCGGCTTCTGGGCAGCCGCGGCAGAGGGTAAGGGCGAGGAGAGGACAGGCCACTGACCCTCACAGCATCGCCGAAAGAGTGAGTAATATTTACTGAATCATACAAAACCGGTTACTCTTTTTTAGGGATTTTTAGTACTATTTATTTCAGTGCAATCATATTTCGATTCGTTCTGTTTCTGATTTCTAACGGAGAAATCTGTCGTTTTGAAAACGAAATTTGGCAGTTACGGAGAGAGAGGATTGCGGAAAGAATGAAGTCGCTGCAGGAGCTTGTACCCAACGCCAATAAGGTCACATAATTCTCCGCTTTAATTACTTACGCTAATTATAATAGTACTATCTAATTAATTAAAAAAAAAAAAAGAACGTTAATTTCGTAGTTCGTAATTAACACTCGATGTTTGGCTACTCTGTGAAACGTTAATTTTTACTAAGTATTCCAAAATTCCCATGTAATATCGACGCATACATTGCATTTAATATGCGTTAGTATGTACATTCTAAAATAAAATAATGGGGATCGAGTAACTTTATTAGAGCACTTTTTAATCAAGATGGATTTGGATTTGGAAATTATCATTTATCGCGAGTCAAATTACAATCTCACGTGCTGTGTTAATCAGTGAAGGAGTAGTACAGAGTACATGTGCGATGTGTGTGGATTAGGCTATTGAGAATGAATTAGGTGATGGAATCACAGCTGGAAAGGGAGGGGGAATCATAATTAGCTGCTAATAACTCATCATTTAGAGTTGATTAACTAGTCTTAATTAATGCAATTAATATGGATTAGTGATTGTGAATTTAATATTCCTGGGGATAAGCTAGTTATATTCTATGGATATGCGATGTGATTAATATTTTGTTTATTGATATGACAGACCGACAAAGCATCGATGCTGGATGAGATCATCGACTATGTCAAATTCCTACAGCTCCAAGTCAAAGTAACTCTCTCTCTCTCTCTCTCTCTCTAAAATATTGGAAATGAATCCTGAATTTCTGGGTGGAGATGAGGATGTTGAAGAAATAAAAAGTAGTAGGAACCTGTTCTTGAATTCTTGAATCCTTATATTTCTTTTTCTTTGAATAGGTTCTGAGCATGAGTAGATTGGGCGGTGCTTCAGCTGTTGCGCCCTTAGTTGCTGATATGTCTTCTGAGGTAAGGCTACTGCTCATCAATATTGAAATCAATTTCTTGATGGTGTATTTCTTTAATGGCAATAGCCTAATTCATTCATATTAATTGCTTTGTAGTAGTAGTATGTGTAAAAGAAAGTTGCTTGACATGAGCTAAAAGTAGTTAATAGTCTTCTAAAAACAAAGTGTCGATGCATTAGAAAACCAAACAGAGCAACCCCACAATTCCTGCCTCTCTCAAAATTCCCCATCATCAGAAAACAACAAAACCATAAAGTTTCACGCGTGCTCCTTTTCAGATTCCATCTTCGCTCTCTCTCTCTCTCTCTAGGTTTCTCTCACTTGGTCAAAACGAAGTGGTTTGTGGGGCAAAACTAGAGCAAGAAATTCAATTCTTTTATTGATTGAATTATGCTTCAAATTATCGATGCATGAAAGAAAATATGAAAGAATAGAATTCTTGATTCTGATTGGATCATTGAGTGAGAAAGCCAATGATGATAAAATTCGATTGTTGATTGATTCCATATTGCACGGATACTGCACGGCTTATTTCAACATAACGTGGTGAATGTGCAGGGAAGGAGCGGTAACGGAACGCAGACGGCGTCATCGTCGAACAACAACGACGGGATGACGGTGACGGAGCACCAGGTGGCGAAGCTGATGGAGGAGGACATGGGCTCCGCCATGCAGTACCTTCAAGGAAAGGGGCTCTGCCTCATGCCCATCTCCCTCGCCACCGCCATCTCCACCGCCACCTCTCACTCCAGGAACCCCCTCGCCGCCGCCAACAACCTCAAGATCAACGGCAACCCCTTGCTCAACGCCGACGCTCGTGGCCCCACTTCGCCTAGCATGTCGGTTTTGTCCGTCCAGTCCGCCACCGTGGCCGGTAATGTTAACGGCGAACTTTCCCTCAAAGACGCCACTTCCGTCTCCAAGCCATAGACTGATGCTAACGGCGTTGCCTCTCTGCGGAAAGGGCAAACGTAAAAAGACAAAAAAAAAAAAAAAAAAAGGGAGAGTAAAGATTATAGGGCTGTACTTAATTTACTATGTGACGTTGACCTCTGTTTTTTAGATGTCGACGGCCGTTAAGTCTACCGAAATGGGTCTCTCTTTGTTTAGTATCCAAGTGTTGTTTTTTCAGTAGGAAAGACTTAAAGCGTGCACGACACGACGCCGTATTTGGGTAGACTTCGGTTCCTGCGTAATTTGAGCTAACAAGTAACCGGCAATGCAAAAAAAGCAAATCCATTGTTCTTTTCCCGCTTTTTCCCCCTTTTAATCGACTTGCATTGTATTACCAATAATCGATCTACACGTGTGTTTGGCCAATTATGCAAATACAAAATTAGGGTTTACATCCCACTATCTTTTCTTATTTCTTGTTTTCTCATTGTATATGTATTGTATGTAAGAAATGTGTAATAATTTTTTTTTTTCTAAATTAGAAGTATACTATCGTTCACAAAATATTACTAATTGATAGCAATAACCATGGTTCATAAAACGTCGACAGAGAAATCCGTCGCCGTTCTGTCGACAGCGACAATGATGGAAACTTGTGTTATTAAATTCACAATGCATTAAACAACGATGAATATTTGAATGACAACAAAATATGACTGTTTTGCGATGAATATAATGTTCATATTTGGATAGATTCTTGTAAATAAAGTTATTTTTCACTACAACACAAACTCACACATATACGCACTCGGAATGACTCGAACGCCGTTTTATCAATTTATCGTAAAAGGGCTCGACCCAAAATAAGGAATATTGGGAAAAAGGAAAGAGGAAAAAAGGCCCTTAAAGTGGAAATGGTTGACCCCTTTTTGGTTAGGCCTAACAACTTGTATTTCCCTCACTTTTCCTCTTTTCCTTTTCATATTTTCTCCTCGCATTAGGCTTTAAATTTATCTTAATATAATAGCTAATGGTCATTTGGTACAATACAAAGACAAATGTTAGAAATGCTCCCCATCCATTCTGAACATACTTAATGTGCACACGGCTGACGTGTCATTGCCACGTCAATGATATTTCTCTTTGGGGTTTAGTTTTCTTTGGTAGGGATTAATTTTTTAAATATTTTTTGGTATGGTTTATTTTTACAAATTATACTAGTTAATTTTTCCCTTAAATAAAATATTACCATCTCAGCTGTAGACACATTAAATATATATATATGAAAAAGGCACCTTAGCAGTAAAATAATACCACTGAATAAACAATTATTTACTAGTGAAAATCATACAATTAATAGGAAGTTGTAATCCTATGTACGTGATGGCACGTCCATTCTCAAAAAGTGACTTGCCATTGATGCACAATCTTTTGAATTCCACACGAGATTTTTTAAAAAAATATAAATAAAAATAGAAATAGATGGAGGAATCTTTGGTTCTATTTTTGTTGGTTGTTAACACTAAACGACATAAGAATCCTCGTCTTTAATTTTTTTTTTTTATATGAATTAATATGGTTATACTTATACACCAAAAAGAAGACAACCCATCTTTAAATAATCTCTCTTTTAGGTCAATTTATTAATTTATTTAGGGATATCCATAGTAGGTAGTAGTACTACTCGAATACAAATATAGAATTCTGATGTAGAATATGTTGGTGGTTTTCAAAAGCATAACCTCACAATAATAAAAATTCACTCCACCAACCATTCAATTTCGACATAAACTTCTTTACTCATGATGAACATATTTAATATTATGTACTTAGGCTGGTGTAGTATTGTTATGTCAATATTTTTTTCATTTGGAATTTAATTTTTTTAAAAGGATTTTTTTTTGTAGTGTTTTTATTTATAACAATTTTCCTTAAATATACTATAGTTATGTCAGTAATGGACACGTTAAGTATGCCATAGTGGGTAGAGAACATTTCTTTCGATTCCAAATTGTAAAGTTGTGCATTTCAACGGATTAAATAATTCTAAATAACCTTTTACTTGTAACACTAAATCATATTTATTGACAATATATTTTACTCCATCCATTGTATTTATCATGTCACAATTGACTTTCTGACAAAAAGGTAGTCAACTACGTACGTAGGAACTACGGATTACATAAAGTATAGTATCAAATAAAATGACCATTTCTCATCCCTCTCAGTATGGGCTGGAAAAAAAAAATTGAATTCACTCTCGGCCCTTATAATCCAATGCGTGTATGGTCTGAATCCACAAATTTAATTGTTGGCCCATTCCAAAGTCCCATTTGATCTCATGCTATTTTTAGTGTTATTTTATTTAATTTAAAAGCTTGATCGAACTCTTAATTCTTTATGAGTGGCTATGCATCCTCCTTTTCTAATCTCCAAAAAAAGGAAAATATCACTAGAGTGTTAATTAATGTGATACGTTTTACATATGAATAATGAAATTAATATTGCAATTACGTAATTTTTTTTTAATGTCACAGTGCATAAAAGTCAATAAATTATGGCTCATAAATATAATAATTAATAAGGGAAGGCGAAAATGAGCACTCGCTAGTCATGAATAGTAGTACCAACTACCATGCATGGAGTAAGTGGAAGATTAAGTGTACTTTAGAGTTGACTCTTCGTATTTTGACATTTTGAGGATCAAAAGTCAACGGTGGGGGATAATATATCTCCTCTCCAAAGTCAACCGCATATGAGCTGTCTTCACCCCCACTACACACAAAATGAAATAATGAGTGCGAAGATGACTTTGGGCTAATGTTTATCTACTAATTATATTTATAAATTATATTTAAAATTTCAATAAATTTAGTATTTAATTATTATTATTTGATAAATTTTAAAAATAATTTACAATTCTTTTATTTTTTTTAATAATGATTATAATTTCAATTAATTTTTTTTAACAAAAAATTATTTTTATTATAAAAAATCATTTTTTTATAAAAAAAATAAATTAAACGGGTACCCGTCGGGTACCGTTCCCCCGGCGGGTAATCCCCGCCCCGCCCCCGCTTTAATTTAAACGGGTATGGGGCCGGGTATGGGGGATTTTCTGAAGCGGGTATGGGGACGGGGAAGCCATACCCGGCCCCGCCCCGACCCGTTTACATCCCTAGTTGTTCAACTTTCAAAAGTGGTTGGCCCAACCTCCCACTACTAGTAGTTGTTTGGAGTTTGACTCGGTCTTTTTCATCGACATAAATTATTTATGCATTAATGTATGACCTCTTTAACTCTTTAGAATTTATAGAGGTGCCAAAATACGGCCTGTCCCGACGGGATAGCCGGAAAATGAGTTTTGCCTCAAGCTTCATGGGCTCAGGCTCACCCCGACCCAACTCGATATTTTGACAACTCTACTTATGTGTGATAAAATATATATATTTGTAAAGATAAAAACAAAATATATTACAAATAACCATTTTGATTCAAACATGAACAATTTTTTTTAAGTTGCAATCAAACATGTACAAAATTTGATAGTATATGTCATCAATAAAATTAATATCCTAACATTGATTAGTCTAATAGTATTGAAAAATCTAGATAATAACATTGATTAGTCTAATGACGAGTCTAGGTTAACTGGATTATTATTATTATTATTATTATTATTATTATTATTATTATTATTATTATTATTATTGTTTTATTTTTTTTAATTTTATTTTCATTTATCAAATACCCTAAGGGTGACGCGAGGTGTTAGGCAGACCTCCAATATGTATATAAATGAAGAATTTGGGGTATTTCGAGAAAAAACTCCTATAAATCTAGACTCGTCGATAGCAATAAATCTAGACTCGTCGATAGCAATATACTACATCCATCCCATATATTAGTCAACATTTGACTTTTGAATTTTTCGGCACGTGTTTCCACCGAAACCTAGTACGGGTTTTAAAATATAATTTTATAGTATCCCGTAAAAGAAATATACTTTAAAATTATATTTTAAAACTCGTACTAGGTTTCGGTGGAAACTGTCCATACGTAAGATCATAATTATTGATACGGGCGTGCCGAAAAATTCAAAAGTCAAATGTTGACTAATATATGGGATGGAGGTAGTATGTTTCTTCTCCCACATTGTAGAGTTGTCAACTGGGTTGGGTCGATGTAGCTCGACCCAGGCCCACGAATGGAGCGGGTCGGCCTGTGCTTGGTTTTTGCTAAAATTAGGCCCACTTAAGTCCCATTTAGCGCAAGCCCGCCTTAGCCTGGACAAAATTTGAGCTTGGGCTTGAAAAAAGCCCTATAGTGTCTACAGCTGCCAAACGCTTGGGCCAAGTCGAGCCCGTCGGGCTTAAGATAAAAAGTCTGTCAAAATTATAGTGCAAAAATTATCAGGCCCATCGGGCTTTTGAGTGTCTTGGGCCTGGTTGGACTGACCCAAAATTTCAATGGGCTTGAAATGCCGTAGCCCAAACTTGCCTAAACTACAGGCGGGCCGAGACTACTCGTCGAGCCGGGCTTTTTCAGGGCAAATTTAACTACTCTAATAGTGTCCCATTTCAACAGGGCAACCTGACCCAGCCCGTATCATTTGCTAAACTGAGCCTGGGTCGACCCATACCGAGCTTGTATCAGGCTAGGTCGGCTCGGCTTAGTTGACACCTCTAGACACATCTAAGAAAAGTAATTAAGCACTAGATAAGAGAAAAAAGTACAATTGATCAAACATGATTTTTTTTTTTTTGTAAATAAAAAAGAACAAAGTGAAGATATTAAGGTAGTGGAGCCCATATAGGTGATAATGAAAGAATTAATGGAGAGTAATCCCAAAAGTTTATGGTCCGTTAATTCCCCAGCTGATTCCTTTTCAACTCTCAACTCTAAACGCATCAAACGCCGCCCACTTCCTCCGTTCATTGAATCCAACGGCCATGAGTGGGGTTCAAGGGCAGTCACATCTTGAAGCCGTATGTATAATCCAATCCAACACCTACTGTGGCGCCACGTAGCCCACTCCCTCCCAACCATCCAATCCCTTCTCGACGCCCGTCTTCTCTCGCTATATCTCTCCTCCTCTCTAACAATTGGGAAAGCCCCACCGTGTGCGCAGTGCGCCTCCCTCCTTTCCATACCACACTTCTTGGACCCAAATTAAATGAACCTAATTAATGGTGTCTCCATAAGTCTTCTCACTCCACCATGCCCCTCTCCTAAATTTCGCACACACACCCACACACACACATATTAGTACATATATACATACATACATGATTTGGGTTATCTATGGATATGGTGCACAATTCTTGAATGAGTAATGTATACTAGTGTTGAGTAGATTTGATGATATGGAAGAATGCTCTCTCTCCTCTCTCTCTCTCTCTCTCACACACACACACACACACTCACACACACTCACACACACACACTCAATAAACCCTAATGGGGATGTGAAGATGAAAAGGGCCTGTATTTGTTGTGCAGATCTGCGATGTCGATTCTTACTCATATAGTATAGATGAAAAAAAAGAGAAGATTTCATCCTCTCAAGAAATTCTATTTGCTGATTTAGGGTGAAGGAAGAAAGAGGGAGAGAGAGTGAGACTGACAGAAGAGAGTGAGCACAAGCAGGCAATGGTATAGAAGTGTATATCTTTGCATATACTTGTGCTCATTTCTCTTGCTGTCAGCTTCGCTCTCTTTCTATTCTCTCTCTCTCTATATATATATATTGGTATATTTATTCTCACCACTTGCATATATTTATGATATAGTAGCAACTGATTTTGGGAACAAAAAGCCTTGAAAAATGGTAGGCGCGCGACAAGGCCTCGGCTGCAATTCCCAAAAGATCAGTGTGTGTGTGTGAAGAGAAATCAACATAAAATACACATATTACTGTGTATCTATATCTATATATATTAGTATTATGTAAGTCTGATTAATATGTGCCCCTGTTAACCTTATCCACACTGCCATTGACCATTCTTTGTTTTTGTATTTTTTCACTCAATAGCAAGAAAACACACACACACACACTCTCAGTAACAAGATAAGCATCAAGTATATATAATTAGGACATGCATTTCTTTCTTCTCTGGAAAGGGGGGACTAGTGTGTCCTTTTCTTTCTCAAAAAGAAGAAGAAGAAAAAAAAAAAACAGAAAGGGACAAGTGTCTTTCACATATTCACACTGTTTATGGAGTGTGTTTAGATTTTGGGGGAATTTGTATTTGTATTTGTATTTGTGGCGATGATGATGTTTCTAATTTAAATTTCTTCTCTCTGTTGTTGATGTGATTTTCTATTGTTAGTAGAATTTTACTCCTGGAGTATTTTGGAAGAATTTAACAAGTCAGAAGCGTTGCTATTGATGATGCTGTCGGAGAGGACGAAGTGGGTTTCTAAGGTACACCTGAAACCGAAAATAATTTCTTTTATTTGGCTTTTTTTAAAAAAAAAAAAAATTGTGTTAACGATTAATTTATGCTTATGCAATTCAAGAAAACATTGATCTGCAGAAAATCCTCCATTTTTCAACATTTAATTTAGTTTCCTTTCTTGATGAAGAGAAGAAAGTATTTATTTATTTTTGCAATTATTTGACTTATATTTTATGTGAATTTAATTTAGGGAAGAGTTAAACAACCTATTTTAATAACTTGGTTGCGGCATTTTCTTGAACACAATGTGGTGAGAGCAAATCTCAGAAATCGAAAGATTTTGGTGTTCTTCAGTGAGCATATGCGCATGGAATCATGTTTCTGATCGTTGAAGACAAATGCAAAGGTAAGGGGTGAATTTTATTAATTTTTAATAATTTCATGATGAATTTTGTTTTGCATCATTTTTTTGTGAATTTTTGTTTCCATTGATTTTTATTTATTTTTAATTAATTTGTATTGGCACTTGGGTGAAGATTATTTTTGTTTCAGATTTATGTTATGGTAAGTTTATTTTTTATGGAAAATGAGAGAAAAAAGAATTTATACAGTTTTCCCATTTTTTCAATGTTCTCTATAATTGATAATTTTTCCGGGCATGAGGTAATATTTTACTTTGGCAGTTCTTTTCTCACCTTGTCAGTCCAAATTACTCCTATCTTTTAATTCCCATAATATTTTTTTTACATTTTTTTAGCTTAGAGAACACATATTAAATAGATTGTGGACCATATTATGGGATAAATTTGCCTATCCTTTTCTTATCCCTCTATTTTCCTTTTACATCAAAGAGAATACACCCTTACTATATAATATATATATATATTTTTTCATGTCCATGAACCTTTGGCTGAATTTGTATTATACATGGTTTTTAGGGGATTCTTTTGTTTTTCTTGTGAGCTCCTTTTGGTTATAAGTATATGTTAAAAAATAAAATTGAAACTTGAATGTTAGTGCTATGAGGGCCAAAGAAGAAACTTTAGCAAGATCTCCAAACCATAAGTAAAAATTAGTCATTTCTTCAAAAATAATGTAACTTGATGGTTGGGCTGGTTTTATTTCCTTTGAGATAGTCTATGTTATTGCTTAAAGAATTAAGTGAAAAAACAACTACCAATTAAATTAATCACTATTGAAAAGGTGTAACTTTTTCAAGCTTAAATGTATGTATACTTAATAATTGCTTCTTTTTTTTGCCGAAGGGCATACTGAAACTCACTTTCTAGTCTGCTTTATATAGTGATTTAATAATTAATAGAGGTTATGAAGCTTTGGGTTGGATTAAGTAAGATATTCTTTGAGTTTTCAGTTGCATAAGTAGTGTAACAAAATTGTACCTTAATCTAATAGCACTAGGGTATTCTAAATAATCTAAACTTTTGTTGTTAGGGATTGTTGTTAGCTGATTTTAGACTTGCTGTATAAAATGTTTCAAAGATTGAATGCAAAAGTATAAAACTGGATTTGTCAATCGAAGTGAGTGAAAGTGACCGTCGAACTATACTGAATTACAAATATATATAACATGCCATTTTGCTGCTATGCCTTTGAGGTTGATTATAATGTTTTTCCTAAACGTAACACATGAGTATTTTTTTCTTATCATCCCTTATCTTATCAAACATACCAAACATGCCCTAAAAGTCTATAGCAAATGGATTGGATTGTGCATATTAAAAATTACAAATAAAGTTGTTGATGTTCTTCATATTTTGCTAATTCACTATTGAGTTTTTTTTTGTTTATTCACATGATACGGCTTTGTTTCATGAATTTGTCACCATACCTTATTACAAGTGCTTACTCTCTTCATAATATAGAATGGATTGTAGCTGTTAGATTCTAGATTGGTGGTTTTTTATGTTAATTTGGTTGAAATAATTTTTTCCGCTGAAAATGTTCCACATTGGTACTCGATTTTTTCATTATATATACTTGTTTTGAATGTTTTGAATATGTAAATTAAATGTTGGAGATTTGAGTAGGGGGCGGATCTTATTAGAACCAATCTTACTTATATTTTCATTTTTTTTTCTATATGCAATTATGAATTTTTTTACGATAATACTTTTAGACATATAAATGCTTTGTGGTACAATCATGCTTCTATCATGCTACCTTTGATCTTGAGAAAATCAATGATTTCGATTAATTCCTAGTTTTCATAAGAGAATTGATTCTTATATAATCAAATTCCTATGTGTTTTGTCTTTCTTTACCTTTTCTTCTATAATAGTTTGAAACAATAGTACTGTAGACTGTGTATAATGTTGAAAATTTAGTGAAATTCATCCAAGAAGCCGAAAGCATGATATTTTTCCATGGTCATGATCTTGAGTTATCTACTATGATAGATAACTACTCTTTCATTATATAAGTAGATTAATTGTAATACTGGGTCAGGATCTTGAGTTTCCTATTATGATATATAACTACTCTCTTATCATCTTTGTTTTTTTGTTTTTTGTTGGGAAGATCAAGCGCTACATTAGGTGATACAAGTATTAATTAATTCTAGAATTGAAATTTTGATAGCTTGGAAGCACACCTATTATTATTTAAGATGTATTGATTTTTTACTGGATAAAATTGTTGTTTTCTTTGAACAGACTTTACCACTTAACGCAGTGGTTGCCAAAAAAAAATCAAATTGGGAAATGAGAAACTATATTATGACTTCTAAATAAGTGGGACAATATGAGATAGAAGGAAAAATAGTATAAAAAAACTATTTCTGAGAATTCAATGTCTCTCAGCTATTGGATTTCAAATCAAATTTCTAAAATCAGACTATAATCAGTAAACATCAATTCTTCTTTTGAAATTAAGATTCTTGAAATACAACATTGAAACTGCTAATCTTCCCATCTTTGATTCGCTCCAAACACCTTGAAGATTCCAGGACTATATCTGCCCAAAGTCGCCAGTAAAAAATCTGAAAGAGAGAAACATTTGCTCTAGGCTATTGATAATAAGCCTTTAAATTTCGCATATTGACCAATTTTTCGGATACGAAACTCGATCTAGTGACGAAACCTTGCTATACTTGCTTCACATGATGCCTACATCTGCAAAAATACTAATCCACTGTTGAACTACGATTTAAAGAAAAAGGATTAATCATCGTAAATGCATTAAGATGGACCCTATGTCCGCCAAGAAACTTCAATCCAAGATACGAATACGTTTGATAAACGTTAGACGACAGAGAATTTTAATCCATGATCTTAATCTTACCGTCTTCAAGTGGCATTACGGGCTGCGGAAATGAAATATATGCTACACTTTTACTCATTTTGTAAAGTAAATATATACAACGAATGTATCATTGTCAATCTTTACTAGAACAAAATCTAACTAGGCGAAGATTGCAAGTTTAATTTAAATGCATAACAAGTCCTTACTGCTTGCTACGAACTAAATAAGTCATTCCAACAAAACCAAGTTATAACAGATATGAAATTAGGTAACTCTCATGAAGTAACATAGTTATAATAATCCACATAAGTTCCTTTCTTCTGGAGATTGCCTAAGTTATTTTCCATTTGCAAACTAAAGAGCAAGCGATCCGAAACAATCCATTGAATCCTTAACTCGTATTCGAATATGCAAGAAAAATCCCAAATAAAACCAGTAAACAGTCATAGATTCAACATGCTATACATATACAAGTTGTAAATCCAGAGCCAATTTGCTTAAGACGACTCGTTTAAGCCCGAAACCACGATGATTCATGAATCATGCATACATCTCTTGATGAGGAAATCATGTATTGCATCTACTATACTAACTGATCACCAATCAAGTCTTATGCATGATGAAACAAATAAATGAATTAGTAAGGAAAAACAAAAAGAAAACTCGATTTAAAGTAATTTTATACCAAAGAATAGAAATTCCATACCTGCACATAAATATCAAGGTATTCTTTATCATCATATCTAGTAAAAGAATCATCCAAAACATACTGTTTTCCCAATCAGTATCACTCACCACAGCAGGCAAAAGGCAAAAGTTTTTTTTTTTTGGTTTCTTTTGTTGTTTTTTATTTGTTTTTTGTTTTTTTTTTAAAAATTTGTTTTTGTTTTTGTTGGGGAAATGAATATAAATACGGTCAAAATTATACACCTATTAAAGAAGGGAAGATAATGATAAACAAGAGTAGTTCAAAACAAATAATAACTTTGTCTTCTTCAATGCCGAAGATGAAGAAGAAGTTCAACCCTCCATGGCAATTCAGTTATTTAAAATAAATTACAAGAGAAGGCAAAAAAACAGCAAAATATCACTGAAAGAGACATATAAATAAAAATAGAGTCTGAGTTTGGTGTGTGCAGTGTGTGTGTATGTGTCTGGGAATCTTGAAATGGAAATGGGCCATCCACGATTATTTCATGTGGCTACAATCTCTCCTCGATTCTCCAAATACAATGTATGTAACTCACCTTGAAAAAGAAGAAGAGGGGGTGGGGTGTACGTAAGAATCTAGAGAGAGAAAGTAGGGAAAAAAAAAACCCAGAGAGAGAGGGAAGCTGACAGAAGAGAAGCGAGCACACGCATCGACGAAGCCATGATCTCTCTCTTCACAATTTCTTGCCTGGGCTCACTCTCTTCTGTCAACTCCCTCAATCTCTCTCCTCTTTCTCTCTCATCGATTCTCCATTAATTCTGCTGACTACACCTACAAATGGGCAGATCTGAGGACTAAAGACAAACCCCTTTTTTAGGAAACTTAAATCTCCATCTCCTTTAAATCTGCACAAAATATATGTAGGGCTCCTTTTTAGTCTATAATAATCCGAAAAAAACAAAAACACGCACAAACACACACTCCATGTTTTGAATGGTGGCAGCTGAGGAATGAGGAAGAGGAGGAAGAGGAGGTTGTGATTTAGGAAATGATTTGATTTGGATATGAATAAATTATTAGGTGTGAGACATGAAAAGGACAAGAACAGTCGGTGGGATCTTGCACCAGAGATTAGAGATTGGACATTGTCTCTCTTTCTTTGTTTTATTTCTAGAGAGAGAGAGAGAGATTATAATGAAATGAATGAGTTGGGATTAGCTTAAACTGTCCCTTCAATGGGGAAGGTATATAATGAGATAAGATATTTTATGGTTAAAAGTAGTGGTTAGGGAAGTGAAATGGTGTTGTCCGTGAAATTAGGGTTCTTTGGAAGTTGTTCCCACTCATTAAAGGACCATTTTACTACTACTTTTTTGGGGATTAATCTAATCATTCTTATTTCACGCGTTTCTCGATACCAAAAAAACATATTTTCTCTGTCCTCCACTTACTGACCATATTGACTTTTTAGATGATTTTGGAGTTTCGTAATGATAAATTTTAAATTGATTTTTTAAGATTAGTTTTTTTTTAGTCTTAATATTTTATTTTGCCCTTTTTTTAAAAGCACATGTATTTTATACCCCCATTTTAAATGATATGTCATATATGCCCTATTTTTTATTTTAATATATAAATGATAATACTTTATAGATATATATGTTTAACTTCCTTTCAACGGGCCCGCACTCCACTCAACGACTTTCAACAGGCCCCTCGACTCGACTCGACGCAATACGGTGTCGGTGCATGCATGAAAAATTATCATGCATGCTATCTCTCTCATTAAAGTAGATACAGTATTTGAATAATTTGAATGAATTATTTGAAGTAGTATCCTATGCGATCAAACAATCTCCCCTATATATCATACATATTCTATTCTAAATTTCAATCATTTATAAATTTCAATCCTTCATAAAAATTTAAAAAAAAGGTTCGTCGGAAGCATAGCAACGGAGGAGTGCAAGAATTAGTGAGGAGTGAAAGAATTAGAGAGGTAAGAATTATATTTTCATATAAATTTATGTTTAATAGTTGATAAATTGACAATTTAAAATTAATTAGGTTAATTATTCTATTGGTTTAGCAAATCTTAATGTTCTAGTAAAAATATAACATGAAATAAGTGCTCCACCGCCGGCAAACCTTGCCGGAACTCTTCCACCGCCGTCAACCTTGTGTCACTAGCGGTGGGAGAGTTCCGGCAAGCTTTGCCGGCGGTGGATAAGTATATTTTGGTTATGTAATTATTTCATAATAATTAGATGTTCAATTTCCGTATTTTATGTATTTAAATAATTAATTTAAGATTTAGTACTTTATAAATTAATAATTTAAATTTAATTATGCTAATTATTCTCTTAATTGGTGAATTATTGTTGTTCAATTTAAAATAATACACGTATTGAGTTTTAAAAAACGATTGAGTTGAGAAAACGTGTCCACCGCCGGTGGGAGTGGCCGGAACTCTCCCACCGCCGGCTACACAAGGTTGCCGGTGGTGGGAGTTTTCCGGCCACTCCCACCGGCGGTGATCAACCTTTTTTTGCTTAACAAATTATTTAATACATAATTGCATGTTTAATTTTTATATTTTCTGTATTTAAATGATTAATTTAGGATTTAGTACTTTATAAATTAATAATTTAAATTTAATTATGCTAATTATTCTCTTAATTGATGAATTATTGTTGTTCAATTTAAAATAATACACGTATTGAGTTTTAAAAAACGTGTCCACCGCCGGCTACACAAGGTTGCCGGCGGTGGGAGTTTTCCGGCCACTCTCACCGGCGGTGATCAACCTTTTTTTGCTTAACAAATTATTTTATACATAATTGCATGTTTAATTTTCATATTTTCTGTATTTAAATGATTAATTTAGGATTTAGTACTTTATAAATTAATAATTTAAATTTAATTATGCTAATTATTCTCTTAATTGATGAATTATTGTTGTTCAATTTAAAATAATACACGTATTAAGTCTTAAAAAATGACTGAGTTGAAAAAACATGTCCACCGCCAGTGAGAGTGGTCGGAACTCTCCCACCGCCGGCTACACAAGGTTGCCGACAGTGGGAGTTTTCCGGCCACTCCCACCGGCGGTGATCAACCTTTTTTTGCTTACTAATTATTTTATACATAATTGCATGTTTAATTTTCATATTTTCTGTATTTAAATGATTAATTTAGGATTTAGTACTTTATAAATTAATAATTTGAATTTAATTACGCTAATTATTCTTGAAATTTTATGAAATCTTAACATATGCATAATTTTTAAATTTACTTGATTACAGATGTCTTTCGTGTACGTGAAAGTGATTTATGGAGGCTATTGGATTGATTGTACCTATAATGGCGGCACATATTTAGATATCCCCTTTTCCGAAGATGCAATCTCGATATACAACTTGAGATATCATATATCTCTTTACTGCAACCCCTCGGGTAGTGATTATGATGTTTTCTATCTGACGACATCGGATAACAGACGGACTGTTAAATCACGTCTCAGAACCGCTGAGCAACTAATTTGGCTGTGTCGTACAGAGTCATTCCCAACAGTGTACGTGTCTTCGAGCGACGGAGCATCATCTTCACATGCAGGAGAATCTTCTTCATATGTCCCTACGTTGGATCAGGACCAACCGTACAGAGTATCATTCGGCTTTGACATGGAGGGCACCGACAATTTGGAGGCCCAGCTCGAGCAGATCCGGAGAGTTGCAGCTTCTACAAACTGGACGGGGGATGTCTATCACGGAGAGAGCAACATCAGTTTTGATTCATTTCATGATACTATCCCGGACCTCAATCGTACGGACGAAGGTGGTCAGGAGGCTCGAAATGAACCGTCTCTATTTGACGACGATGACGATAATGAGGATGAAGATTACGTCCTTGAAACGGAAGAGAGCTCTGAGAGCGAAGGCGAGTCAAATTTATATGTTGGTGATAGGACCGTCAACAGAGCCTTGTTCGCTGAGTGGACGGCATGGATACACGAGGAAGGCGGGATGCAAAAATTGTTAGATATGATGTATCCAGAGTCAAACACGGATCAACCGGAGATAGATACTGATACCGATCACATGCGCAATTGGTTGGTTCCGATGGTCCCTCTTGAGCCTGGATCATCAACAGTTTTCCACGAGGAGAACCTTAATATCGAAGATTTGGCCGTAAATTCCATTTACTATACGAAAGTAGAGCTCGGTATTGCAGCCAGTTTGTGGCATTTGGAGAGGAGGAAAGAATACAAGGTGAAGAAATCTGATACTACGCGAGTGGTGTTGAAATGCAAGTTATCAAAAGAGTGTCGCTTCCATTTACGCGCAACAAGCTTCGGCGGGCCTTGGACGGTTAAAAAAATTCGCCTGCAACACACGTGCGACGATGTCGGCTTAACAAACGTGGTTTGTAGAAAAGTCCATTCGAAGGTGATTGGGGCATTTTTTGTAAAGAAAATTATGCGTGATTCAGAGGTAATGAAACCGAAAATAATTCAAAACGAGCTTCGTGCAATGTTCGGCGTTGATGCCAGCTACGATGTCTGCTTGAAGGGGCGGAATTGTGCAATCGAGATGATATACGGTAAATTTTCAGAATCCTTCGAGGACTTGCCCGGTTACCTCCACACGCTGAAGATGTCAAATTCGGGCACGAAAACCGAGATTGACATCGGGCCTGACCAGCGATTCAGACACGTATTCGTTGCGTTAGCTGCATCTCGACATGCTTACATATCAAAATGTCTTAGGCCAGTCGTCTGTGTAGATGACATACATCTGAAGGGAAAGAACTGTGGCATAATGTTTGTAGCTGTGGCGAAGGACGCGAACGAGCAGTTGTTCCCTTTGGCCTACGGTATAGGACTGATCGAGAACAACGAGTCATGGACTTGGTTCATGACAGCTCTTAAGATGGCATATGGGTCAATGCGGGATTGGTTGTTTGTGTCGGACCAGCACGCATCAATAATACATGCAGTTGCCGAAGTGTTTCCGGAAGCCCACCACGGGTTATGCTATTATCATCTTAGTTAAAAAAATGATGGGCTTTGGGTCCGAAGTTGGCGCCTACTTCCAGCGTGCTGCTTACACTTACGATAAGCATAGTTTCGACACCATCATGGCAGCACTTCAAACAGATGCACGAGCAGCATATCGAGAGTTGATTGATATCGGAGTAGAGAAGTGGTCCCAATCGATGTGCCATGTTCGATGGTTTAGCAACATGACATCTAACGCCGCTGAATCATTCAATAAGTCCCTTTTGTGGGTGTGACGTCTGCCAATCTGTGCTTGTCTAGATGCTGTGAGGATCGTAATTGACCGCTGGTTCACTGATTGCCGAACAAAGGCCCGAAACGACAGTCATCCCATAACAGTGGAGGCTCGACGGAAAGTCTGTCTGCAATTGGAACGATCCCATGAGTATACGGGTATACGGCCACACAGATTGATGATCATGCTCATTACAGAGTGGTCACATCTGGGAGGACAGTGCATGTGGACCTACATGGGCTTCCTTTGTCAATGCAGTGAACGGCAGACAGTTTGTCTCCCTTGTGCGCTTGCGATAAAGGCAATGAAGTGAGTTTTTTTTTCGATTACTTAACGATTAACTTACAATTTTTCCTTTACGATTAACTTATTAATTTGTGTTATCTCAGTGCACATGGACATGATATCCTACAATACATTGCACACTATTACAGGAGGACAACATATGTCAAAACCTACAAGACACAAATTTCTCAAGTTCCTATGAAGTCGCAGTGGAGGCTGCCGTCCGACGTCAAAAGTATGAAATTCCTGCTCAACTTAAGGATTCGTTTGCCGAGTAGACCGAGAGAGTCAAGAATCCCGGGAAGAGGTGAACGAGTACGTGGTGGCGGTGGCGGTTGCGGTCGTCGCCGCGCTCGTCGTCGTGGTCGTAGATGTCGTCATTGCGGTCTTACAGATCACAAACCAGCAAATTGCCCGAATCTAGCTGATTAGTGTTTAGAGTCAATCGATTGTATTAAGATTATGTCTTGTTAACTTGTCATTTTATATTTCTTTCCCGACTACAAACATCGATCTATAAACAAAGAGAATACAATTAAAAATAAAAACATAATTTTTTGATAAATTTTAGAATAGAAATAAAAATAAAAACATATGTTTTAGATAAATTTTAGAATAGAAATAAAAATAAAAACAACAATTTTACATAAATTTTATAATAGAAATAAAGCTAAACACCAAAATCAGATGCCCTAGCATGCCTGAAAATCCTCTGAGCAGTAATCAATCGGTAGTCGGTCACGGTTGCAGCCCTCGTTTCTAGCGCAGAACACCCACTGATGGTTCGTTCCAAATTCATGCAAGCGACCGGACCGCTACATTTCAGTTGTGGATACTTAATCAGACCCGAAACTGGGTAAAAAGTTACTTGGAACACGTTGTCCTCGATCTTCAACCCTAGTTCGTTCATCCTCCAACACAATGTGTTATCAACCCAAATGCGTACCATAGTGAAACCAAGGAGTTTCATGCTCACGTCCAGTGGGTAGTAGATTTTGAAGCTCTGACTCATCGTCATCAAACAATGCGTACAACTCCTCGTCAGTCGTACGTCTGAGCGATACCTTGAAATTCCATCTCACACATCGGGGATACATATCACCCGGCACTGCAATTCCAACTACGTTCCCGAGCCCTCTAATTATCTCAAATCCCCATACGATGAGCGCCCACGACGGACCACGTAAATGATATTTTAACTCGGTCCCCCCATAATTTCTCAAATAATACCGCAAAGTCTTGTGCGTGTATGCACCCCACGGAAATTTGAGAAAACACTGCATGTCGTCAGCCAATAACCACAACCAATCGTATGGTGGTTTTTGCATATCGTGCCCAAGGAGGAAAGCATTGGCTATCAACAAGTACGACATTCGCAAGTGGATATCACCATCCGGATCAGGGAAGGGGCTCGGATTTTGATCTAACATATCGAGCAAGCTGTTGGCGCTTTCACATGCCCCTCCACAAACAACTTGACAGAGCCGTGAATTTCTAGGATTACGTGTAATGATGGGATCAAATGGTGTTGTCCCAAATTTCAATCCGGTAATCAACGCATGATCTTGAGCTGTGTACTCTATATGTTGACCACCGATGTGGAACCAAATTCCGGTTCTTGAATGAATTGACCGAGACACTATACTGTTAAGTACGCCCCCATAGTTCTTCTTTGGTGCCCAACCGATGTAATGACCGAAAGGTCCCTGTCTGAATCGTTCTACTAAAGCATTATCCCCGAACTTGAATAACATGTTCTTGATGCCATCCACTAGATCAATATAGTAGCATGTATTGGGCTTTGCTAGTTCGTTTATATACTCTGGGTGACGATACCGTGGTTCGGGCCTGGCCTATAAAAAATATAAAATTTAAATTAAAAACAAATAATGGGATGCTTAAAGTTAATTACACTAATTAAACTAAACTAAATTAATAAAAATAATTAATCACATGCTTATTATAAAATGATTACCAAATTAAAATTATTATAAAAATCATTTACGAATATTAATCTAATTAACAATAAATAATCACATATTATGAATTACTTAAAATGAACTAACATATGTACGCAGAAATTAAGCTAAATTAAATATATTTAATCATCATATATATATATACAAACTTAACTAATTAAACTTAAGTAATTAAGTACATATTGCTTATACAAAAAAAAAATACTTTGGACTCCTCCACCGCCGGCCCTCCACCGCCGGTAGCTTCCCACGCCGGCAACCGTGTAAAATCACGGTCGCCGGCGGTGGGAAGTAACTGGCGGTGGAGAGCCGGCGGTGGATGGGCCCACATTTATTATTTTTTTAGCTTAATCAATATATCATGTTAGTCTTAATTTCTTAGTCTAATTGCTTCAGTATTAGGAAATAATTAACTAATTCAAGGAGAATACTTTTTTTTTTGAATAATTCAACGAGAATACTAATGTTAATCAAGTTAATTACATCTAATTAATTTCTAATTAAGTTAATTACATCTAATCAACAATTCATAAAAGTTATTCCCAAATTTATTGCGTTAAAATAACAAGTACTAATCTAATTTTATCAAATTTGTTTAGTACTAATCTAATTTAATCTAATTTGTTTAGTACTATTCTAATTCTAATTAACAACAAATAACGGCATGCTATAAATTACTTAGAGCAAAAACATATATATCTACGCACAATTTATAAAATTAATAGAAATAATTGCTTAATTATTATGAACTAAAACTAACCTAATTAATTAGATATTAGATAATTAAGCATGCCAAAATATTAATTAATTAAGACTTAATTAATTTTAATTACTGAAAAATAAACAAAAATAATTAAATAAATTTATCCACATCCACCGCCGCGCCGCCGTCGCCGGAGACATCCCACCGCAGGCCGTAACTACTCGCCGGCGGTGGGAATTTTTCGGCCAGCATTGCCGGCGGTGGTAACATAGCAAATTTTTAAAAAATAAATAAAAAATTTCGGCCAATCCACCGCCGGCTCTCCCTCGCCGGAAACTTTCCACCGCCGGCAGCCTTGCAAATGCACGGCTGCCGGCGGTGGGAAGTTTCCGGCGAGGGAAAGCCGGCGGTGGATCGGCCTAAACTTTTTATTTTTTTTACTAACCATGATTTCATCGGTAAATTTTTCGTCGGATTCGTATGCCATTGTCCCTCGGCAGTGGAGCGGTGGAGATGAAGTATGGAAGAAGAGGGAGAAAAGGGACTCGGCGGTGGTGGAGATGAAGTATGGAAGAAGACTCGGCGGTGGATGAGATATAATGGCGATGGAGATGTGTGTGTATTTGGGGGTTAGGGTTTTGGTTTTTGTTTTTTATATTTTGTTTGCTTTTTTTCCTTCAGCTAAAGAATTGCCGAAAGGGATGAAGTGTGGAGATGGGAGCAACAATCGACTACTGTCGGGATGAGGGGAGCAATCGACTTCTGTGGGATGTGGGAGCAATCGACTTGGAGGAACAATGTATATATGTTGGGTGGTGGGGATGGGGATGCCTGCACCGGGCGGTGGGGATGGGTAGATTAGGTTTTTTTGTCGTTTTGTGTTTTTATTGTTTTCTGTTTGTTAGGGTATAGATTCCTCACCCCACATTAACAGACAAAAATAACAGACCGCTACAATTTCCAAGGCACACTCAGCTCGAGTGATGTGAGGAAAATAGGGCCCACACTCATTATTTTAAAAAAGGGGGCATTTTACACATTAGAATCAAAAAGAGGGTATTTTTAACATCTTCATTTAACAATAGGGTATTTTAAATTTTGACCCTTTTTTTTATACGATACTACAACATTCGTAGTACCTTGCAGAAAAAACTAAACTCCAAAAATTCAATTTTAAATCCATCATCACAAAGCTTTAAAATTATCTAAAAAATCAACAGGGTCAGTAAATAGAGGACGAAAGGAGTACTATAATCCATATAAATGTTCTCCTACCCATGGTGGTCATACTTAATATGCCTACCAGTGATGTGGTAATGTCACGTTTGTAAATTTTTTTTAGGGTTTAGTTTTTTATGTTATAGTTTAGTTTTTTTATAGTAGGTTTAATTATTTTTAGTAAGGTTTGTATTAACTTTCTTATATATTCTAATGTCACGTCATCCGTGGGTACATTAAGCATGCCCACGGTAGATATTGGAGCATTACTCATATAATCCATGCGTAATTAATACTCCCTCGATCCAACTTGATTTTGCATGTTTTCTACTTTGAGTTTAAGATGGTTCACTTGATACGACTCATTTATATATTTAGTGAGACACAATCAATTAGGTGTAATTAAAAGCGCATGCTCCTCAATTTTTTTTTTCAAAAGTAGCTTGTTTAAATTATTACAATTGCAATTAAAAGAGATGAGCCACCACATGTTACTCCTAACACAAATTTAACCTTAAGAGGAAAATGATGAACCATTATTGATCATCTTTAAAAAAAAAAAAAAAGGTATAGAACAAGTCGAATGAAACGGAAGGTATAGTTCGCAACTTGCCAAAACCGGTGTTCCCAAATGAGCGTCATATTTCCAAAATCAAGCGAAAAGTTATGTTAAAATTATAGTTTCTATGTTTTTCATATAGTTGTCTCTTATTATCAAATTACATGTTCTCTCAGTTCCACTCGACTTGACTTATTTTTAACTCTGGGATGACTCACTTGATATAACTCATTTCTATATTTGGTGAGATACAACCCAATTAGATATAATTAAAAATGTATCTTCACCACTTTTTTTTTTTTTTCAAAAGTAACTTGTTTAAATCATGAACCATAGCAATTAAAGGAGGTGGGCCACCACCTTTTAATTCTAATACAAATTTTCTTAAATCTTGTGCCCGAAAGGTATAATCCAAGTCGAGTGGGACGGAGGGAGTACTATGTCAAGAAAATGTGTGAATTTTCATTTTAACTTCATTTATTACTACACCCGTTCACGATCTTCAGAAACAATTGACTTTTTAGGTGGTTTTTGAGCTCTACAACGAGATTTTAAAATTGATTTTTGGAGTTAGTTTTTTTTCCATGAGGTACTTCGAGTGTCGTAGTATTCTATAGAAAAAACTAAACTCCGATAGTCCATTTTAAAATCGTTCGTTACAAAACTTCAAAATCAGCTAGAAAATCAATTGTGTTTAAAGATCATGGACATAGAGAGTATTTTCTTTTTCTGCTAGCAATTTACATATAACATTAATTATAAAGTGATAAGAATTTAGCTATTTTATTTTAAAATACGAAAATGAGACACTTAAAAATAGATATTTTAAAAAAATGAAAATAGTATTATTTATCCCGTCACTATTGTAGATTTTTTTTATTTTTCTATATAAAGTATAAATGGTAATGAATAGTATCTTTTAGAAACTCTTAAATTATATGAAAATTGTTTGATTTTTTTGAGAGTTACTTAGGAACACAGATGACATGATATCTATATTAATATATTAAAGTATGATAGTTTCTCTCTAAAACTCTTGATATGTGAGCTTTATTATTTATTTTATTAAGTTATCATTTTTTATGCAATTTTTTTAATGTATTTAATACTTTGAAAAATCTTAATTTTTGTTTATTAAAATATTTATAAATTATTTCCCGGCAATGCGGGTGTACAATTATAGTTTTGTAGATATGACAATAGTGTTTGATAGTGAAATCGACACAACTTTCACTATGTAAAACAACATCGTTTTATGATATTTATTCCTTCAACGGCGTTACGTGTGTTTCTATCTCACCCGAGAATGATTATGTGGAAAATATAAGAAAAATCATCAGTTCATATATTTAAAGGTCAGGTTCATAATGCAAATACTTCCTCCGTCGATCAAAACGTGCTTTGTTTTATTCAAATTTCTAAATAAAAAGCAAATTCTAAAAGAGATATTTAAAGTTTTAAAAAAACAAGAGGAAGTACACATTTCCAAATACAATGTTTCACTTGTAACCATTAAACGAGCTCTTCAAAAAAAAGTTACTACTATCTAGATCAAAGATAATTACTCCTATTTATTAAAAATATTGATGGGGCATCAAAATGTTGGACCACTATCCCTTTAACTTATATGCATATATATTTACATTGTTAATGGAATTCGTACCTACTCAACAAATAACTAATGGAATCCGTACTCATAGCTAGAGAGGTAAAGAAATCTTACAACTAAGTATTATTCATTATATGAATTCGTAAATTGATATTGTTTTCTTTACATTGAACAAGTTCCAAATTATTAATGATATAATGATCATTGATATTGTTTTCTTTACATTTATCAATTATAAAAGTTTAACTATGTGAAATTATTAGATATTGACTCAAACCAAGTTTAGTTGCTTCGAATATAAATTGTAATGTACATATGACTTTTTCTAATGCAATTTGGTAAAGGTATAATTAGAGTAACGTGAATCTAGCCTATCAAAAGTAAATACAATAATATAGGTACTAATGTTTTCTTTTATTATTTATCAGAATGATTGACCAATCAAGATAATAGCTATTTTTTTTATAAACATAAATATAATTCGTAATTGTTTTTGTTTCTCGAGAGCAAATATAAAAAACCTTTTTTTTAAAGTGCAAGAACCAAACTTTGAAAGAGTGATCCTAAATTTATAAGTGGGTCATGTGATTCTTAGCTGGTTCAAATAAATAAGTAAATAAACGGGTCAAGCTACAATCTTTCATATGATAGGTTCTCATTTTCTAAAAATTCGAAATCTTTTACATATCGTAAATTCGTTAATGGCATTTGCGTGTGATGTGACTATGATTTTTTTTTTCGAACTTATCTTTATTAGTATTTTAAGAGACCATAATTATTCTTTCAAAAAAAAAAACAAACACATACTTTCTCTGTTTCAAGATTGTTGACACGTTTCTTTTCCTTTCTTTTTGTCACACATTTCCACGCTTCTCGATAATGGAATTTAAAATAAATTTTTGAAGTATCTTTTCTTTTACGAGATACTACGTGTGTCGTAGTATCCCGTAAATAAAAAAATACTTCAAAAAATTATTTTAAAACCCATCATTGAGAAGCATGGAAATACATGCTGAAAAGAAAGAAAAAGAAACGTGTCAATGATCTTGAAACAGAGGAAGTAATTGTTAAAATTTAACAAGTAAACCGCAAGGCACGGCTTTTATGGATTTTCTTGACTACTTTTATTTCATGCTAACATTATTAATTATGTTGAAATTTCTATAGAAAATAAATGTGTAGGCTAATAGCCTCTCCGTACGGATAATAGTTTGAACCCAACCCTATATATTTCGTAGCCTAACCTATTTAGACAGCCAAGCCATTGTAATATGAATTAGGGAAAAAAAAATCTGTAAATACTATTTAAACATGTGATACCAAATTTAAGCCGAAATATTAGTATATTGTGATATTGTGTCGTTTATTGTAAGATTTAGTCACACATATTGCTAGTAGATATTGAATCACATGGTAAAATTGGTAAACATATGTACAATAAGGCTATAAAAAAGATACCCCATCTCTTGGACTTTTTTTGGGCACGCGTTCTTAATGATAAGTTTTAAAATAAATTTTTGAATGATTTTTTTACAAGATACTACAAGTGTCGTAGATCCCGTAAAAAAAATACTTCACAAATTCATTTTAAAACACATCATTAAGAAATATGAAAATACGTGCAAAAAAAGTCAAAGAGATTATAGACGGAGGGAATATTATTGTAGTGTAGCATACAATTTTTTTTTCTTTGGATTGATTTATATAGAACCCATTTAAAATTACATAAGCTATTTACAGAATTCGATTTTTTTTTTCTTTTTTTGGTAATAACCTAAGACACTGTCTTCAATACATAAAATAATCTCTCAGTCAAATGAATGCCAACTTTGTCTATTTAGAATGATCATATATGTAATGGAATATAACTTCTTTTGGAGTTGTTTCCTTTTCTTTAATTCAATTATTTCAAAATAAATAAGGCCCCAGAAAACCAACCTCACATTAACAGCATCAATAATATTCACAGGTGTATTAGTACGACGAAATAGTACATGTTCTTGAATGCACGTATAATGTACACGTGGCTCGATCTAACCCAAATTTGTACTAAAGTAGCCTAAGTTATAAAATTAAAATACCAATTTGCAGTCACTTTTTGATACGAGTATATCTCGTATTATTAGAGATTATCTTTTAGTTTATTGTTTAGATTATTATTAATATTTAGTATATCTTTTCCATATTTGTTTAGGGTTTTAGCATTATAAATAGAGTGTTATTAGGAGAATATGAATGAATCAATGAATCAATGAATTAAATCTTAATTTACTGTCTTTTATTCCTTAGTTTTCCTTTACTTTTCTGCACAAGTTTGTTGGCGTGAACGACGAGCTCGATCTCGCGTCTGCCTTTTGTTCTTCCCGGCGTGAACTTTCCGTTCCTCGTCGCTTGATAAGGATTGAATCCTTATCAATTGGTGCTTTCACTGAGAGTGAAATCTCCCGCCGCCGTCTCTGGCGCAAGATTCACCCTTCTTCTTTCTCTTCTCCACCGATCTCCTAATTAATTGCCATGATATCCATGTCGAGCAGCCGTGGAGACGCATATCTTTCGACGTGGGGCTACGACGACGAAGGATGGGACTCGACGAGTTACGACGACTCCTATCACAACCGCAACTTCCAGCCATGTCCATACAACACTCCTGCGCATATCCCCTACACACATCAGCCTACCACCACCACCACTACAGCCCACCGCCGCGGTGGCAGCAGTACATGCCTCCGTCGCCACCGCTACAATACGTACCTCCGCCGCAGCACTACCAACAGCCACGGGCTTGGACGTCTGAGCCGCCGAATCAGCCGCACTCCATGGACGTGCTGCTATCGATGCGTCGTTCGATGGAAGCAAGACTTGACGATATTGAGCAACGGTGGTCGCGGCGCAGTCGCCTCCTCGTCCCGAACCAGACCCCCCCTATGGCATGACCCACGCGTGGCAATCGCCATCGTGGAACCCCGGACCCATCACTCCCAATGCGGTGGCTGCAATCGAGGATCAAGTCATAGATGCGTCTCCAAGTTTCTCATGTGAGGCTGAGAGGGTTTTCGCCGGAGACGATGCATCACCGAGTTGCGACGCTTCTTCTACGGAGATAGCAGCTGAAGCTGGGAGCCGTGTTTTCAAATTGGAGAAAGAGACTCTTAACTTGAAGAATAATATAGCTGAAGTTGAGAGGCATGCTCTCGATTTGGAGAAAGATTCTCTCAATTTGAAGAATGATTTAGGTGAAGTTGAGAGTTGTGCCCTCGACTTGGAGAAGAAGGTTGTCGATTTGAAGACTGAATTAGCTGAAGTTGGGAGCTCGGATCTCGACTTGCAGAATGATAAAGCTGAAATAATGAGCTATATTTTAATCTTAGAGAGGCAAAAGCAGGATATTGTTGGTGAGAAGAATGTGTTGATCCTTGATCCTGGAGGGGATATCTCACCACGGTTTTCACTGTGTGTTACTTCGCCCCGGTATGCGTGGTTCGTTGCAACGTGGTACCCACCTTGAGGACAAGGTGGATTTCAACCGTGGGGGAGTTGATACGAGTATATCTCGTATTATTAGAGATTATCTTTTAGTTTATTGTTTAGATTATTATTAATATTTAGTATATCTTTTCCATATTTGTTTAGGGTTTTAGCATTATAAATAGAGTGTTATTAGGAGAATATGAATGAATCAATGAATCAATGAATTAAATCTTAATTTACCGTCTTTTATTCCTTAGTTTTCCTTTACTTTTCTGCACAAGTTTGTTGGCGTGAACGACGAGCTCGATCTCGCGTCTGCCTTTTGTTCTTCCCGGCGTGAACTTTCCGGTCCTCGTCGCTTGATAAGGATTGAATCCTTATCACTTTTCCTGACGAAATTTCATTTTATATCTTACTACCATTGTCTCATTTTATTTGGTCTATTTAATTATTATATGTCTCACATATATTTAACATACAAATCAAATGAAAAGTGACAAGAGAGAGTGTCTTTAAAGAAATATACTTTATTTATTTATTTTTTAAACAAATATAATTAAAGATAAATAAATCAATTTGTGTGCCTTTTGGCCACATAATAGGAGTATTACATAATTGCGCATTAAATAAATGTGGATGCATGTAATATAGTAAGGGCAAATTCAATGCATATTGATATGGATAGCGCTCTCCCTTCCTTCCATAAAAAGTGCAATACTCTTTTGTTTTGGTCGTTCACAAAAAATATGATACTTCTGCTTTAGTACAATAGCCTTCATACTCTTTTATATTTTAAACTCACATTTTCTCATTATTTAAAAAAATAAATAAATCATTTGTTACTTAATTTTCTCTTTGGTGGGCCCCATACCCTACTTAAAAAAACTACCAATCATTTTATCTATTTTTTATTAATAACTGCGCCACAAAAAATGTATTGCATTTTTCGTAAACGGAGGAAGTATTTATTTGTGATAAGTAAAAATCTAGAGTTACTAGTACTCACTTCGTTCCATTTCATTTGACTTATATGTTGAACATATAGAAGTTTAAAATACTAATACAAATAGGCCAAATGTAATTTTGACTGAATTTTAGTTCAATGATTGAAATGAGTCACTTATAAGATGATATTTTTTCTCCTTGTTTTCCTTCCTTCTTGAGGGGTAACAATGTAATAAATTGAATTATCCCCAAATAAGAGAAATGAATAACCTATTACTCAAATCAAACAAAAACTAATGGAATCAATTAATTGTTTCTCTTTCCCTACCAAAAAAAATGCGAAATATGGGATTTGTATATATCATGGATGAACTTTACTTATTTGCAATAGCTTGAAATTCATAGAAGAGATACAAATAAACCACAGACATCAAATCTTATCCAACAATCCCTTCTTACTTATTGAACATAAATTTAGAAAACAGTTTCTTACATTTGCTTTTTTACACTTAGCAATTACATACAGACTTCCATCATCACAGATATTTGGTGAGCATATAAATTACAGCAGCCAACAAAATAATAAATCCAGTTACAAAAAACAGTAGTGACCATAAGCTGCAGGAGCCAGATCTTATTGCAAGCCTTCTCTCTACTCTCTGTAACATCAAAAATTATATATAGACAGAGATTTATTCCTCCGATGAAAACTTATACTCTCTCCGTTCCAACGAAGATGAGACGTTTGTTGAATATATGTGAAGTATAAAATAATAAAACGTCTCATCTTGGCTAGGACAGAGGGAGTATATAATTACATACTACAGCAACCTTTCATTAGTTAATTATAGAATATGATTCGTGTAAACTGGCATTGTGTTATGAAAGGTAAAATATAAATAAATATATAAAATAAAAAGAAAACATCAATTCACCTGTACTTTGGAGTCTGGAACCTCAACATATTTGTTCACATCAAGCTGCAAAAAACTAATTCCAGTTCAGTAAAAAAGAATTTACTATTGAAAAACATATGAAAGAATGTGACAACACTAATGTTGTTTTCAGACTTCAAGTTCTTACAAAATGAATTTTAGTCCACCTAAATGGCAAGTACCAAAAACACACTATAAGAAACAGTTTGGTGAACTTAGGTAGTCAATCAATAAAAGAACGAACTAATCTGCGAAAATCACCAATATTTGCTTAGATGTATATATGGATTTAGAACCATTCAGCTCAAATGCGATAAAAGGTGACTAACAGAGAGTTCATCGAGTAAACGGAACTCTTCGTTGATGCCCCATGCAATATGGTTCGTGTTTCTGATTGTCTCTGCCAATTTCTCAAGCTCCTCATCTTGCTCTGCATGAAAAGAAAAGGGGGGAAACGAAATTCACATAATAGTTAGTAACAGAAGCTACAATTCATTAATGAAAGAAAACTGAAATAGAGTTTGCTATACTGATCGAAGAACGAGCCTTTCATAAGTTGTCTCTGAAGATGAACAATTGTAAAGCTATCAATGTCAGTTGCTCTACTCAGGGCATCAGCAGGCTCGATTTCTTCTTCGTTCGACGTGGAAGGCATCTGGTACGCGAGAGAGACTATAGTATTAGGCACTCTCTCAGCATGAAACTGATATGATGTACTCTGTTAGGAGCAGAAAAATAAGAACAGAAAGAAAAGAACACCACACGGCAAAGCCGTTCAGCCTAGGGCTCAAATTCACGATTCTTCAATAATAATGCTCCAAACCCTAGATAACAATATTTATACTAATGCTGAATAGAATCCTACCATAAATAAACTTCTACCATAATTAAACTTAAACAACCCTTATCTAATAATAATCAACTGCTAACAAAATAAATATAAAAGATAATAAATAATAAATAATAACCAGGCTCGTAAGGCCTAAGCCCGTTCCTAGCGATTCAACCCTCTCCACTCTGCTCCCTAACAACTCCTTCCCCCTTTAAAAACAACCTTGTCCTCAAGGTTGAAGTCTGAAAACTGCTGCTGAAACGGCTCTATTTCATAGCACAGAGTCGGGTCCCCACGTAACTCGATAGAAGTTCCTTTCCAAACAAACTTCATTGTCATCGACTCCAAATTAATTCGCACATCTCCCAATATGATATCAATACCTCCGAGAGCAAACACAAAACAGTCCGCCACCACCTCACATCCAGGTAATGACATCGTCGTTCCTTTACAAACTCCCTCTGATTCTTGTCGGCGATCATCTCCCAGCTGAATTCCAAACTTCCCTATTTTATCCGGATTCTTGCAACGAAAACACAACCCCTTTGCTCTCAGGTCCACACAAAATCTTGAGGTGAAAGGTTGGCGAATCGCGATCGTGCATCTGGTGGGCGGTCCGAAGGCTTTAGGAAATTGCTCGCAGAACTCCCATGTTTGCCGCTAGCTACTGCTCCAGGTCGAGAGAAGGAGTTCGATCGTTGCACAGGGCTATTGAAACCTCGAAACAAACATCCTCCAGCCTGCATAGAGAGATTATCCTCAACATCCTTTGAAAACTTCATCGCCGTCTCCAAGTCACTAGGTCGCAGGAGGCGCATCGAGCTCCTGATCGACACCTTCAAACCCAATCCCAATTGTTTCACGTCAACCAGATGTTCGAAGGAACTACCCTTGAATCGTGTATCAAAACGCGCTACCAGGGCTTGCGAAAATTCCTCCCATGTTATTACTGGATTCCGTGATCGCAACCAGATTACCCAAAATAGCACTGCTTCCTCCATGGGCACCACTGCAACCTGCACCTTCACCTCATGGCTCACGTCATGAAGCTCAAATTGCTGGTTGGCATGGGCCACCCAGCCAATCGGATCAGCACCGCTAAAAGGTGGCAGCTGCACTGTGCCTTTCGCTGCAGGCAGGGAATTGACGGGCTGCTCTTTCCCCGTCGCATCCTCTGGCGTATCTCCAATCAAAGGAAGCTTCTTGATCATTTTCGAAATCACCATCAAAGTCGATGTAATCTCCTTCAATAATTTCTTCATCTCAAATTGATTGGCTTCAAGCTTGTCCAATCGTTCTTCGATTGTGCACGTCATCATGTCGGTGGAAACAGGATCCAGCAGGTCGGACCAATTGTTAGGAGCAGAAAAAAGAACACCACACGGCAAAGCCGTTAAGCCTAGGGCTCAAATTCACGATTCTTCAATAATAATGCTCCAAACCCTAGATAACAATATTTATACTAATGCTGAATAGAATTCTATCATAAATAAACTTCTACCATAATTAAACTTAAACAACCCTTATCTAATAATAATCGACTACTAACAAAATAATATAAAAGATAATAAATAATACTCCCTCTATTTCGTTCAATAGGCTACATTTCATTTTGACAATTCTGACACATTTTTCCACGCTTCTTGATGATGGGTTTGAAAATAGATTTTTGAAGATTTTTTTCTTTTACGGGATACTACGACTGTCAGAGTATCCCGTAAAAGAAAAAAAAAATTCAAAAATCTATTTTAAAACCCATTATCAAGAAGCGTGAAAAAGCGTGCTAGAATTGCCAAAATGAAATGTAGCCTATTGAACGAAATGGAAGGAGTAAATAATAACCAGGCTCGCAAAACCTAAGCCCGTTCCCAACGATTCAACCCTCTCCACTCTGCTCCCTAACATACTCCTTCTGTCCCGCTTCATTAGTCCCATAAATTGAATATATGTGAAATATAAAATATTATTCCGGAACTAATAAAGCGGGATAGAGGGAGTAATATACTAGTACCTTACAAAGACTTCTTCTTCTTGTCTCAACAGAAACTATCAAAAGAACTAAGTTCTGGTAACAAATTATCCAATCATATAGCATCTTGAAATCACAACTTCAACAATAAGATTTTAGTTTAAAATTGTAATGAAAAGTACAGAGACTTCTTTTTTTGAAACTAAATACAGAGACCTTATACGTACTTACTTCAGAGAGTTCGTCCAAAAAAAAAAAAAAAACGCAAACAATATCATCAATTAAGCAAAAAAAGAGAAGAATTACGAAGAATGGTACCCAGAATTTAAAATCCATAAATTTGGAATTCAAAAGAATTGAACTAAAACCAGAAAAAGCAGATAACTCAAATTAAGATGCAAAGGGATTTAGCCCTAAATTCAAAAGATCTTGTTCCTACTAAAACATTAATAAGCTTAACTAATTATATTAAATTAAATAAAAAATAATGACTTGGTTCAATTACAGCTCACAAATTTTGATTAATTAAGGAATATCGCAAAACTTATACAGTAGTACTTTGGCTGCGCATGTAAAAACAAACTATATAAAGAGAGCGTAATTGAAATGAGTTGACCTTCTTCTCCACTGGAATCAGCGATTTACTTGCAGAATTGCAGAAGTTCGAGGAGGAGGAGGGTTCGAAATCGAGCGCCAATTGAAGCTGAACTGATGCTCGCTCCAATGAATTTTGAAGGGCGAAACCGGAGTAGATAGCATCTTGTTGACTCGGTGACTCAGTCTGCAGAATTTGTTGCCAATTATCGATTAGTTTTTTTTGCAAGTAGCGAGCACACTTGAAATAAACATCACTCTCTCTCTCCTCTCCTCTCTCATGGAAGCTAATCTGCAATTGCATATTTTATTATTTTTAGAATTTCAGGAATAATTTATACAAAAATTCAGAAAAAAAACTAAATAGAGTAGCTTATTTTCATATATATCTAATTACTGATTAATTATTGAACTTCTTGTTTTCTAAGATTACAAAAATTAATTTTTCGTTATATTAAGTTGTCAAATTTTTTTGTTCTAAACGAAAAAGATTGTTAAATTTTCTATTACAAAAATAAAGTGGTCAAATTTTGATAGAGGGCCAAATCCCAAAAAAAACGTGTGTTCTTCAGAATCCAATACAAGCTTATTGGGCTTCTTTAATTTCCTATAATTCTGTAATTAAAAAAAAAAAAAAAAAAAAAAAAAAAAACATACACACACAAGCAAAAACTCGGCCTAGTAGAAATTAGGGCTGACTATCGGTCCGGTTCCGGTTAACCGAAAATGAAAATTCAGGTACCCGGTACCGGTTATTCACATTTTTCAAGAACTAGTATCGAAACCGAATAAGCTAACCGGTTATACCGGATTACCAAAAAGTGTTTTTATTTTTATTTTTTTAAAGCCTAAAACAAATTAAATAATAATTAAACATAAAAAAGTAATAATATATAATTTATTTATAAAAATAATAATATATAATTAAGGATTTAGGGTATCTTAAATTTTTAGTAATTGTTAATTTTAATATGATATATACTCCTTCCGTCTCGCTATCTTTGACACATTTTCCTTTTTGAGCCGTCTCACTATGTTTGACACCTTTTCTTTTTGGGAAATAATTAACACTCCCTTATTACACTTAACTTTCTATAATTAAATCTCACCATCCACTCACTTTTTACTTTTCAGCACATATCCCAATATAATTTAAATTCTAAAACTTTAAATTGTCATAACTTGATCGTTTATTCTCGGATTTTTCTAATTTTTATACCAAATTAAAGGTCTCGATACGATCTTTAATTTAAGATCAAACATAAATATATTTTTATGCATCTATGAGGCTCTTGTTTTAAAATATGTATAAATACATAAACAACACTATATCCCTACACACATTATACTTTACACACTAATCACTTGCGTCTTAATTCCCGTGCTGAAAAGAAAAGTGTCAAACATAGCGAGATGGAGGGAGTAATTTATTTATAAAATATATAAATATTAAATATTAACCGGTATCCGGTTCGGTACCGGTCACCCGGGTATCAGAATTTTGCTTGAAGCTGGAACTGGTTACCGGACCGGAATCAGGTTATCCGGTACCGGGATTCCCGGAATACCGGATTCCCATTTGACAGCTCTAATAGAAATACAGTGCAAATAAAATATTATTATTAATTGGAGTACGTAGCATATGTATTTATAATTTTGATGGTCATTTATTTACCCATTTATCTTCGAACCACTTCATTGTTCCTAAATCAAACATCACACATGTGTACATATTTTTGTTGTTGTTGTAAAGATTAAGACTGTTTAGCATCATAGATTCCTTTGTTTGATGGGCTCAACAATTATGGTCAAGAAAAGGATTAGATTAATTATTTAATGGTGGTTGAAAGAGATCATCGAACAACATTTTCAAATTACAATAATTGTCCTTAATGAATAATTAAGATAATTGGCAAAACACCACGTCAATATCTATCTAATTTTAAATCTGCCTTCACAAATCTAGCCAGATTTTAAATTCATTAACTTAATTATGATTGCGCAGAAATGTGTATTTTATAAGAAACAAGAGAAGAGGCAACTTCAATTTGAAGGAGGCTGTATTTCTAAGTTTTTCTTTAATTTTCTCTTTTCACGAGATAAAACACGACTTTCGTGCTCTTATGTGATGTGATTTGACTTAGGTAGTTTTTTTTTTTTTAAACAGACGAAGCACTTTTATCCATCACAAATGCATGGACGATGGAGAAGACCCTCCACAAACAACGGAGGTTCATCCCAAACATACATATTAGGATAGTCTAAGGCCCTTCTAGCTAACCTATGAGCTAGAACATTAGCTTCTCGACGAACATACTTGAATTGAACACTATCACAAGTATCCCGAATCAGCCGGCAACTCGCAATCGAAACTCCAAACTTAGAGTTGTCTATTTCTTGATTATTTATTGCATCAGCTACCAACTTGCTATCCGTTACCACCTCCACACAACTAGCACCCACGTCTTTAATCCACGACAAAACCTCATGTAAACCCATAGCTTCCCCTTCAGCCAACCTCATACAACCCGGAAGGATAATTGTTTTGTCTGCCTTGAAATCTCCTTAAAATCTTGCCAAATAATACCTATACTCGTGCGATTTTGACTCGAGAAAAAAGCTGCATCCACTCCACATCTACTCCATTCCGCCGGCAAGTCATGCCAGCCCCCACAAACATTAAAATTCCTTCCACCCAACGCAGCAGTTCCGATAGGTTGCATCGCTAACCACTCAGACCGGGCCAAGTGAGCTCTTTGTAACGAAATAGTAGAAACATGAACTTTATTATTCCATAGCTTGTCATTCATATCCTTCCATAGTTGCCACATTATCATTTCAATCCTCGCCTTTGTATCAATATCATTAGTCGAACAAACCGAAAACAGAAGTTGAGTAAAAGAATCACACCTCTCAACTAGATGTTGAATGGTACCATCATATCTCGATTCACGTCAGCATTTTGTAGCAAAATCACAGGCCACCACCACATGCCAAGTAGTTTCCTGCTCCTTTCCACAAATCACACACTCATCACCAACATTTATACCCCTTGAAAGAAGATTTATCTTTGTTTGCAGAACTTCATGGGCTACCCTCCAAAGAAAACATTTAACCTTTGGTGGAACCGAAAGAGTCCATAATTTCTTCCAACTAATTCGAGTCTATTGTTATCACCCTCGCATGCTCATAACAAGATTTAACAGTATCACATCCCTTTGTAGAATAATGCCGAATAAGCCTATCATTCTCTCCAATAGAGTTTACAGGAGTACATAAAATCTCCTTTGCTTCCTCTGCTTTGAACAGTAACTCGACCAGATCCTCATCCCAACATCTCAACCCACTTCGCATTAATTCGCTAACCCTCATATCATGGAGAGAGTGATCGTGATATCTACGAGCAAAGAAAGAACCATCCCTTCTGATCCAAGGATCCTGAAACACACCAACGGTCTGCCCACTTCCTATCCTCCATCGAAGTCCACTTCGCAAGAGTTCTTGAGAAGACCAGATACTCCTCCAAGTATAACTTGGACTACGCCCAACTTCGGCGTTTAAGAAATCCCCTCGAGAAAAATATTTGGCTTTAAGAACACGACATACAAGAGCATCCGGGTCTGTGAGTAGGCGCCAACCGATCTTCCTAAGCATTACAAGATTGCACAGATGAAAATCCTGAAAACCTAGACTGCCTTCATCCTTCCTTGTGCATAATTTACTCCACTTCTTCCACCTTATCCATTCTATTCTCTCTCCCTTGTTTCACCACCAGAAAGAGTTCATCATGCGTTCTAACTCCTCTGCTAAACTGATAGGTAGTAAGAAGGTTGACATACAATAAGCAAGAATTGCTTGTGCAACAGCCTTTATCATAACTTCCTTCCCTGCTTTAGATAGCTTCTTCCCTTGCCCCCACGCCCACATTCTTTCGTGAAGATATTGGAATTTTGCCTTCTTATTCATCCCCACCAAAGATGGCAAACTAAGATAACGCCCTGTACTAAGAGGCTGGTTTACACTGAGAATATTCAAAATTATTTCCCTCCCAACTTCATCAACATTCTTGCTAAAAAAAGATCCTAGATATTTGGAAATTAATAGTCTGACCTGAATATTTCTCATACTTGAGAAGAAGATTATGCATTCCCCAATAGTAGCTCGACAAAAGAACGTACTATCATCAGCAAACATCAAATGAGCTATAGAGGGACCTTGCCATCCCATACGTATCCCATGAATAGTTCCCCTCGCCATCTCAACTTGCAACGTCGAAGAAAGACTCTCGGCACATAAAATAAAAAAGATGGGGTGATAAGGGATCCCCTTGCCGAAGACCCCTTTCCAGACTGATCGGTCCAACTTCCTCATTGTTCACAAGAACATTGTATTCCACCGGGCACACACACATTTCCATCCATGATACCCATTTATCCGAAAAACCCATTCTGCGCAAAATAGCCAAGATTTACTCTGTCATATGCCTTGCTGATATCAACTTTAAGAGAAAACTCATCATACCGCCCTCAGTTCTTCCTCTTCATAGAATGGATTGCCTCAAATGCGATTAACGCATTATATCGGATAGCTCTTCCTTTCACGAAAGTCGATTGAACCGGGTCAATAATATTTGGCAATATCTGCTTAAGCCGATTACATAACACTTTCGAGATGAATTTATACAGAACATTGCAGAGTGCGATCGCAAATCCTTCATACTCGCTGCCCTCTCCACCTTGGGAATTAAGACCAGATTTATTTTTGTAAGCCAACATAGAAAGTTTCCATTTGCTCGCCATTCAATTCCATTAGCAAAAATCTCATCCGGCCTTTTACCAGAGATTTTGGACTTAGGTAGTTAAATAAATACAAATGGAATCAAAAATGTTCTATAGAATATTTGAGCGGCCTTAATTCATATAATTGTCCCTTAATTTAGGATTAGTGCCTGATAAGATGAACTGTCGTGCCACGTGTTCCAAAAATAAAGAATTTAGTCATTACCGGTTGCCTTGTTTATTGCTCCGTAGTATAAAACAATATGTCATCATGCATACAAAAATTTCATTATGACAAACTCATATGAGCCCGGCCGCACGATGTGGTCGAGTTCTTATCGTGAGTAAAAGTGTCAATCTCTGTGAGTAAAAATGTCAATCGTTTTGAATAAAAGTGACAAACTCTGTAATGTTTTTAAAAGTGTCAATTAGAATGAATAAAAATGTCAATTAGATCCAGTACCAATTCTTATGAATAAAAGTGTCAATTAAAATGAATAAAAGTGCCAATTAGAATCCCCCTCACCATGGGTCCGGACTGACAGAAATGTGTCCCTTTCATTATACATGCACATATCCTACACACACTCTCATATAATAATATTTTGTTAATATCACTACAAGAAAACTGGACATTTGCGATATAAATTTTGTGTCGCAAATGTCTGTTTTAATGTCGCAAAAGTCAATTTGCGTCACTTTGTGCGTCATTATAAATTGTGTCGCAAAATGTGATATAGTATTTTTGAGACACTTTTTTTGAATTGTGTCGCAACAAGAATGACACATTTTTCTTCATTTGATAATTTGTTGCATAAAATTCTCGACACTTTACATATCATTTGCTTTAGTGTCACATATTTATTAGCGACACAAAATGTGACATTATTAAACATGACATATATAATTTACAACACTAACTTGTGGCATTCTGAATAAAGTGAAGTAATTTTTAACAACATATGTGACGTCATAATTAAAATGCCTTATAGTACTATGATATATACCTTTTGTCGCAAAAAAGATTTTTATGTTGTAAAATATACAACATATCATGCATCATTTTATTGTTGTGTCATAAACCTTGCTTCACTCATGCGATACAAAATTCATGTGACGTAATTTTTCGTGACATGTGCGATGTCACACATGAAGTGTCATATATTGTTGTAACGTAATTTGATATTAAGTTGTAAAATATACGAATGAAGAAAACTGTAATATCCCGAATTTTTAGAATTTAGTTAAATTTTAGAATTTAGTCTTATTAAAAATTAGTGAGTCTGTTAAAATTAACAATAAGAGAATCTACACCTTAGAATAAGGTTTTTAGAATATAATAAAAGAAAATATAAAAAAAATAAACTTTGATACTTAGATATACTAAATATATTTATAAGTAAGGAATATAGAAAAGAAGTTTAGCTACTTACATATACTATTACGTATTACGTAAAGCTAGTATATATATTAGTGCATGAATAGTATAATATAAGTAGTGAATATACATACATATGTCCATATAAGTTAGTAGGTGTCAAATTATGTCCAACAACTTAAAAAAATACAAATTATATCAAATTATGTTCAATTTTTGCCATTATGGACTAGAATACCCTTACTAATTAATCAAAAGAAAACCGTGTTTTATTTTCAATTTCAAATATGAAAACCCTACCTTTCAAATCCTCTCCTCTCTCGTTCTTCCCTACCTTCCGCCTCCTTCTCAATACCAAGATCTACAGTCGCCGTTGAATGTGGAAGTAGAGGCTGTTGATTTCTTGCCGGAGGATGACGTCGGTGGTGTAGTCGAGGATCTCGAAGAAGATGATGTTGTGTGACTGCGCGGCGAGGTTGTAGACCTCGTCGGTGCTGAGCGATTTTCCAGTGGTTGAGTGATTAAATAAATCAAGTCGCGCAATTAGCCGAAGCTTCAGATCTGGTTGCAATATCAATTTTACAAGGTTTTTGGCACGTATAATGCCTGGGCAGCACCCCATTCGAGTGGTGACGCAACACAGCAGCGCTCGAGGACAGTGGCAGCTATGGATTCAGATGCTGTCTCTTTTTTCTTATTCAATTGGTCGTGACTAGTTTTCTACGTGTTTGGCATTAACAGATAATAAGTGTAGATTTAGTAAGGTAATCTTCGAGAATCTGATATGTGTGTTTGACATTATTTTGCTAGATCTCTAATTTTGCAGTTAGGACTAATGGGACTATTCAGTGACAATAGTCCCATTAGTCCTATTTTTAATTTAGGGTTTTTGCCTCTAGATTGTTGGTAGAGTTGTTTTGGGGTCGATTCTTGTTCAGAATCATATTTTTTTTATTGAAAATGAAAATCATGATTGAAATGAATTGATGAAGTCGGAACTAATCGGACTATTCGGTGGTAATTGTCCCGTTAGTCTTATTTCTTAGTTTCGGGGTTTTGCCTCTAGATTGGTTGTTAGAGTTGTTTTTAGGGTCGTTCTTCTTGTTCAAAATCATGTTTTTTTATTGAAAATGAAAATCATGTTTTGAATGTTGATTTTATGGACTGAAATGAATTGCTGAAGTTGGGACTAATGTGACTATTCGGTGGCAATAGTCTCATTAGTCCTATTTCTGAGTTCGGATTTTTGACTCCGGATTGGTTGCTAGAGTTGGGACTAATGGGACTATTGGGTATTAATAGTTCCATTAGTCCTATTTCTGATTATATGTACTGAATTGAGAAATTACAGTTGGACCTAATGAGACTATTTGGTGCTAATAGTCCTAATAGTCTCATTTCTAAAAATGTCAGAAATAAAAAAAAACATAAATTTTGAAAAAATAATTGAAAAAACGTAAAAAACACATAAAAGAAACTTCAAAAAAAAAAAATTAAAAAAGTCAAAAACCAATCAAAGTCAACTCATTAAGGGTATTTTGGTCCAAAAAGTTAAAAATTGACATAATTTGTATTTTTTATCTTCTTGGCTATTATTTGACATTTGTTAACTTCTATGGACATAAAATAAATTGCCTCATTTTCTTTATAGTCTCATTTTACGTTTTAAGATACTCGTAAAATGGTCATAAATTAATATTATTCGCTTTCTTCCCCGCTTCTTTAATCCAACCCCGTCACACCCTGGTTCACAGGAATCAGGGCGTGACAAAAACCAACAATCAATCGACATACGAATCATAAAACAAACAATTATTCATATTAAATTGATGACATGATAGTTTAAAGTCATATGTGTGATGAATTATTCATAAAGCAAACATAGAACAAAAGAGAGACGAATAGAGATGATTTTTCTACAAGATATTGCAGATGCCTCAAGGCGAAACAAACATTATAATTCACAAAGAATTACAAACCAACATTGAGGAAACGAATGATTAAAAGCTACTAACACAAACAAACTAACTATCCACTAAGCTAGTTGTATTATGCTAGTATTACTCAACTAATACAATTGGATAACTTTCTAGATTATCACTAAACTCTCTCCAAGATCCACACACATCTCCAAGATGCTCTTCTCCTTATATAGCACGTCCAAACTTGTCCCGCAAGCATAGATAGTTAGGGTTGTGGTTGCATAGCAGAGTCCCACTCTTCCACGCCTGCTTTAAGCCTATCTTCACGCAGCCACCATCTTCTAGAAACCCTAGCTGAAATAATATTCCTTGGATATAGGAATTTTCGAGATGGCCGAGTCTTTTGTCCTCTATATCAATCTAGTCCACTATGATGTTGGGCTTAGTGAGCTCGGTCTTGTACTGGCATCTTTACATCCGAAAAGCCCAAATGCGACTTGGTCTTCGACTGTCGCTCGAATCCACTCCCTCTTAGTCCAGAATAACACATGAAATAAATCTATGTAAATATATGTGAAGAAAGACAAAAACAAGAATTAAAATCTAAGTCTAGATTCCAATAGTGTGAATATAAAATTATTGAATATCATATATTGTATAAGCCACATATACAAACTACGGATATGAAATGAAACTAGAGCCTTAAAACATAATAACCTTCATATAGACAAGCATAATTATCATAATAGCCAAAAAGGTAAAGCAAGAAACAACAAAAGACAATCGAAAAGAGTTTCAAAGTCAGAATACATATAGGTTAATCTGCACACATTAGTGTATGTGAACTAAAGCCTTATCCCAAAATCATGAGTTTCAAAGTCAGATTACATATAGGTTAATCTGCACACATTAGTGTATGTGAACAAAAGCCTTGTCCCAAAATCATGGTGTTAAGGAAAATATACATCAGCATAGAAAGTGTTAAGTCAATCTTAATACTATACTCTAGAGTCCAAAAACCTCTACGCATCCCTGCAAACGAGAATCAATAAAAGAAGATCTAATTAGAGATGAATCAGGTATTGAAACATCAAAGTCCAACAAATTAATGTACCAGCAAGATGAGTCCATTGGAATATTCCAACAGTGTCAAATTGAATCACATCTAGGACGTGATAAAAGTATGATAGGTTTATCATGTAAATGAAAAAAGGTTTCAATCTTCAATATTAATCTTGAAAGGATTCTCTTGTGGTATTCTTTAATATAAAGATTACAGTGCTTGCAAGCACACCAACAAAGTAACTGAAGAAAAGTTTACCATTGTCAAGGCATCACAAGTTATACAACTCTAATATTAAGTTTCCCCTCTTTCTTGGTATTCTCAAATGCTTTGCTCATGGGTGGACACGTGATAAGAAGAAACCAAGAATTGACAACCAAAGAGCTTATAAAACCTTACTCCTATACAAAGTTGAAACATCAAAGTCCAACAAAGTCCTAAAGTTGGTCCGATTTGACAACAAATGATTAATATACCAGTAAGGTGAGTCCATCCAATTTGACAAAACAAAGCTACTAATTAATAGAAGCCATTAATAAAAGAATCTAGGCATATTTTGTACTCCGTATGATTCATCACCGTTCCAGCAAGATCCCTGTAAAAACCTCAAATTGAATCCCATCTAGGCGGTTATAGAAGTATAATAGGTACCCAACCCAAAGATTACATGGTAACATGATTCATCAACATAGAGCAAGACAACAAGTTAGTTTCTATGGCAAGAAAACCACTAAGATATAATTGAAATTTCAAGTTGAAATAAGTGAAAACAAAGAGCATATACACAATTTTTATCAGTAAAACACAAGTTAGAGCTTATGGAAGCAAAACTTCACTAACTTAATATCTCCTCAGAAGCGGCGCTTCTTCCCTAGACATCTTTCATCGCTCCCAAGTCCATCCTCCTCATGCTTACGCTTCTAGGGACGGGTGCGCCAAGTAAAGTACCCCAGAAAGCCAGTATGAACGCAACTGCATTTTGAAGCTGCAACAACGCTACTCAGTTGTTCAACTATGTGCTCATCCACCACTACCTCTTCACCAACACCCTCATCCACTACTACATTTTTAGCATCACCCCACCCTCATCCACTACTACATTTTCAGCAAGTGGATTTTCAGCAGCTGCAATAGCATTCAAGATGGCATCAACACCATCGGGAGGTGCAACGGCCTGAGGAGCTTCCAGTGCCGGCACAAATAAGTTAGCAACACTGGCGATAGCTTTAGCAATGGTAATGGTTGTATTTTGCGGATCGGCCATCGGAGGGTAAAATATTTAAGAGGGTAAATGTATGTGTACGATGGTATTAGTTGTATACTACCTCCATCCCGTTATATTAGTTCCCTCTCTGTTTTGGTCTGTCCCATTATATTAGTCCCCTTTCTAAATAAGGAAAGTTTTTACATTGAATTCAGAGCCCAATTAGTGTTAATTAGGCCCGAAATCTAATTGGTGGGTAATGGCCCAATTAATAGCCCAAAATTATGTTATGGTTTTCAACCCTAATCCATGTCTCTCGCTCATTCTCGAGCATTCCGCCCGACCTCTCATTCTCTCTATTCTTCCATTCTCTGCAACTCTCTATCTCTCTCACCGTGCCTTCTCTCTATCTCGCATTTTCGGTCTTTCTCCTTCTTAACCCAAAATGAACCGCCGGAAGCCGATTTTCCGACGGCCTAGATCCAGGCCTTACCATGGGCCTCGGGGGGCGAAGCTCACGGCAGAGGAAGACCTCAGTCCTGACACTTCCCCTCCGAAAAACCCTAGATCCTTCTCACCTCCGACCTCCCCGAGCCCAGATCTGCACCTCCGCCATCATTGCCCGTCTATGCAGGTGATGATCCCAGAGATTAGGTGAAGATGCGACGCCGCCAACTCCCTCATTACTTCTACTGCCATCTCTCAAATTACTTCTACCCGGAGTTGAAGACTCATGAACCATATTTCCCTTTGCAGCGTACCATCGCTCAGCCTGAATTGGTAAGGGTTGTTGCCGCCGGTGGTTCCGAGGCGGCGGCAACGGAGGACGAGATAATCGAGAAAGCAGAGGACCAGGTCTATCTCTCCATATATTAAGGATGAGAGATCGTAGACGACGAGAATTGAGAAGTAAGGATGGGTGAGAATTCGATGACATCTTAGCCTTGTGCTCATGTTTGGTTTTATTTTTTGGATTTTGTGTGTTTCGTACATGACTGCTGAATTTATGTGGCATATGTGCTCTTCTATGATGGTTTCAATATTATGACAATCTTTACCTTGTTCTGGTTAATATGATGGTTATGTTATTTGGTTTATGTGTTGGATTTTGGATTGGATGAGATGAGGATGTGAATTGCTTTATGTATCTATTCTAGTTTGATGGTTTAATTACTGTGAGAAGATGGGTATAGACTGCGATGATGATTTGTTCTCACCAAAATATCAAGAAATCTGCATTTATGAATCATAAAAATGTGTGAAATGTAGATGGTTTTAATTGAAGTGGTTTCAATAAGTCTATATGTGTGTTGAGTTTAGGTTCGTCATAATCACTAGATGATAATTAATCTGATGGTAAATAATGGCCAAATGATGGAATTTACAATGGGAATCTGCACAAAAAATTGCTCTAAATCTTAATTGTCCTTATAAGCTAAACAAAAATTGTTCTAGCCCTTCTTCTACTGCACAAAAACTTCACATTATTTGCACAAAAACTAGTCTTCACATTCTCTGCACAATCTGTTGCACATTACATGGTCTTCTAGTTGTTAAGTGTTCAAATCCTGAACACCTACTCCATTCTGTGGGGATATAATTCCCATTTCTGCCATGAGTTCTTCAATTCTTTCTGTAAACTCTTCTCTGATTAGATGATCAATGCTTTCCCTAACTAAATGTTGAGGAACTTCCAAATCAGTAGGAAACACATCCTGCCTAAGTAGAGCATTCTTCCTCATGTGTGGTGGGTTGAAATTGTTTTGGCCCTTAACCTTCATAATTTTTGTTAGAACACACTGCAATGTCAGGAAAACCTTGTTCAAAGTCATTGCTTCAATCAACCTAAAACTGTTCTTCACAGCTTCTATGAGTTCAGCAGCAGTCTTGCACATCTGCCTCTGGTGAATTTGGTGGTTGTTGAATGAACTTAATGTGAAATCCATCTGCATTTGCTACAGCTTGAAAGTCTTGATATGTGTTGCTTATGTGTGGCCTAGCATTATCTTGTTGTATGTTTATATTCTTGCTAAAAAAGGTGGCCACTTCTGCTTGATGGTTGGAACAAGCTGACATGTACAAAGTCAAACATTGCATGCATTAATTGAAGAACATATAACATTCTGCAGAATTATGACATTAATAGAAATCTAAACATTGTACTTGTTTGATTATGCAGTCTCTGAAAATTTGTCTATTGATGGACTGCAAGGGTTTCATCTCTTTAGTTCCTCTTTTTCTGTGTATGTTGTTCCTTTGTGCTGTGACATCTTCAATAAATGGTCATATTCCTATCTTACCATTAAATAAAACACTACCATCTATACCAAAAACTGGCCTAGATACATCACATATGAACATGACCTTTGGGATAAATTTTTTTGATTTGCAAACTCTGTGAGGATTTTCTTCCATTGGGGTCAGATAGTATTTGCATGTATCCCTTGTTAAGTAAAACCACTTTTCATCTATATGAATTGTGTTTTTCATGGGCTTGAACACATCCTCAATTCTGGAAATCACACTGCTGGCCGGCCTCGTGGTGGCGAATTGGAGCTCTTCCTTCTCCACCCTCTTCTTCTCCTCGAAGAGAGGCGATAGGTTGAACCCTTCCGATAGGGAGATGATGTGAAACGCGTTCAGTGTCTCTGTTTCCTTCCCTTTCCCCATTTTTTCCTCTTCGTCCTCCTCTTTGGGCTTCAGTATCGATTTTTTTAAGCCACGGCGAGCTCATGATCTTTGCGATGCTGATTCTCGTGCTCGGGTTCCAGCATCCGGCTGATTAGCTTTCGAGACTCCGGCGAGAGCCACGGCGGGCATTTAAAATCGCCTCTGTAAATCTTCCGATATAGAGAGACAATGTTGTCTTCCTGAAATGGCAGCTAGCCAGCAAGCAGAACGTAGAGAATCACGCCGCAGGACAAGATGTCGGCCTTTGTGCCGTCGTACCCCCTTCTTCCCGATCTCCTCCGGTGCCAAGTACGCTGGCGTGCCGCACTTGGTGTGCAGCAGGCCGTCCTGGCGGAAGTGCTCCGCCAGTGCGCTCAGGCCGAAATCCGTCACCTTCAGGTTCCCTTCCTTGTCGAGGAGGAGGTTCTCCGGCTTCAGATCCCGGTGGTAGACGCCGCGGCTGTGACAAAAGTCGATCGCAGAGATCAATTGCTGGAAGTAGCTCCGAGCGGCGTCCTCGCGGAGGCAGCTGCGGGCGATTTTGAAAAAATAAAATCTCGTGCCCAATAGAAATATAGTGCAAACAAAATATTATTATTATTTTTTTAACATAAAAATATTACTCTATTACATGTATTTAGAGTTTATTTAATCTTTGATGGCAATTTATCTTTCAACTACTTCATTGTTCCTAAATCAAACATCACACGTGTCTACATATTTTTATTATTATTGTAAAGATTAAGACTGTTAGCACCACAGATTCCTTTGTTTGATGGGCTCAAGAATTATGGTTAAGAAAAGGATTAGATTATTTAATGGTGGTTGAAAGAGATTATCGAACATTCATTTTCAAATTCCAATAATTGTCATTAAATGAATAATCAATATAATTGGCAAAACACCACGTCAATCTCTTTCTAATTTTAAATCCGCCTTCACAAATCTAGACTGATTTTAAATTCGTTAAGTTAATTATGAATGTGCAGAAATCTGTTTTATAATAAAATGAGGAGAGGCTACTTCAATTTGAAGGGGACTGTATTTCTAAGTTTTTCTTTTATTCTATCTTTTCATGAAATGAATCAAGACTTTCGTGTTTTTATGTGATGTGAATTGACTTTGGTAGTTAATTAGGGACACACTTGGGTCAGCCGGAGGCACCGTGCGGCCGGACTAAAATAATGACACTTTTATTCATATAGATTGACACTTTTCTGTATAAAGATTGACACTTTTAAAAATTGTCATTTTATTCGTAAAATAATTATGTTAAAGATTGACACTTTTATTCATATAGATTGACACTTTTCTGTATAAAGATTGACACTTTGGGCCCGGCCGCACGGTGCCTCCGGCTGACACAAGTTTTTGTCAGTTAATTAAATACAAAATGGAAGTAAAAATATTCTATATAATATTTGAACGGCCTTAATTCATACAATTGTCCCTTAATTTAGGATTAGTGCCTTTGATTGGAGGAACTGTTGTGCCACGTGTTCGAAACATGAAGAATTTAGTCATTGGTTGCCTTGTCTGCGAGTATAAAACATGTCATCATGTTCATGAAATTTCCACTTGCACATGTAGTACACTCCTTCATATAATAATATTTTGTAAATATAAATTATATTAATAAAATATTACTATTATATTAGAGGTGAGTAGGGTAGGGTTCATATATAAATAAGTAGTGATATGAGAAATTTAAAAAATACTTAAATTTATATAAAATTATATATATATATATATATATATATAGAGAGAGAGAGAGATCAAATAAAAAACCCTATATATATATATATGCTTATTTTACCACTTATTAATATCCAATTGGGGCAACCCTTAAAATAACCACTTTCACATTAAAAATAAAAAAATAGCCACAAAAAAAAAAACACAAAAATTAGCCATTGTTACCAAATTACCCCTGATTCCCACTAATACACGAATCATTAAGGGTAAACTAGACAATTAACATAAAAAGTGGCTACTATTTATATTTTATATAAATGACTATTATTTGGGTTTATAATAACAAAATGACTAATTTTAGGTATTAACCCTATCGAATTTTTATATGAACCAAACTCGAATTAAGTATACTGCATAGAAATAGATCTACCTTAAACACTTACCTTAAACGGATTTCTCATCGTCCTAACAATAAAAACGAAGACCCATCGCTTCAATTGACAAATCTATATCTATATTAATTAACTAAAGTAAGATAGTTTCACAAGCTCATTTTCCCGGCCAAATTTCACAATACTTATCTAGATTTTGCTGTTATTTAAACAATAAATTGTTAGAAAATTTATTTTCTATTAATCTATTTTGTGGGCAACATATTATTATTGCAATTATATTGGCTATTTATTATTGATGGACTTAATTAAGTGATCTAATTTAGTATTAGTCCATGGGCTATGTAATTGATATGGGCTTATGAGTGAATACCTAATACTAGTCCAATTAGGTGTTTATGGGTAACCTAATTCACTAGTATATAAAGAGTCTCTGGTTATGGTTCCCAATATACTAAATCGAACAAAGTTTATCTTCTCCCCATCTGGAAGAAAACGTAAGGCCCATAAGGTGATTTAGTTGAGGAAGACCATAATTCCAAATCTATTCGTGTTCGTGGTTTGTGTTCGTGATTGAGGATTCGAGATTGTTCTTGAAGTTATTCCGCATCTAGTAATTCAATCTCTATGGATCCAGGTATTCCTATAATCTTTGATAATCGAGTATCGATGTTTATGGAATTGAATTTATACTTTATGAAATTGATAAATTCCAACAAGTGGTATCAGAGCAGTCATCGACTGCTCGATTATTGGGATCTGTGGAATAATATGTACGCATGATATTATTTGGTAATCTTGTTTTTCAGATTATATTGAAATCGTATAGGCTGAAATGGATTATTATAACTATGGTTCTTGTTTCACATGTCATCATGCTTAGTCAGTTGATTGTTTTGTTTGCCATATGTTTTTATTCTAGGCATGCGTGCAATTTTTATTTATTTTTTTTCATTAATTGATGACGCATAGAGTAACTTCATGCTTCGGAGAACTTTGAATATGCGTATGTATATAATTTTCATTAATTGCTATATGATTCGGATATATATTTAGCCAAATCATAATTTTGTTGGATATGATAAGGTATATAAGAATATGTGTATTCGCTGTTGACTAAGCATGAAATTATGTTGTTTGTATCTATAATTCAAAATTTATGCTTAGCATAAACATATAGATTCAGGTTGAGTTCGTCTCATGTGCAGTTGATTACGTATATTACTCAAGGTTATGCTTATTGTTGCTTTATGCGAATAATTATTGATTAATTGATAAGCTTAATGTTTATTGATTATTATGCTCATAATCTTGTTTCGATAATTACGGCAAGTGATGATTTGTTATGGTAATTTTTTCTTGTTACAAATCTTCGTTATATATATTTATATATAAACTTCCAGTTAATTGCTAATTTGGATGCATATTATTGGTTATTATGCACATTTTTGGTAGCAATCGTTTATATATAAATATATATATGTCGAATTGGGGAGATATATTTCTTATTTCTCACAATTGAGCTTATTCGAATTTAGCTTAATTGGTCTAGTAATTTTCAATTTATTTGATCGAAGCTTCATGTTGCCATAGTAACCTCTGTATGTGGAGATCGATTTATTGAATTTACATAGATGGTGTGTGATATTATTTATGCGTTCTGTGCTCGGCCCATAGGAAGACACAGTTTGGCCAAATAATAACACACATGTGATGATAAGTGCGTGATAATTATATAGATATTCATGTGAACATTAGTCCGTCCATCGATAGACTTTTGTTTGACAGAACTTATTATTAGTGCTTGATCATTACACCAAGATTACCACTGCAGTTAATTTTCCGTCCATAGACAGAGATTAATGTTGTATTAGGTGTCTTGAGATGGGTCCCCAATTTGTTTATTTATGCATGTCAATTATGTTTTGTGACATGTATTTGAGTATGTTAATAATTTGTTCTCTGTTTTAGTTTCTCTTGCCACAGCTACAAATCTCTCTACCCAAGTTAACAACATCCCCATGCTGTCTGGGACAAACTTTAAGGTCTGGAAAGAATCTGTAGAAATTGTTCTCGGTTGTATGGATTTAGATCTAGCTCTTCGATCTGAAAAACCCACTGCAACGGATGAAAATCCAAATGAGGTCAAAATTGAGAAGTGGGAACGGTCAAATCGAATGTGCATGATGATCATGAAACGCTCCATTCCGGAGGCGTTTCGGGGCTCTATTACTGAAAGTGAAAATGCAAAATTATTTCTTACTGCTGTTGAGCAGTACTTTTCCAAGAATGAAAAATCGGAGGCGAGTAGTCATTTGGCTAAACTCGTCGCCATGCGGTATAATGGAAAAGGAAACATTCGGGAGTACATTATGGAGATGTCTAATCTCGCATCAAAATTCAAGGCACTAAAGTTAGAGCTGTCTGATGACTTGCTTGTGCACTTAGTTTTGATCTCACTTCCTGCACACTTTGGGCAATTCAAAGTGAGTTATAATACTCAAAAGGACAAATGGTCCCTTAATGAGCTTATATCTCACTGTGTGCAAGAGGAAGAGAGACTGCAGAGAGATAAGACTGAAAGTGCTCATCTGGCATCTTCTTCTTACAGTAAGAAAAGAAATGGAGCTAAGGATACTACGGTAGCATCTTCTAAACAGAAGATGCAAAAGAAAAATCATGAAAATGATAAATGTCACTTCTGCAAGAAGTCGGGGCACTTTAAGAAAGATTGCCTCAAGTATGCCGCTTGGCGTGCAAAGAAGGGTATACTTCTAACTTTAGTTTGTTCTGAAGTTAATTTATCCTTTGTACCTTTGGATACTTGGTGGGTAGATTCCGGTGCTACTACTCACATAAGTATGTCAATGCAGGGTTGCCTGTGGAGCCGACCACCAAGTGATGCTGAAAGATTCATCTTTGTGGGTGATGGCAATAAAGTTGCAGTAGAAGCTGTTGGAACTTTTAGATTACATTTAAAGAGTGGTTTTTATTTGGAGTTGTTTGAGACATTCGTTGTACCGTCTTTTAGACGAAATTTGGTTTCTATTTCCGCTTTGGACAAACAGGGATTTTCCTGGTCTTTTGGAAATAATAAAGGTAGTCTCTTTCAAAATTCAAATTTTATTGGTGATGGCTCTTTATTGATAATCTTTACATGCTTGATGTAGTAAGTTCTAATAATGTTATATTGCAAACTTGTTCAAGAGGTACAAAGCGAAAATTTTATGAAGATTCCGCCATTTTGTGGCACAAGCGCTTAGGACATATTTCTAAACAAAGAATACAACGGCTTGTATCTGACGGAATCCTTGATCCCTTAAATTTAGCAGACTTTGAAGTCTGCATTGAGTGTATCAAAGGGAAACAAACGAACAAGAGGAAATTAGAAGCCGATAGAGCTAAGGATGTCTTAGAACTTATTCACACTGATATCTGTGGACCATTCCCTATAGCTTCATGGAATGGACAAAGATATTTTATTACGTTCATAGACGATTACTCTAGATTCGGCTATCTATATTTAATTCATGAGAAGTCTCAATCCTTGGATGTTTTCAAATCTTTTAAAGTTGAAGTTGAACTTCAACTAGGAAAGAAAATCAAGGCTGTCAAATCAGACCGTGGTGGTGAATACTACGGACGATATGATGGATCAGGAGAACAACGTCCAGGACCCTTCACACTTTTCCTCAAAGAATGTGGGATCGTTCCGCAATACACAATGCCGGGGAAACCTAGCATGAATGGTGTAGCAGAACGACAAAATCGGACTCTTAAGGATATGGTAAGAAGCATGATAAGTCATTCGTCTTTGCCAGAGTCACTTTGGGGAGATGCTCTTAAGACTGCAGCATATATTCTGAACAGAGTACCAAGTAAAGCAGTAGCCAAAACCCCTTATGAACTTTGGTTTGGCAAGAAACCTAGCATTAGGCACTTGCATGTTTGGGGTTGTCCAGCTGAGGCGCGACCTTACAAGCCGCATGAAGGAAAATTGGACTCAAGAACGGTTAGCTGTTATTTTGTTGGTTACCCTGAACGCTCTCGGGGGTATAAATTTTATCATCCCACATCAAGAACATTTTTTGAGACAGAAAATGCCAAATTTCTTGAGGATATTGAGTTTGGGAGGGAAGATATCATTAGGAATATTGTCTTTGAAGAAGAATCTGAAATAGACAATGATATGGTTTCCATACCTGTTATTGTTCAAGAATCAATTGAGATTCTTCCTTCACCTGAAGTTCAAACTCAACAACCTCAAGAGGCGACACAACCTCAAGAGGTGTCATTAAGGAGATCCACTAGAGAGAGAAGAAATGCAATTTCGGATGATTATATAGTATTTCTTCAAGAACATGAGGATGGCATTGGTTTGACAGAGGATGACCCGGTCACCTTTGGACAAGCTATGCGTAGTTCTAACTCTCAAAAGTGGATTGATGCCATGAAGGAGGAGGTGAAATCTATGAGTGACAATGACGTTTGGGATCTAGTCGAATTGCCTAAAGGTGCGAAACCTATTGGTTGCAAATGGATATTTAAAACCAAAAGGGATTCAAAAGGCAATGTCGAAAGATATAAAGCTCGTCTAGTCGCGAAAGGATTCACTCAAAGAGAAGGCATTGACTATAAAGAGACTTTCTCTCCAGTTTCGTCGAAAGACTCTTTTAGGACTATAATGGCACTTGTGGCTCATTTTGATTTAGAGCTACACCAGATGGATGTTAAGACTGCGTTTCTTAATGGAGACATTGAGGAAACGATTTATATGGTGCAACCGGAAAACTTTGTATCTGGAGATTCAAAGTCTAAGGTTTGCAAACTAAAGAAGTCCATCTATGGTCTCAAGCAGGCATCTCGTCAATGGAATCACAAGTTTGATCAAGTCATTACCTCTTACGGTTTTGAGGCAAATGTCGTTGATGATTGTGTATACTACAAGTTCAGTGGGAGTAAATACATTTTCTTGATATTATATGTTGATGACATTCTTCTTGCGAACAACGATATAGGCTTATTGCACGAAACCAAGAGTTTTCTCAAGAAGAAATTTGAGATGAAAGATCTTGGTGACGCCTCTTTTGTATTAGGGATCCAAATACTACGAGATCGTTCTCAAGGCATTCTTGGATTGTCACAAAAGAGCTATATCGATATGGTCTTAGGAAGATTCGGCATGAAAGATTGTAAACCTTTAGATACCCCTGTGGCTAAGGGAGACAAGTTTAGTCTCAATCAGTGCCCCAACAATGACTTTGAGAAGAGTAAGATGCAAAAGATTCCGTATGCTTCGGCAGTAGGAAGTCTTATGTATGCTCAAGTTTGTACTCGTCCAGATATAGCTTTTATAGTGGGAGTTTTAGGTAGGTATTTGAGCAATCCGGGAGAGCAACATTGGAGAGCAGCCAAACGCGTAATGCGATATTTGAAGAGAACAATGGATTACATGCTCACTTATCGGAGATCAGAGAATTTGGAGATCATTGGGTACTCTGATTCCGATTTTGCTGGATGTCAAGATAGCATGCGTTCCACATCAGGGTATGTGTTTACGTTGGCAGGAGGAGCTATTTCCTGGAAGTCTGCAAAACAGACTCTTGTAGCTTCTTCTACCATGGCGGCAGAGTTCATTGCTTGTTACGAGGCATCCGATCATGCTTTATGGTTACGGAACTTTGTCACAAGACTGCGGGTGGTCGATAATATAGAAAGACCGTTGAGGATTTATTGTGACAATAATTCAACTGTGCTTTACTCCAACAACAATAGAAGTGCTACAAAGTCAAAATTTATCGATATCAAGTATCTTGTTGTAAAGGAGAGAGTTCAAAATGAACATATTTCTATAGTGCGCATACGAACAAATGAAATGCTAGCGGATCCTCTAACTAAGGCATTAACACCGAAGGTCTTTCAGGAGCATACTGCTCATATGGGTGTTATTTGTGACTTTGCCTTAGTTTAGTGGGAGTTTTTGTTCTATGTGATACACTTATTTTGGTTTGTTCAGTTTTCTGCAGAATATAAGATGATGGTTTTGATTTCATTTTGAATTCGGTTAAGTTATCCTTTTGTGATGTTTTACATTACATTTATGGATTGATCTCATTAAGAACTAAAGTAGGACCAGTTGGAAATAGACATGATAGAGATCACATTACATGTAATTTCCATGCTACTCACCATATTTGATCTATGTCATTGAATATATTAGATATGGTAATTATCGGGGTTAAGCCACGATTTATAATGTGGCAAACATCACGGTAGTTTCATTTCTAGTATACGAGATGGACCAGATTGTTAAGGTATAGTCTGAAAATAAATAGCATAAAGTTGCGCACTAAGGAATTCTTTGATATAACTGCTTTAGGTATTAATATATGTAGCCCAAGTGGGAGATTGTTAGAAAATTTATTTTCTATTAATCTATTTTGTGGGCAACATATTATTATTGCAATTATATTGGCTATTTATTATTGATGGACTTAATTAAGTGATCTAATTTAGTATTAGTCCATGGGCTATGTAATTGATATGGGCTTATGAGTGGATACCTAATACTAGTCCAATTAGGTGTTTATGGGTAACCTAATTCACTAGTATATAAAGAGTCTCTGGTTATGGTTCCCAATATACTAAATCGAACAAAGTTTATCTTCTCCCCATCTGGAAGAAAACGTAAGGCCCATAAGGTGATTTAGTTGAGGAAGACCATAATTCCAAATCTGTTCGTGTTCGTGGTTTGTGTTCGTGATTGAGGATTTGAGATTGTTCTTGAAGTTATTCCGCATCTAGTAATTCAATCTCTATGGATCCAGGTATTCCTATAATCTTTGATAATCGAGTATCGATGTTTATGGAATTGAATTTATACTTTATGAAATTGATAAATTCCAACATAAATCTCTTTAAATGTTGTTTTTCAATGCAATAATTATTTTTATTAAGTACTGCGATTAACAATGCAGCCGGTTCAGTTACCCAATGCACCACTCAAAACCTTTTCCCCTACTTTTTTTACACATTTTCCAATTGTTTTCACTTAAATTGATCTTTAACTCTCTTTTCTTCTATCTCCATTTTTTAGCGCTTCAAAAAAACTCAATTTAAGAAAAAAAACTGAAGGCTATCTCTTCTCTGTTTTCGACTCTGCAAACGACTCTCCGGAAACAACTTCATATTATAAGCAATTGATAGGTTTGTTATTTACTGTACCCAAATAGATTGAATATGGTTTCTAGCATGATGTGTAATGTGTTTTTTTATTATCTGTTTTATGACTTCTTATGAGAAATACTATAAGGAAAAACTAATGACGATTTAAAGATTGGACACACATTACTTACATTATTATTTTATTTATACAATATATTTCTCTCGCTTATTTGTCCAATCCATGACACTTGATGAATGTATTTGTTTTATAACTTTTTGTCTGAACTTACGCCATCAATTTTTAAATTGCTTATGCATACCTTAACTCATCAGTTTTGATCTAAGTTTTGCAGGAAAGAGTTTCGCTGAGAATTGTATGTTTAATCACTTCAAATATTGAAACCTTATTTCTTAGACCCCGCATATTTTCTTCAGACTACTTTTGATGTTTCTCCTTCTACCAAGAATTGGAAGTACGTACTAAAACAGTAATAGGGAGTACTGGAGAAAAGATCACAAGTTTTCTCGATTCGAGACAATGTTTTTTTGGCATGTGCCTCATCTAGGTCTAGCCATCTCAAGAGCTCGGGAAAGAGCAAGGCAACGGAAAATATAGGTTTTTCTCCATCAAGCTAATCGTGTTTGATTTCATTTTATTTTTTTTTATTAATTTGGAGCCTTAGATGAGCAGAGTTGTGAATTTGCTTAATTTCTTTGTCCAAGGACTTTAGATTTCAGTTCATTTCATTTGTTCGACTATGATATAGTTACTGTGTCATTCATGGATGTTATTGCAGCGAGATCAATGCCTAACGCGTGTAGTCTTGACTATTGAGTTGCAAGCAAGCAAAAATTAGCTGTTTCTCAGGCTATGTTTGGTGCGTTGAGAAAGAAGTACTTAGAGCATCTCCAGCCGCAAGCCCGTTTTAGGGGCTTGCGGCACTATTCCGGTGGGGAGGGGCTCTCCCCAAATTGCATCTCCAGCCGCAAGCCCCTCCCCCTGACTCTCTCTTATTTTTAATTCATTTTATTTACGATTTTCGATATGTTTTTTTAATTCGTTTTTCATTTCGTTTTTCGTTTGATTTTATTTGTTTCATTAATTTTATTTTTAATAAAAAAAACAAACAAAATTTTTGGATTTTTTTTTTATTAAATTGAAACAAACATTAATTTAAACAAACAGAGTACAACATAATTTGAAATAATTTTAAAAATATGCAAACTAATTTGGGCCCCTACGCTCCCACATCTCTTCGACCAAATCGTTGTAAAGATCGCTGTGTTTTGCACTATCGCGTAGCGACGCGTTGCGCTTCACGTACTCTTGAAACGAACCCACAGGTCCTCAATTCGCTCCACCATTTGCAGAAGTAGAGGCATCCTCGTCAGGTGGAGCTCAATTTGTCGCGTTTGCTCCTTCATCCTCGATTATCATGTTATGCAAGATAATACAAGCATAAATGATATCTTGAATACTATCACGATACCAGAGTCGTGATGGGCCGCTGACCATGCCCCAACGGATTTGTAAAACGCCAAAAGCGCATTCCACATCTTTGCGCGCCGCCTCTTGCAGAACTTTGAAACGCTCCACTTTTCGTCAGTGGCGTGTGGTGGGGCTGCAATAAAAACGGGCCACTTCGGATAAATCCCGTCGGCGAGGTAGTAGCCCATGTTGTATTGACTTCTGTTGGCGAGGAAATGAACCGGAGGTGTTATTCCTTTGACGACGTCGTTGAACACCGGCGATTGATTGAGAATGTTGATGTTGTTGAGCGCTCCAGCTACCCCAAAAAAGGCATGCCATATCCACAGATCGTGAGATGCAACGGCCTCAAGGATCATGGTAGGGTGGCCTTTATCCCCACGTGTGTACTGGCCCCTCCACCCCACTGGACAGTTCTTCCATGCCCAGTGCATGCAGTCGATCGAACCGAGCATCTCTGGAAAGCCGTGGCGAGCCTCGTGCATTGCCAAAATTCATTGACAATCATCTCCGGTTGGCTTCCTCAGGTAATGACCACCGAAGATTTCTCGAATCGCCTTAGCAAAGTACTTCAGCGAATCTATGGCGGTAGTCTCCGACATCCGTAAGTACTCGTCGAATTGGTCGCCGGGACCTCCGTAGGCGAGTTGACTTATAGCGGCGGTGCACTTCTGTAGTGTTGTGAAACCCAGCCTGCCTATTGCATCATCTCGTTGTTGGAAATACTCGATGCGATTCTCCAACACCCCCACGATGTTTAAGAACAGATGCTTCGACATCCGGAAACGTCGACAGAATAAATTATCGGGATATGTGGGCATCTCAGCGAAATAGTCGGAGAAAAGTTGCTTTGCTCCGGTGACTCGATCTCGTTCGATCATTCGCCTTACGGGATACCTTTGGCGTTTTGTCGACTCGGTGGCTTTTTCCTTATTCTTCTTCTTCGCTTCTTTATATTTTCGAGCTTTTTCGGCATTCTTCTGGATTTGTTGGTACATAGCTTCGAGTTCGCCGGAGGATGATGAGGAATCGGATGAAATTTCAGAAGAGCTTGACATATTGATGGAGTGAAATTAAAGAAAATATGGATTTTTTTAGATAGATTTGTGTGAAAATAATATAGAAGTTGTGTAGAAATTGTGTAAATGGGGGTATGAATTTATAGGGGAAGAAATTAGAGGTAGCCGTTGGCTACCGTCGGATATATATATATATATATATATATATATATATATATATTGCTGGCTGACGTCATAATGACGTCAGTACAGCTGGGGAAAGAGACGCGCGCCGGGGTCGGGATTGCGAGCTGGGCGCGAGCTCCCGACGACTCGCCAGCGCCCCAGCGACTCGCAACATCGACTCGCAAGTCGCCGCGAGCCGCTGGAGATGCTCTTACACGCTTCTAAGAGTATCCACAGCCAGCCGCAATCGAGGGGCTCGAGCCCGACGGAGAGCCCCTCCCGCGAGCCCGTTTCCCGCTAGCGAGCCCGGAGGGGCTCGCGCCCGATGCGCTCCCATGAGCCCAGCTCGCGCCTTCCATTTGTGGTGTGCTAACGTCATTATAACATAAGCCACCTAATATATATATATATATATATATATATATATATAAGGATGATATGCTGGGCTCCTAATTTGAGCGTTTCTTGTAGGCGACATGCCACATCAGATTTTTTCAGTTTTTATTTTCTTTTCATTCTCGTCATTAACATACTCTAGCGAATCACTTAGTATTTTTCTCTTTTTCATTATTTAATTTTTGTATTTTTTTTTTCTCGGAAATACTCTATTTGATTTATATATATTCACACTTAGGGTCCGTTTGGTATCCATATACGTATATCAGGTATGGGTATCAAAATGACACATACCCATACCATGTGTTTGGTATATCAGTATATGAAAATTCAATTGATATCTTTGATATACCCATTTCCTAATTTTAACATTCATGGATATACTATTTTCACCACCGGTATCACTCTTTCTTCACAGAAACTTTATATTTCTTTTTTGCTTCTCCTCTCCCAATTTCTTCAACGTTGCTCCAATTTTTCCAAGAACTTCATGATTTGTCGCTCATCATAAAAAAAATAAAAAAAACTTTTTTTTTCAAAGTGGAAATTTGAGGTTTTTCTTCTTCCCTTGTTTCAATTTTATTTTCCCTCAATTTGAAACTGTACATTTAAATTTGCGAATCATATTTCCCTTCGTTTTGCAAATTATTTAACGTAATGAGGCTGAAATTTTATTTTCAAGCAAATATGTGTTTTGGGATTTCTTATTGGGATGGTGCTACATTAATTGGTTTTTTTTTTTTTTTTTTTTTTGCGTAATTATTATTGTAGTAAATGGGAAAGGGTAGCTAAAAGAAGAAAATTGATTTGACATGTTTTTTCCAAATGTGATGAAAATAGCTTTTTTGCTTGTGATTGCAAGTCATTTTAATGGTGTAAATTTTTTGTAGCTTTTGCATAACTTACTATTATTTTTATGTATTTGTTAATGTCTTGGATTGTATTTAGTTAAGAAGTAGTATAAGTTTGGAACAAAGAAAAAGAACATATGAAGAAAAAAGAAGATAAAAGAAAGAAGAAATAAAGTACAAAATTAACTTATAATAATAATAATAATAATAATAATAATTTTATTTTATTTTTATTATTATTATTATTATTATTATTATTAGTTAACTTTTATTAAAAAAAATAGGATTTGATATCTGATATCGGAAGATATCAATCTCATATCCTTACCTGATATCTCATACCCATAGCCTCTCATACCCATATCTGATACCTGATATACTAGTATATAGATACCAAACAGGCTCTTACTTGGTATTGTAAGCACCATTAATTAATTAATTTATTTTTAAATATTTGGTTAAATATATTGAAGTTTTTTTTTATAGATTTTATGATTCCCAATAAGGGTTTATAATTTCCCAATTAGGGTTTATTAATTTCTACTTAGGGTTTATTTTTTCACAATTAGGGTTTATTATCTGCAATTAGGATTTATTTTTATAAATTAAATATATTTTTCATAACAAATTAATGTAGAATATGGGTATTTTCTGAAATCATAATCACTAACGATAAATCACACATAATAAATTGTATTAAAAAAATAGTATAAGTAAAAGACTATATGAAAAACTTTGGAAAAGGATTATGTGGCAGACATATTCTAGAGAGGAAATAATAAGAAAAGGTAATAAAAGAAAAACAGAGAGGAATGATGCGAAAAAATAAAAGGAAAGGTAATTTGATGATGTGGCATGTCGCCCATAGGTCGCTCACATATAGAAGCGCAGCATAACAATACTATATATATATATATATATATAAATAATGTTTCAGCCGAAAAAAAATTTAAAAATTAAAAAATAAAAAAATAATTAACAATACAGAAATAAATAAATAAATAAAATCAAAACGAAAATCGAATTAAAAAATGAAATCGAAAATCAATTAAAAAAAAGAATTTAAAATAATATATTTAAATAGAGAGAGCCCGTGAGCTGGAGGGGCTCTCGGCCGAGAGCCCCTAAAAAGAGCTCTCGGATGTGGATGCTCTAAGAGGTCCATGTCTTGAGGACTTTTTGATAACATTATGCATAGCCATATCAATTGCAGCAGCTCCATTTCTTAGTCAAAGAGAAGGAAAAAATGGGCTTTCGAAATAGTTGAAATCCAATTCATTTGCAAAGATTATAATAAGATAAGAAGCATAATTATAAATTTAGTCTATGTTTGGTTCAAAAATTTTTTAGTAATGGAAAGGGAATCAAGTAATTGATTCCATTACATTTTGTTTGGTTTGAGTAATACTCCGTAATTTATCAATTTCTCTTATTTGGGGTAACCCAATCCATTACATTGGAGGGGAAACAAAGAGAAAGGGGAACCCTCTCACAAGTGACTCACTTTCTACTACTGAATCAAACACTCAATATTATTACCATTCCCTTACTTGACTTGATTCAATTCCCTTTCTGTTACCCGACTTGAACCAAACGAGCACTTAGATACATTTTATTTAATACATGCATGCATATAGGCCATCTAGAATTCCTAAATCATCACTATATATATATACTGTGACTACTCCTTAATGCCATAGTTCTAGATATAGATATATCTCTCTATCATGCATCTTAAATTAATTAGATTAAATAATTATCATGCATACTACAACACTACGCACTATTGGACATGCTTATGATGGCTTGCACAGCCAAAACCACTAGCTTTTGTAGCAATTTAAACATTCACAGAGATGATGATTTTGTGTTTATTCCATTTCATTTCATGATTAAGCAGCGCTTCTTCCTTCTGAATGACTAATTTATACTGCAAATTTTGTTATTTGCGCAGAGTTGCTGAAGATTTTACCCTTGGTTCCAAATTTTGTGAGAGTTGATTTCTTTAGATAATGTTGTGGAAATTAGTGTTTTTTTTTTTTTAAACGCGGATATTTAGTTTAAGTAAAAAGAATAGAGGAATGTTTATCGTGAGTAAACTCATGGTGATCAGTAAGTATATATATATCCTACGAAATCATTAAGCGGATGAGCATTTCTCCAAGTATATACTATCAGGAAAAGAATAATAATAAATAAATAAATAAGATTTTGTCATATTTAAAATTAGTATCAATAATTAAAAATTGCTTTGCAACTCATAAAATTTCAAAAAAAATATACATATATTTATTTTCGTGCATCGCACGGGTACGGTACAATACTAGTAAGGATAAAACACTTGACTAAATTAAATTATTAGTGATGCTCCCCTACCCACGGTGGACACATTTAATGTGCTCATGTGCCCACCGGTGATGTGGCAGTGTCACGTCCGCAATTTTTTCTTTTAAGGTTTAGTTTTTTATATTAGGATTTAGTTTTTTTATAGTAGGGTTTAATTATTTTTTGTAGAGTTTTTATTAACTTCTTTATATATTCCAATGTCACGTCATCCGTGAGCATATTAAGCATGTCCACGGTAATTATTGGAGCATTACTCATTAAATTACTGTTGAGTGTAACCTAATTAACTTTCTTCTTTGAGAGTAGTACTTGAAATCCGAAGTATGCGGTAGTTTTACTTTGTCTATTAATGTGGTGGACTAAATAGTACTCATACATCTACATATATAGTGTGACGAATAAAACTCAAAACTGCAATAATGCTCTAATCGTTTTTTTTTTTTTTTTTTTCTCCTTTCTAGTTTAGTCGATCATTTTTTCTTTTCTTTTTCGTAACAATGAATCTTGTCCACGAAACTAATACTAGATTGGATTAGGGCCAAATATTTAGTAGGGTATATGTATGTATATATTAGGCAAAGGTTTCGAACGAAATCGATCAATTAATTTGGTTATCGGGATAAAACTAAGGGAGCCTTTTCAAATCAAAGTTTTAAATAAATTAAAACTTTAAATAAATCAAAGTTTTAAATTAATTTCTCATATTTGTATTTTGTGGCTTGGGATTAATATAGGGCTATGAACTAACTAATCTTAGACCCTCAAATCAAATCGGCAGATGCACGAGACGTGCAAAGCCAAAGGCATGACATGTTGTCAAGTTACGAGGACTTGGTTGGTCAGTGGTGCACATCTGCACCGACACATTCGGCAAAAATTACTATGTGAAGTTCGCGAACGTGATGAGTGACGACTACCATTATCATAGTACTGTACATTGAGCTCGCGAACGCGAAAAATTCTACGTGAACTCGCGGAGTATATTATATTTACTATTATACCGAGTATTTACAAAGTTGAGATGCACATGCAGTTTATGCGGTTGCTCATCATAAATTATGTCTTACAACTGAATTATTTTGACAAATCCTTAGACATCAACGATGCATCACTGTCACCAATTTTATTTTTCTCACTTTGAAAATCATCCAATTTCACCTTCTTCATTCAAATTTTATTCAACTCCTTAATTCAATTTTACGTGGCATAATGTAAGCAAGTATGGGATTTTTCTCTCCTTTTTTTTTTTTTTTTTTTTGTTTTGAGCATAAAAGCAAGCAAGGGATTAGTTTGTAAGGAAAGTGTTGTCTACATAAATTCATATGTTTCCCAGATTTTTTTTTTAATTTTTTTATTTTCCGAAGTGAAAAACACGGGAATACCCACCAAGAATTCGACAAAACGACACAGATTCAATACGACAACACCCTAATGATTTTTGCAGAAAAATACACTCAAGCAATTATCTACCCAGAAACAACGGACACAAATTGCAGAAAATCCAACACGAAAACTACTCCGAATCTCCTCAAACAATGATCTTCAAGCAGTCTACGGACTCCCAGCCGCCGTCGACGTCCACTCTATGTCCTTGAGCGCCGGCCGGAGCTCCGTGCTGCAGAAATGGTTGTACTCCAGAGTGTCCCCGCTCGACTTCTTCACCTCCACCACCAGGAACGACGGCGTCACCGCGAATATATCGACGGAGATTCCCAGCCTCCCTTTCCTCCCGTTCTCGTGCCCCTGCAGCCTCACGCACGAATCGCTCTTCTTCACACTGAAATTCTTCGTCTTCCCCACCTCCTCGATTCTGGAAATCACGCTGCTAGCTGGCCTGGTGGTGGCGAATCGGAGCTCTTCCTTCTCCACCCTCTTCTTCTCCTGAAAGAGCGGCGACAGATTGAATCCTTCCGATAAGGAGATGATGTGGAAAGCGTTCAGCGTCTCTGTTTCCTTCCCTTTCCCCATGTCTTCCTGTTCCTCGTCCTCTTTGGGCTTCGGTATCGATTTTTTGAACCACGGCAAGCTCATGATCTTTGCGATGCTGATTCTCGTGCTCGGGTTCGGGTCCAGCATCCGGCTGATTAGCTTCCGAGACTCCGGCGAGATCCACGGCGGGCATTTGAAATCGCCTCTGTAAATCTTCCGATACAGAGAGAAAATGTTGTTCTCCTGAAACGGCAGGTAGCCAGCTAGGAGGACGTAGAGAATCACGCCGCAGGACCAGATGTCGGCCTTCGCGCCGTCGTACCCCGTCTTCCTGATCACCTCCGGCGCGACGTACGCTGGCGTGCCGCACGAGGTGTGCAGCAGGCCGTCCTGACGGAAGTGCTCCGCCAGCGCGCTCAGGCCGAAATCCGTCACCTTCAGGTTCCCTTCCTCGTCGAGGAGGAGGTTTTCCGGCTTCAGATCGCGGTGGTAGACGCCGCGGCTGTGGCAGAAGTCGATCGCGGAGATCAATTGCTGGAAGTAGCTCCTGGCGACGTCCTCGCGGAGGCGGCCGCGGGCGATTTTGGAGAAGAGCTCGCCGCCGCGGACTAACTCCATGGCGAAGTAGATCTTGGTCTTGCTGGCCATGACCTCGTGGAGCTCGACGATGTTTGGGTGGTGCACCATCTTCATGACGGAGATCTCCCTCTTCACCTGCTCCATCATTCCGACGCGGATCACCTTCTCTTTCCCGACCACCTTCATCGCCACGCTCCTGTTCGTCTGCAGATTTCTGGCCAGATACACCTTGGCGAAGGTTGCCGTGCCCTATCTGCCGCCCTAATTCGTATTTTCCGTGCAGCACGCCGCATTTTTCCACGGCCCGCCATAGGATTATTGACCGAGATAGAAACAGAGAGAGAAAACTATTTAAAATTAAAGCAATTTCGCTACTGTTTAATGAGGAAAAAAAGAGATATATCGTCTCCGGCGCGGTTTCACCCGTCTTCGACGTGTTTGCGGTGGCAGTTGCGGCCGCTGGTGAGCGGTTTCTTCGGCCTCCCTACTCCCAATTGAGGGTTAGAAACCGCAGTTCTTCTCATCTCTCTGCATTCCCTGGCAGGACTCTCTCTCTCTCTCTCTCCTACGATTATACAGAACTCTATGTATATGTGTGTGTCTAGGGTTTGAATCGGAATTGCTCCGCCATTGTCAGTGCATCTCTTTCTGCAAGCAGCTCATAGCGCTGCATATATAAGAGATTCCGAGGGCATATCCGTCATTACGCCCACTCTCGGCAATTTCAATCGGACGGCTGTAGGGAGGCGACAGACACGTGTTTGCAGATCCTGGGGAATGTAACTGGCTCGTTGGACCAAGATCAACTCACAGAACACGTGCTCGTCACGTGAGAGTACTGGTTTCCGTTTCATTAGGAAATTCAAAATCGGTAGAATTCGAAAAACCGCCATTTTCTCCTGCCGCGTTTTAGATGATTCGGTTACTAATATACGCCGCCGTTTGTCTCGGGCGAAATTGGTATATTCTGTGGTAATTAAGTTGGTGGGACCCACGTACTGATTATTGATACACTGACAGCGGTGATTAGTGTTGCCCCCCGAAGCATATTATCATGGCAATTATTATGAAATGTTTAATTGGATTTTTTTTTGGGAAAGTAGACGCAGTTTAAGACAAAGGTTTGTATTAAAATGAAAAAAAAGTAAAATAAAGTAAGGAGAAAGTGAGAAAAGTAAAAATAAAAATAAAATGAGGGTGAATAAGTAATTTTAGTAAAAGAATCTTTTAATTTATAG
>CM038112.1:5381546-5617445 GCA_001642375.2 Mentha longifolia
ATCCTTGTTTGTATAATCGTTTAATTTAGTCTGGAATGATAAGAACTGCAAATGAAATTTGGATCGCTTTAAGTTGAGAACTTTATAAAGAAAATTAAAAAATGGTTTTTTTTAATGGCAATTCGAACATTTTGAGATAATTAATTAAATGTATTATTCATTCACTATCAAAAAAAGATGAAGAAGAGCATATTGGGCCGTGGGCCTTGGCCCAAAAATGAAGTAGACTAGAAGTTGATGTTGATGAATTATTTTAATGCATAATTCTCCAATCTTTTTTATCTTTTCATATTAGCTCGATCTAATTAAAATATATAAGTATCTTTTATCTGATTACGATATGTGATTAAAAAACTTCAATGCAGCAGCTGTCACTTGCTGTGCTTCATATCTTCAAACAAAATACTACAGTAAATGATTGGAACATTAAAACCCTAAAATATTTTAGCTCTATAGATACTTCTTACGGCTTTTTTAAATGTCATACTATTTGAGTACTTTTATTCTATTTCATAATACGCGTATTCGAGAATGTAATGAATGCAATAGCTATATCTTTATTATTTTACCCACACATTCGGTACTAGTTAGGCTGCGTTTGGTAATCATCTCAAGATGAAGAATGATGATTCATCTTAAGATGACTCAATGAATAGTCAAGATGATCATTTATCTCTCCATTTGGTAGCAAAAAATTCAGACTCAGATGATATCATATTGTGTTGGTACAAATTACAAAATTCTCGATTAAAATTTAGATTGACCAATAACCCTTATGAAATACCCTACCGATGTCACTTTTTATCGTTGGGATTATTAATAGTACCTATGATTAGTATTATTTTATTATTATTATTATTGTTGTTGTTGTTGTGAGTTGTTATTTTTATTATTCTTGTTATTATTATACTTATTACTATTATGTTATTATTTATTATTATTATTATTATTATTATTATATTATTCTTATTATTATTATATTATTTGAAAATCATATAAATACATAAGGGTAAAATGGTAAGAGATAAAAAGTGTTGTATTACTGTTTCAATGAGTTTAACTCATCCGACCAAAACATAAGATGACTAAACAAGGCTGAACAGTGAAATATCAACAGACCTTGTATTCATCTCGGGCCCTCCAGTTTATTTTAGTTGGTTACCAAAGAGTGAGATGAACCAAGATGATATCTCTCATCTTGGTTCATCTTATTCACCAAGATGACTCCAAAAAAATAGGATATGATATAATAAATGAGATTATAAGTGTAAAATACCATATTTCCTTGATAACATGCAATGTGTTTTAAATAAGGGGACACTTAAAAATCGTAGGGAGTATAATATAAATATTCTAGAAATTATGAAAAAAAAGTTTTATATATGATCAACAAATCAGCAAATTGATGCATTTTCTATTTACATGGGTCAAATTTAATGAATTTTAGTACAATATAATAATATTTTATTTACCAAATCTCGTAGTGTAGTACTTCCTCCGTCACATTTAAATTGACTTATTATTTATTTAAATGTGTGGTATAAAATAATCAAACAAGTCAGTTTAAATGGGACGGAGGAAGTAATTACATATTATAGAGATATGATAACATGATACAAATCTCAATCATTTGTTTTCCAACTCAAAAGGAAGTGTCGGTATTTTATATTTATTCAAATTTTGGCAGTTTAATTTTATTCAAAAGGATGATATAATTGAATTGATATGCGTATTTCTCGTTTATAATTATTGATTGATTGTGCTAATAAGTAGTAATAATGATGTGTTGATTAATCAGTTATATACTTATATTACCTTTTTCTTTAGTGTATTTAATAATCACATATTACTTCTTCTTCATTCTTTCTTTTTAATCTTCTTTTAGTAGCTGGCTAATATTAATTATCTACTACTATGTATTACTTCGAATAAAAATAATAATAATAAATAATGGATTTTTGTGCATAAATAATATTGTGTCTACTTGATTTTCAGGTGTGACACTAGCTAGTTCAAGAAAATAATACTAAAATAATTCATAATTAATTTCACTGACATGAAGGCACTCTTTTCAAATATGATTGGCCCATAAACTCCAATCAATTTTAAATAAATAGGTATAACTTTTTTTTATTTAAATTTCTCTTAATAAATTGATTTATATTAGCCAGAAAGTAGTCAGCTCGTACTACCTACTTTGAGTACTTAATTGGTATAAACTTTCTTAGATTCCACCAAAATAAATTAATAACATAACTAAGATCACACCTAATTTTAAATTGTAGCATCCATTTATTATAATTATAGAAAATAATCAAGTCCCTTTTGGAAGATATGTACTAGCAGAATATGATGTACTATTTTTATTTTTATTAGAGCAAGCCCTCCCGCCCGCCGCCTCATCATCACTTGCGCCCGGGCTCGCGCGCTGGAGCCCGTGGAGGGCGTGGCTCATACGGGCACATTCTCGCCCGTTTCTCCCCTGACACAGCCCGCCACGTGTCACGCTGCGGTTGGTCAACGGTCGTTGACCGTTGACTGACGAAATAATTTTTATTTTATTTTATTTTATTTTAATTTTTCCTATAAACACCACACCACATTCCTCATTTTTTCACACCATTTTCTCCATCAAACTCTCTCTATTTTCTTCAAATCCAACTTCTATAATCTCTATATTTTCTTCATTTTTTTCAAATGGGCGATCCCAACGACCCCTATTCTTGGTTTGGAAACGACTACAACGATCCAAACCAAAATAACCCAAATTATCCAAATTACCCAAATCATCCAAATTTCCCAACTTATCCTAATTATCCAAATTTCCCAAATTATCCAAATGCAACCTCTTCAAGCCCTCCACTTTACACTCCAACACCTCTCATCTACACTCCAACACCTACCCGCCCCCAAGGTTTTCTTCCTTACGCCTCGAGGTCGAACTTGATAAATTTCTCAAACCGAGGCGGCTTTCAAGCGGCGTCATCACCGAGGCCGTTGTTTTCCTCGCCGACGGGCCCTTCAAGATCGAGGCATTTGCCTATAAGTCGCATGTCTTCATTCGACGAAGATGACGACGACTCAATTCGGGCTGTGAGTTTGGCCGACGAGTCCGATCCACCGGGCGACGAGGTCGAGGTCGAGGAGGTGCCTCCGCCGGTTCAACCACCTCAAGGACGCCGAGCACGAGGCGGAGAAAGAGCTCGAGGCGGAGGACGAGCTCGAGGCGCAATACCGATCGAGGTTCATGAGGAGCTCGGCGATTGGGACGAAGAAGCCGACGGGGCCGCCCCATAATCCGAGGAAGAGACCCTATGTCTTGCTCGTGTTTGGGTAGATATATCCCACCATCCAATCTCTAGCAACAAGCAAAAGGAGGGAGCTTTGTGGATTCGTATCGCCAACACCTACAACCGACTTCGCCCAAGTCGTACTTATGCTCGCAACTCGGAGAAATTGCGCCATCATTGGAAACGCGCAATGAAAGATATGAAGTTGTTTAGCGCGCACTACCATTCATGCTCGATGAACTTGGGGAGCGGGAGAGGCGCGGAGGATGTCGTAACTGACGCATACCGCCAATTTCAAGGGTCGACTGGGAAGCCGTTCAAATACTTCAAGGCTTGGGACGAGGTCAAAGAAACTCCAAAATTCTTAACGGCACTAGCTCCCTCGACTCTGTGAAACGATGCAAAAATAGCATCGATGGCTCATACTCCACTGAGAGTAGTAGGGAGTCTACTCCTTCGACGGAGATGGGGGGTTCGACAAGGATGAGCGGATACTGACCCCGGCTTGAGGGTTCCAAAGCGGCCAAGGCAAATGCAAGAGGGAAGTCGAGAATGTCCGAGGACGACGAGGCGGGCTCGGCGAGTGCGAAGGACAAGGCGGCGGAGACTCTCCAAAATATATCACAACAACTTGAGTTTGGGACCATGTACGAGGTCTACATGAAAGATACCTCCCAAATGTCTCCGAGGACGAAGAAAAAGCACGAGAAAATGCTTGATTTCATTTGCAAGAAGCTCGGCCTCCCCAAGCCGGACGACGATTAGATTTGTTTTCACCATGTATTTTTTTTCCTTTGTTTCAATTGTATTGTAATTTTCCAAATGTGCAATACAATCGAATTTTATCAAATAATTCCTATTTCTACAATTTGTGATTAATTAAAAAAATTAAAAATTATATATTTATATAATTAAATAATAATAAATAATATAATAAAGAGAGTCCTCGGAGGGCTCCCGTGCAACATTTTTGGGAGCCCTCCAAGTTGATTAAAATAGTAATCAATATAATACTATTTAATTGGGAGCCCTCTATTTTGGAGAGCTCCCATATGGATGCTCTTATTATAGATGCCCATACAGTATATATGTAATCCTCCTATTGCAATTTTATATTTAAAACTATCTAATTATTTGTTGGCGATCAGAGAATCGAAAGAGTTGACTAGGACACATGGTATATAAAATATTTTTTTTCCCGATGATTTTGTATTGATTAATCAGAATTAATTATTCTGTCGCAATTTGAGTGGATTTAATTTAATTGTAAATATACCATATATATTTTCCACTCGACTCAAAAGTCTTATTTATCGGCCCCACCCGAAACGAAAAAGCATGTAAATTATAGTAAAATAATGAGTTATTTGATGGCTTCTTGCAACTTATGATTAGTTTTAGCAAATGATTCTAATAAACATATATTATTATTTTGGAATATTTCCTTATTTAATTTTCATCGTGAATGGTCTTATATTGGCCGTTTTAAACTGGATATTATCATGAAAAAGGAGAGATGGATAATCCACATAAAAGTTTTTTATTTGTAATACTCCGTATATAATTATCTATTATTGCTGCATATTTCACTGGTGTATAAGATGAAATAAAATGCATTATAATAAAGAAATTGTTTTGTAATGAGGAAAAGAAATGCAGTCGGTATTCTCTCGCCAAAAGACGGTATTCATGTTATCTTTAGCGCTATTAAATGCCGAAAAATTAACCTTAGTAGTTGTCAAAGTTTACCGACGAAATAATTACGGACGAACATTTCCGACACAACAATTGGCGACGGCTACATTCAGCCGACATTCCGTCGGTAATCTAGTGATTCCGTATAGATTTCATCGGCAATTCGACGGCTTCTTGTGCATCTGCTTACATCTTTCTTAGAGTGAATTATTAGGATAGATTGTTTGATAAAGATATTTTTCCCAAATATATCATTCAAATATAAACATTAGTTAAATATGTTAGCATTACCTCACCATGTTTAGGAGCCTAATTTCATTCCTAAGTCCGATAAAAATGCATAATTAAGAACTCTCTCATCCATGAAAAACGTGAACAGACGCCTGCATATTTATATTTGTAATAATTGGATAAAAAAATGATTTTTAGATTTCACATAACGTGGAGAATAGTGAAGTAAAATAAATATTATATGGAATTTGGTTGATTTTGAGTGTTAATAAAATTCATGGATATGTGATCTATGGCTAAAAATGAAAATGCTTACGTTTTCTGTGAAAAGCCAAAAATGACAAATGTTCACATTTTTCATGGACGTTTTTTGTGATGATCGAAAATGACGAATGTTCACGTTTTCCATCGACGAAGAGAGTGTTCAATATTGGTGAGTTAGCAGATATATCAAAAAAAATAATATTAGGTAGTTGTACATTAAAGATATTATATAAAATGAAATAATTTGGGTTAAAAAAAAAACAATAAAATGGAATTCATGGAATTCGATTGACAGCTAACAAGACAAAACCGAGACAAATCAAATATACACTTGGGTTTTCGTGATTATCTTAGGTTGTGAAATCAAAATTAAGATATCATATTATTTTATTTGATATGATTCCGTCGCATGGTAGAAATCTGGTTTGGTACAATGAATATAACCCTAAACATCAAATTCTTAGTGTTTTACATATGTCTACATTGTACTTATAGTACCACGTAGACACATAAAATTCCCATTTTTTTTAATAAAAATTTCGTGGAAAATTTAATTGAAAAATTAAAGGTACAGACATTTTAATCAAAGAGATAATTCCTTGGTCGGACTTCAATTCATGCAAATTGATTTAGATCCCAAGATAAAAGTATTATATTATTTCAGTACATCTTTTTCTGTCCATCTCTTTTTCTTGTTCACATTTTGAATGATATAAAATTAAGGAAGGTAGTGTTATTATAAAAAGGTGAAAAATTAAAATACCCTTTTTTTAAATGTCCATGTAGAAAATGCCCCCATTTTGAATTTAATGTGTAAAATGCCCCTTTTATTATTATATGTAACATGACCCTACTGTTAGTCCACTATTCAGCATTATTGGGAATGATGTGTCGGTAGATGAGAATCTATTCTCTCTAAAAAAACAGCTAGAGGACAAAACTTTCATTCACCCCAACTCTCCCCTACCCCCATCCGCACGACAACATATATAGGTCCAACCCCTGCCAACGACAGAAAATGACCACACTCACCGCCCATCCCTTAATTCCCTTCTCACCGCCCCTTCCACCACTCACCGCCCCTACTCCCAAATAAAACTCTCACCACCCAAATAAAACTCTCTCCCCTCACCACCCAAAATCTCACCGCCCGCCTCCCCCTCACTCACACCGCCCACCGCCCGCCTCCCCCTCACACACACCGCCCGCCGCACACCTCCCCCTCACTGCCGACAAACTTCCCATCGCAGCCCTTTCCCACCACCGAAGTGAAACAGCGCCGGCCGACGAGTCACCACACATCGCGGAAACAAAATGTCATATGAATCGGAGGAAGAATTTACGGCAGAGATATTGGTGAGTTTGCATATATACAATGATTAACTAACGTGTATTAATGTAAAATTTAGCATCTTAATTTGTTAAGCAAAAAAACGTTGATCACCGCCGGTGGGAGTGGCCGGAAAACTCTCACCGCCGGAAACCTTGTGTAGCCGGCGGTGGGAGGGTTCCGGCCACTCCCACCGGCGGTGGACACGTTTTTTCAACGCAGTCGTTTTTTAAAACTTAATACGTGTATTATTTTAAATTGAACAATTATAATTCATCAATTAAGAGAATAATTAGCATAATTAAATTTAAATTATTAATTTATAAAGTACTAAATCCTAAATTAATCATTTAAATATATAAAATATAGAAATTAAACATGCAATTATGTATAAAATAATTTGTTAACCAAAAAAATGTTGATCACCGCCGGTGGGAGTGGCCGGAACTCTCCCACCGCCGGCAACATTGTGTTGCCGGCGGTGGGAGAGTTCCGGCCACTCCCACCGGCGGTGGACACGTTTTCTCAACTCAGTCGTTTTTTAGAACTCAATACGTGTATTATTTTAAATTGAACAACAATAATTCATCAATTAAGAGAATAATTAGCATAATTAAATTTAAATTATTAATTCATAAAGTACTAAATCCTAAATTAATCATTTAAATATATAAATATGGAAATTAAACATGCAATTATGTATAAAATAATTTGTTAACCAAAAAAATGATGATCACCGCCGGTGGGAGTGGCCGGAAAACTCCCACCGCCGGCAACCTTGTGTAGCCGGCGGTGGGAGAGTTCCGGCCATTCCCACCGGCGGTGGACACGTTTTCTCAACTCAGTCGTTTTTTAAAACTCAATACGTGTATTATTTTAAATTGAACAACAATAATTCATCAATTAAGAGAATAATTAGCATAATTAAATTTAAATTATTAATTTATAAAGTACTAAATCCTAAATTAATCATTTAAATGCATAAAATACGGAAATTGAACATCTAATTATTATAAAATAATTACATAACCAAAATAAACTTATCCACCGCCGGCAAAGCTTGCCGGAACTCTCCCACCGCCGGTGACACAAGGTTGACGGCGGTGGAAGAGTTCCGGCAAGGTTTGCCGGCGGTGGAGCACTTATTTCATGTTATATTTTTACTAGAACATTAAGATTTGCTAAACCAATAGAATAATTAACCTAATTAATTTTAAATTATCAATTTATCAACTATTAAACATAAATTTATATGAAAAATACAATTCTTACCTCTCTAATTCTTTCACTCCTCACTAATTCTTGCACTCCTCCGTTGCTATGCTTCCGACGAACCTTTTTTTCAAAATTTTTATAAAGGATTGAAATTAAGAATAGAATATGTATGGTATATATATGAGAGATTGTTTGATCGCATAGGATACTACTTTAAATAATTCATTCAAATAATTCAAATATTGTATCTACTTTAATGAGAGAGATAGCATGCATGCTAATTTTTCATGCATGCACCGACACCGTACTGCGTCGAGTCGAGTCGAGTCGAGTCGAGGGGCCCGTTGAAAGTCGTTGAGTGGAGTGCGGGCCCGTTGAAAGGAAGTTAAACATATATATCTATAAAGTTTTATTATTTATATATTAAAATAAAAAGGGGGCATATATGACATATAATTTAGAATGGGGTATAAAATACCTGTGCTTTTAAAAAAAGGGCAAAATAAAATATTAAGACTTATAAAAATCCCACCCAACCCTTGTCCCCCCAAATATGATTTCCTAAAACCCAAGAGTATTTAATATATGTGGGCAAATTTGTTCATTTTTATTTTATGAAAATAAGCCTCCTATCTACCTCCCTAACTCCAAAAAGAATGTATATAATGATATTTATAGAAAATCATGGTTAATTAATATCCTAACCGCTTAAGTGTTAAGTATGGGACCTTATAATTTATAATGTTGCATCTATTATCTATTATCTATTATAAATACCAAAGTAAGATAGGGAGTTCCCTCCAAAATTCTTGAAATTTGAGCCTTATATTTTTTTCATTAATTAAGTTATACATATTTCAAAATATATTATGTCATTTTCCATGAAATTCTTTAATAAATTTATTTCTATGAACAAACATTTTTATTCATTAAAATTCAACACATTAATTAGATTTCAAACATAAATAATTATTTTGACTAACTAATTTTCTTATTGTTTGTTTTTTTAATAATCGATTTAATATTTTAGTAGTGGATTTCAGTTTTACTACCTTAATATCTCTCAATTTTTATGTAATATTTCATTTTTGATTTATTTTGTTCCTTCGGCTATGAAAATTTAAAATGCATTAGTATATAATATTTTTTTATTCATGTTTATTTTTCATTTTCACACACACTCATATTATACTCCCTCTGTTTTTTTTTCTGAAGTGGTTCACTTTAATATTTTATACCTCGCATACTGAATATAAGTGAGCCACTTCGAGAAAAACGGAGGGAGTACAACACTTGTTAGTGCATTTAGTAACTCAATAAATAATGTCAGGAATCCTACAAAATTAAAATTATAAAACTGATCCATAAATCAAATAATATAAGAAAATGAGCTATAAATCTACACATATATGGAGATGATATGCTGCTCCCTCAATGTTGGTCAACTCCGTAGGCACCTTTGTTGTTTTCTCACTTTGGCATTTCTTTGTTCTATTTTTTTAATTATTTTATATTCTAATACCTTATAAATTAATATAGAAATTATAAAATCTAAAAAATCAAAACTCAATTTTTTTTTTATATTTTAACTTCAGAAAATGACTAATAAAACAAATCGAGCTTTGATTTTTATTTATTTTTTAGATTTTATGATTTCTATATTAATTTCTAAGGTACTAAAATATAAAACAATTGAAAAAATCGAATAAAGTAATGTCAAATTGATAAAACGATGAAGGTGCCCACGGAGTTAACCACCATTGAGGGAGTAGCACATCACCTCTCTCTCTCTCGATATACAAGTTTATACATGCATATAATTTTTTTCTTTTGTTGGTTTATGAAATAAAATATAAATTATTAATTGAAACATAAATTAAATATCTTCCACCTCAATATTTATCACGCTATTTATAGATTAAACCCTGCATCGCGGGTGTACGATACTAGTTTACTTTTTATACTTTTAGAGGGATAGACGAGGATAATTAAATGTGGTATAAATTTATGATAAATTGTGGTACCTATAATTTTTATATCATGTTGCTTTGGATGATAAAATAAATATACAATTGTTTATATTATACATGTATGTCATTTACTTTGTAGAAAATAGGTGGATAACATATGAAATGTCTAAATTGCACTTACCTTTTTTTAGTGGAAAATAATATATGAAGGTAGAGATGTCTCTTTACGTGGTAAAAGGTGGTATAAAATTATCACTCAATTTTCTTAAGTATAATATCTACCCGAATTTTCATACAATCTGATTAAATTTTTTATACATCAAAATAAAAAAGTTATAAAAGGGTAAAAAAAGACATGTACAAAAGTATTTCACATAATTTTAATATTGAGCATATATCGTTGGGAAGCCAAAATTTAAAATTGGGAATCATAATGGGGGAAGACATTATAACTAGGGTCAGTTGATGAAATCAAGACAATAAATGTGAATACATTGTAGAAGATAAAGATTAGATGTCTAGTATTGACTAATGATTTTTGAGATAATATATTAGTTACAACATACACTAATAATTGGGGCACAAAATAATCATAAGGACCACTATATATTTACATAATATAATGAGGACTCTAAGGGGGTGTTTGGTTAGTGAGACTAAATCTTACATTTATGTTTGGTTTAATGGACAATGTCCAAGACTTAATCTCATGATATTGCCACATAGGATTAGTCATGGCTTGTCTTCCATTTTAAGTCTTGGCATACCCCCTATGACTAATTTAGTCTTAGATGATTCAATCTTGGGCTATCCTAGATTGAATCTAATCCTATAAACCAAACACCCCTTATTAAAGATCCACATGATGTGCTCATTCTTATCATATGTGTGTATGCATGAACTCAAAATACATAAAATTTGGAAACTTTTATTACATGTCAGTCATAAAATAAGAAATTATATGACATGTTTAGATCGTCATGATTCATGAAGTAAATAGCAATATATAGTATTTTTTAATTTGGTTAACTTTATTTGTTGAGTAATTTATCCTTCGAGGAAATAATACTCCGTACTATATCGCACCACTTGTATGCATCAAATATACTTAAATGTTCGGAAGTTAGGAGTGTGACTGACCCAAAAAGAAGTCACGTATTACCACTTTTTACCCTTTTTTTTTTTTTTTCATCATTTTACTTTTTAAATTCAATGTGAAGTCGCATCAATTCTTAGGAAAGCCGTTTAAATTATTTACTATTATCTTATCAGGTAATTGAAATCACATGGATATCCTCTTTTTTCCTATGTATTTTTTTATTCTACGTCTCTATTAAATATTTTCAAAAAAAAAAATAAAAAAATACACACCCATCGTATACAATTTGTTTTTTTTCCACATAAAAACCAACTATTCACCCCTTGACATACTATTCCTCCAAAATTAAGAAAACAAAAAGAAACCTAATTATGATAAAATCATAATTTGCGCGAAAATAAGAGTAATTAAGTTTCAATTTGGTTTAAGGGATAAAAATTGATTATATATATTTTTTTAAATTAAAAAATAAACCCCAGTATTGTAATTTCCTCAACGGTCTAACCCGAGTCCATCTCCAGCTTCACCGAACTCGTGTGTAATCCCTCAATTATAGAGCCCCACGTCTCTCTCTCTATCTCACACACACACACACACACACGCAGTTTCTATATATATAAATATATATTTCCATTTCTCCATAGACATTCCGAAGTATCCCAAACCCCAAGCATGATTCTACTGCTTCCATGTCTCTCTCTCTAACTCCTACTCCTCACACTCCACACCGTCTTCAACCTCTGCCTGAAATCTCGACTTTCCTTCTATTTTCTGCGAATTTTCACCCTTTTTTTTTTATTGTATCGAAAGTAGTCTAGACATGCAGCCGATAAGCGGAGAATTTGGCGCCATGAACAACATCAACGCGCTGCTGAACCAACACCAAATCTCATCCCTCCACGAACTCCACAGTCACGGCCAGCTGCCGCAGATGCTGGCGGCGTCGCAGTTCGATCCGGCGGCGTCGCACGACGATTTCCTCGACCAGATGCTCTCCTCCGTCCCCTCCTCCGCCTACCACTGGGGGGACGACAATTCGCCGCCGGAGATGGAGGAGCACTCCACCGCCGCGCTGGAGTCCAAGCTCCGGCAGCACCAGATCAGCGGCGGCGCTGCTAAGGCGTTGATGCTTCAGCAGCAATTGATGCTCTCCAGAAGCCTTTCCGCCGCTAGTGGCGGCCTCCGCTCCCCCACCGGAGCCGACGGTGCTCTTATCCCCATGCCGCTAGGCGATCACAATGACGTCGTTGATGGAAATGCTTTCAAGTCTGCTAGCGCGGTCAGTTTATTTAATTTGCCCTTGTTTTTTTTCTACGCACTGAGAAAAATTAATTAGCTCGTTTCACCTCGATACGAGACTTAATTACCGTGGGTTAATTTACAGATTCAGGCAAATGATGCATCGATTAAGGCTTTGTTCAATGGCTTCACCGGATCTCTGGGTCAAAATTCAAATCAATCGCAGCATTTCCTCCATACTCAGGTAATTTTGTTTTTCAATCGCTGCAATTTTCCCTTCTTTTTTTGCTAAATTACATTTTAACCGTTTCACAGTCGAAAATCTCATCGAGTGATTGAACGCGTACATTATTATCTTATTGATTACAAATTGTTTAACGGTGCAGGTCCAGAATTTCGGCGCCGGCGGAACAGCTGCGCCGTCAGCAGCCCAGGCGATGACTCAACCGGCTGTGAGCGGTTCAAGCGGCGGAGCGGCTTCTGGGCAGCCGCGGCAGAGGGTAAGGGCGAGGAGAGGACAGGCCACTGACCCTCACAGCATCGCCGAAAGAGTGAGTAATATTTACTGAATCATACAAAACCGGTTACTCTTTTTTAGGGATTTTTAGTACTATTTATTTCAGTGCAATCATATTTCGATTCGTTCTGTTTCTGATTTCTAACGGAGAAATCTGTCGTTTTGAAAACGAAATTTGGCAGTTACGGAGAGAGAGGATTGCGGAAAGAATGAAGTCGCTGCAGGAGCTTGTACCCAACGCCAATAAGGTCACATAATTCTCCGCTTTAATTACTTACGCTAATTATAATAGTACTATCTAATTAATTAAAAAAAAAGAACGTTAATTTCGTAGTTCGTAATTAACACTCGATGTTTGGCTACTCTGTGAAACGTTAATTTTTACTAAGTATTCCAAAATTCCCATGTAATATCGACGCATACATTGCATTTAATTACATTCTAAAATAAAATAATGGGGATCGAGTAACTTTATTAGAGCACTTTTTAATCAAGATGGATTTGGATTTGGAAATTATCATTTATCGCGAGTCAAATTACAATCTCACGTGCTGTTAATCAGTGAAGGAGTAGTACAGAGTACATGTGCGATGTGTGTGGATTAGGCTATTGAGAATGAATTAGGTGATGGAATCACAGCTGGAAAGGGAGGGGGAATCATAATTAGCTGCTAATAACTCATCATTTAGAGTTGATTAACTAGTCTTAATTAATGCAATTAATATGGATTAGTGATTGTGAATTTAATATTCCTGGGGATAAGCTAGTTATATTCTATGGATATGCGATGTGATTAATATTTTGTTTATTGATATGACAGACCGACAAAGCATCGATGCTGGATGAGATCATCGACTATGTCAAATTCCTACAGCTCCAAGTCAAAGTAACTCTCTCTCTCTAAAATATTGGAAATGAATCCTGAATTTCTGGGTGGAGATGAGGATGTTGAAGAAATAAAAAGTAGTAGGAACCTGTTCTTGAATTCTTGAATCCTTATATTTCTTTTTCTTTGAATAGGTTCTGAGCATGAGTAGATTGGGCGGTGCTTCAGCTGTTGCGCCCTTAGTTGCTGATATGTCTTCTGAGGTAAGGCTACTGCTCATCAATATTGAAATCAATTTCTTGATGGTGTATTTCTTTAATGGCAATAGCCTAATTCATTCATATTAATTGCTTTGTAGTAGTAGTATGTGTAAAAGAAAGTTGCTTGACATGAGCTAAAAGTAGTTAATAGTCTTCTAAAAACAAAGTGTCGATGCATTAGAAAACCAAACAGAGCAACCCCACAATTCCTGCCTCTCTCAAAATTCCCCATCATCAGAAAACAACAAAACCATAAAGTTTCACGCGTGCTCCTTTTCAGATTCCATCTTCGCTCTCTCTCTCTCTCTCTCTAGGTTTCTCTCACTTGGTCAAAACGAAGTGGTTTGTGGGGCAAAACTAGAGCAAGAAATTCAATTCTTTTATTGATTGAATTATGCTTCAAATTATCGATGCATGAAAGAAAATATGAAAGAATAGAATTCTTGATTCTGATTGGATCATTGAGTGAGAAAGCCAATGATGATAAAATTCGATTGTTGATTGATTCCATATTGCACGGATACTGCACGGCTTATTTCAACATAACGTGGTGAATGTGCAGGGAAGGAGCGGTAACGGAACGCAGACGGCGTCATCGTCGAACAACAACGACGGGATGACGGTGACGGAGCACCAGGTGGCGAAGCTGATGGAGGAGGACATGGGCTCCGCCATGCAGTACCTTCAAGGAAAGGGGCTCTGCCTCATGCCCATCTCCCTCGCCACCGCCATCTCCACCGCCACCTCTCACTCCAGGAACCCCCTCGCCGCCGCCAACAACCTCAAGATCAACGGCAACCCCTTGCTCAACTCCGACGCTCGTGGCCCCACTTCGCCTAGCATGTCGGTTTTGTCCGTCCAGTCCGCCACCGTGGCCGGTAATGTTAACGGCGAACTTTCCCTCAAAGACGCCACTTCCGTCTCCAAGCCATAGACTGATGCTAACGGCGTTGCCTCTCTGCGGAAAGGGCAAACGTAAAAAGACAAAAAAAAAAAAAAAAAAAAAAAGGGAGAGTAAAGATTATAGGGCTGTACTTAATTTACTATGTGACGTTGACCTCTGTTTTTAGATGTCGACGGCCGTTAAGTCTACCGAAATAAGGGTCTCTCTTTGTTTAGTAGCCAAGTGTTGTTTTTTTAGTAGGAAAGACTTAAAGCGTGCACGACACGACGCCGTATTTGGGTAGACTTCGGTTCCTGCGTAATTTGAGCTAACAAGTAACCGGCAATGCAAAAAAAGCAAATCCATTGTTCTTTTCCCGCTTTTTCCCCCTTTTAATCGACTTGCATTGTATTACCAATAATCGATCTACACGTGTGTTTGGCCAATTATGCAAATACAAAATTAGGGTTTACATCCCACTATCTTTTCTTATTTCTTGTTTTCTCATTGTATATGTATTGTATGTAAGAAATGTGTAATAATTTTTTTTTTGTCTAAATTAGAAGTATACTATCGTTCACAAAATATTACTAATTGATAGCAATAACCATGGTTCATAAACGTCGACAGAGAAATTCGTCGCTGTTCTGTCGACAGCGACAATGATGGAAACTTGTGTTATTAAATTCACAATGCATTAAACAACGATGAATATTTGAATGACAACAAAATATGACTGTTTTGCGATGAATATAATGTTCATATTTGGATAGATTCTTGTAAATAAAGTTATTTTTCACTACAACACAAACTCACACATATACGCACTCGGAATGACTCGAACGCCGTTTTATCAATTTATCGTAAAAGGGCTCGACCCAAAATAAGGAATATTGGGAAAAAGGAAAGAGGAAAAAAGGCCCTTAAAGTGGAAATGGTTGACCCCTTTTTGGTTAGGCCTAACAACTTGTATTTCCCTCACTTTTCCTCTTTTCCTTTTCATATTTTCTCCTCGCATTAGGCTTTAAATTTATCTTAATATAATAGCTAATGGTCATTTGGTACAATACAAAGACAAATGTTAGAAATGCTCCCCGTCCATTCTGAGCATACTTAATGTGCACACGGCTGACGTGGCATTGCCACGTCAATGATATTTTTCTTTGGGGTTTAGTTTTCTTTGGTAGGGATTAATTTTTTTTAATATTTTTTTGGTATGGTTTATTTTTACAAATTATACTAGTTAATTTTTCCCTTAAATAAAATATTACCATCTCAGCTGTAGACACATTAAGTATGACCAAAGTGGGTAGCATTATATATATATAGATCTGATATGTTGGGCGATTAAAATGGGCGTCTTTTGTGAGCGTCTGTCCACATCAGCAATTTATTTTCCATTTTTTCTTTTTCTTCATAATTATTCTTTTTCATATTTGCGCTTCCACTCACGCCCAGTTTGTTTATTCTCATACTGTATCTTTATCTTCGGCCAATATAATTTAGTTGTTTGCATAAATGGTGACGGGTGTCGAGATCTTCATTCATCTATACAGTAATATATTTTTTTTTATTTTTCTTTCTTATATTGATGATGCAGCAACATACTTCCTCCAATTATGAATCTCTGCTAATTTAATCTCCGCCCTCCTTCCCCTTATTGATTATGAAATTTCATGGCAATTAAGCATTATAATTGGTGTTAAGATTTATGCTAAACCCTAACCCATAAATCTAAACCCTAAACCCAGAAATTTAAACCCAAAATTCTGAATGTAAAATTCTAAATCGTAACATTCAGTTAGTTTAGTGAGAGAAAAAAAACTGAAGAAAAAAGGGAGCTAGAGAGGGGGGAGGATCCCCTGCTGTGTTACTAAACACAGCACCTTGTGCTGTGGGGTGAAAGTCATGAAACGACAATGTCTGTCCATTTTGATACTACTTTTTTTTCTATTTATTTTTCATGTTATTGCACTTTAGTACTATCTTTTCTATGTTTAATTAGTTCTTGGTTCATAATTGTTGGGTTTTTTTTTTTTTTTTGCGTTATATTGATTAAATTGTCTCATCATTATTTTGATATTTATCTAATTTTCAATTGATCATTTCCATAATTAAAATACATTAGAATAAATATAATAATTAAATGCCATAATTAAAATTGTTAGTTGAAATTTGAAAATAAACCCTATAGAATCTACTTAAAATTATTAACCTATGTATTTAAAAAAATATATGTATATATTAACCTATGAACTGAAAACACAAAATTATAAATTTATAAAATATAAAGCTTAATTATGAAATGATTAGTTTAAAACTAGATAAATATAAAAAATAATGATGAAGTAATCAACTACAGTATAATTAATAAAAAATACCAATTAACAGACTATAAACTACTAACAACTACTACGTACAACATAAACTAAAATTAAATTAAGAAAATAAAACATAAAATAAAATAACTAAAACAGGAAAAAGAAGATAAAACTACAACAATAAAAAAAAATGCTGAAACGTCACTGTTTGGGGGGCACAACACGGTGTTGTGAATCACTCCCACAGCATCTGATCCAATCCCGCTAGAGAGAGAGACGATAGAATTGAACGGAAGAAAGAGAGCGATACGCGTGGAGAGAGAAATTAAAAAATTAATTAATTTGCTGACGTGGATAGACGCTCACGGATGTCGCCCAACTTAGTCGCCTAGCATATCAGTTTTGTATATATACTACCTCCATCTCATTTATTTAGTCTTATTTACTATTTGACACGTATTTACACCGAAACCTAGTACGAGTTTTAAAATATAATTTTGTAGTATCGTTTTTTTTACGGGCGTAAAAAAAGAGATACTACAAAATTATATTTTAAAACCCGTATTAGGTTTCGGTGGAAATACGTGCATAAAGCAAATGAGACTAAATAAATGAGATGGAGGTAGTATATATATATATATATATATATATATGGAAAAGGCACCTTAGCAGTAAAATAATACCACTGAATAAACAATTATTTACTAGTGAAAATCATACAATTAATAGGAAGTTGTAAACCTATGTACGTGATGGCACGTCCATTCTCAAAAAGTGACATGCCATTGATGCACAATCTTTTGAATTCCACACGAGATTTTTTTAAACAATATAAATAAAAATAGAAATAGATGGAGGAATCTTTGGTTCTATTTTTGTTGGTTGTTAACACTAAACGACATAAGAATCCTCGTCTTTAATTTTTTTTTATATGAATTAATATGGTTATACTTATACACCAAAAAGAAGACAACCCATCTTTAAATAATCTCTCTTTTAGGTCAATTTATTAATTTATTTAGGGATATCCATAGTAGGTAGTAGTACTACTCGAATACAAATATAGAATTCTGATGTAGAATATGTTGGTGGTTTTCAAAAGCATAACCTCACAATAATAAAAACTCCACCAACCATTCAATTTCGACATAAACTTCTTTACTCATGATGAACATATTTAATATTATGTACTTAGGCTGGTGTAGTATTGTTATGTCAATATTTTTTTCATTTGGAATTTAATTTTTTTAAAAGGATTTTTTTTGTAGTGTTTATATTTATAACAATTTTCCTTAAATATACTATAGTTATGTCAGTAATGAACACGTTAAGTATGCCATAGTGGGTAGAGAACATTTCTTTCGATTCCAAATTGTAAAGTTGTGCATTTCAACGGATTAAATAATTCTAAATAACCTTTTACTTGTAACACTAAATCATATTTATTGACAATATATTTTACTCCATCCGTTGTATTTATCATGTCACAATTGACTTTCTGACAAAAAAGTAGTCAACTACGTACGTAGGAACTACGGATTACATAAAGTATAGTATCAAATAAAATGACCATTTCTCATCCCTCTCAGTATGGGCTGGAAAAAAAAAATTGAATTCACTCTCGGCCCTTATAATCCAATGCGTGTATGGGCTGAATCCACAAATTTAATTGTTGGCCCATTCCAAAGTCCCATTTGATCTCATGCTATTTTTAGTGTATTTTATTTAATTTAAAAGCTTGATCGAACTCTTAATTCTTTATGAGTGGCTATGCATCCTCCTTTTCTAATCTCTTACGTTTAATTTTTCACAGAATTTGAAGGCTCAAGCCAATTGTAACATGCCCCCTCTCCCCCCCCCCCCCAAAAAAAATGGAAAATATCACTAGAGTGTTAATTAATGTGATACGTTTTACATATGAATAATGAAATTAATATTGCAATTACGTAATTTTTTTTTAATGTCACAGTGCATAAAAGTCAATAAATTATGGCTCATAAATATAATAATTAATAAGGGAAGGCGAAAATGAGCACTCGCTAGTCATGAATAGTAGTACCAACTACCATGCATGGAGTAAGTGGAAGATTAAGTGTACTTTAGAGTTGACTCTTTGTATTTTGACATTTTGAGGATCAAAAGTCAACGGTGGGGGATAATATATCTCCTCTGCAAAGTCAACCGCATATGAGCTGTCTTCACCCCCACTACACACAAAATTAAATAATGAGTGCGAAGATGACTTTGGGCTAATGTTTATCTACTAATTATATTTATAAATTATATTTAAAATTTCAATAAATTTAGTATTTAATTATTATTATTTGATAAATTTTAAAAATAATTTACAATTCTTTTATTTTTTTTTAATAATGATTATAATTTCAATTAATTTTTTTTAACAAAAAATTATTTTTATTATAAAAAATCATTTTTTTATAAAAAAAATAAATTAAACGGGTACCCGTCGGGTACCGTTCCCCCGGCGGGTAATCCCCGCCCCGCCCCCGTTTTAATTTAAACGGGTATGGGGCCGGGTATGAGGGATTTTCTGAAGCGGGTATGGGGACGAGGAAGCCATACCCGGCCACGCCCCGACCCGTTTACATCCCTAGTTGTTCAACTTTCAAAAGTGGTTGGCCCAACCTCCCACTACTAGTAGTTGTTTGGAGTTTGACTCGGTCTTTTTCATCGACATAAATTATTTATGCATTAATGTATGACCTCTTTAACTCTTTAGAATTTATAGAGGTGCCAAAATACGGCCTGTCCCGACGGGATAGCCGGAAAATGAGTTTTGCCTCAAGCTTCATGGGCTCAGGCTCACCCCGACCCAACTCGATATTTTGACAACTCTACTTATGTGTGATAAAATATATATATTTGTAAAGATAAAAACAAAATATATTACAAATAACCATTTTGATTCAAACATGAACAATTTTTTTTTAAGTTGCAATCAAACATGTACAAAATTTGATAGTATATGTCATCAATAAAATTAATATCCTAACATTGATTAGTCTAATAGTATTGAAAAATCTAGATAATAACATTGATTAGTCTAATGACGAGTCTAGGTTAACTGGATTATTATTATTATTATTATTATTATTATTGTTTTATTTTTTTTACTTTTCTTTTCATTTATCAAATACCCTAAGGGTGACGCGAGGTGTTAGGCAGACCCCCAATATGTATATAAATGAAGAATTTGGGGTATTTCGAGAAAAAACTCCTATAAATCTAGACTCGTCGATAGCAATAAATCTAGACTCATCGATAGCAATATACTACATCCATCCCATATATTAGTCAACATTTGACTTTTGAATTTTTCGGCACGCGTTTCCACCGAAACCTAGTACGGGTTTTAAAATATAATTTTATAGTATCCCGTAAAAGAAATATACTTTAAAATTATATTTTAAAACTCGTACTAGGTTTCGGTGGAAACTGTCCATACGTAAGATCATAATTATTGATACGGGCGTGCCGAAAAATTCAAAAGTCAAATGTTGACTAATATATGGGATGGAGGTAGTATGTTTCTTCTCCCACATTGTAGAGTTGTCAACTGGGTTGGGTCGATGTAGCTCGACCCAGGCCCACGAATGGAGCGGGTCGGCCTGTGCTTGGTTTTGCTAAAATTAGGCCCACTTGAGTCCCATTTAGCGCAAGCCCGCCTTAGCCTGGACAAAATTTGAGCTTGGGCTTGAAAAAAGCCCTATAGTGTCTACAGCTGCCAAACGCTTGGGCCAAGTCGAGCCCGTCGGGCTTAAGATAAAAAGTCTGTCAAAATTATAGTGCAAAAATTATCAGGCCCATCGGGCTTTTGAGTGTCTTGGGCCTGGTTGGACTGACCCAAAATTTCAATGGGCTTGAAATGCCGTAGCCCAAACTTGCCCAAACTACAGGCGGGCCGAGACTACTCGTCGAGCCGGGCTTTTTCAGGGCAAATTTAACTACTCTAATAGTGTCCCATTTCAACAGGGCAACCTGATCCAGCCCGTATCATTTGCTAAACTGAGCCTGGGTCAACCCATACCGAGCTTGTATCAGGCTAGGTCGGCTCGGCTTAGTTGACACCTCTAGACACATCTAAGAAAAGTAATTAAGCACTAGATAAGAGAAAAAATACAATTGATCAAACATGATTTTTTTTTTTTTTTTGTAAATAAAAAAAGAACAAAGTGAAGATATTAAGGTAGTGGAGCCCATATAGGTGATAATGAAAGAATTAATGGAGAGTAATCCCAAAAGTTTATGGTCCGTTAATTCCCCAGCTGATTCCTTTTCAACTCTCAACTCTAAACGCATCAAACGCCGCCCACTTCCTCCGTTCATTGAATCCAACGGCCATGAGTGGGGTTCAAGGGCAGTCACATCTTGAAGCCGTATGTATAATCCAATCCAACACCTACTGTGGCGCCACGTAGCCCACTCCCTCCCAACCATCCAATCCCTTCTCGACGCCCGTCTTCTCTCGCTATATCTCTCCTCCTCTCTAACAATTGGGAAAGCCCCACCGTGTGCGCAGTGCGCCTCCCTCCTTTCCATACCACACTTCTTGGACCCAAATTAAATGAACCTAATTAATGGTGTCTCCATAAGTCTTCTCACTCCACCATGCCCCTCTCCTAAATTTCGCACACACACCCACACACACACATATTAGTACATATATACATACATACATGATTTGGGTTATCTATGGATATGGTGCACAATTCTTGAATGAGTAATGTATACTAGTGTTGAGTAGATTTGATGATATGGAAGAATGCTCTCTCTCCTCTCTCTCTCTCTCTCTCACACACACACACACACACACACACACTCACACACACACACTCAATAAACCCTAATGGGGATGTGAAGATGAAAAGGGCCTGTATTTGTTGTGCAGATCTGCGATGTCGATTCTTACTCATATAGTATAGATGAAAAAAAGAGAAGATTTCATCCTCTCAAGAAATTCTATTTGCTGATTTAGGGTGAAGGAAGAAAGAGGGAGAGAGAGTGAGACTGACAGAAGAGAGTGAGCACAAGCAGGCAATGGTATAGAAGTGTATATCTTTGCATATACTTGTGCTCATTTCTCTTGCTGTCAGCTTCGCTCTCTTTCTATTCTCTCTCTCTATATATATATATATTGGTATATTTATTCTCACCACTTGCATATATTTATGATATAGTAGCAACTGATTTTGGGAACAAAAAGCCTTGAAAAATGGTAGGCGCGCGACAAGGCCTCGGCTGCAATTCCCAAAAGATCAGTGTGTGTGTGTGAAGAGAAATCAACATAAAATACACATATTACTGTGTATCTATATCTATATATATTAGTATTATGTAAGTCTGATTAATATGTGCCCCTGTTAACCTTATCCACACTGCCATTGACCATTCTTTGTTTTTGTATTTTTTCACTCAATAGCAAGAAAACACACACACACACACTCTCAGTAACAAGATAAGCATCAAGTATATATAATTAGGACATGCATTTCTTTCTTCTCTGGAAAGGGGGGACTAGTGTGTCCTTTTCTTTCTCAAAAAAAAGAAGAAGAAAAAAAAAACAGAAAGGGACAAGTGTCTTTCACATATTCACACTGTTTATGGAGTGTGTTTAGATTTTGGGGGAATTTGTATTTGTATTTGTATTTGTGGCGATGATGATGTTTCTAATTTAAATTTCTTCTCTCTGTTGTTGATGTGATTTTCTATTGTTAGTAGAATTTTACTCCTGGAGTATTTTGGAAGAATTTAACAAGTCAGAAGCGTTGCTATTGATGATGCTGTCGGAGAGGACGAAGTGGGTTTCTAAGGTACACCTGAAACCGAAAATAATTTCTTTTATTTGGCTTTTTTTTAAAAAAAAATAAATTGTGTTAACGATTAATTTATGCTTATGCAATTCAAGAAAACATTGATCTGCAGAAAATCCTCCATTTTTCAACATTTAATTTAGTTTCCTTTCTTGATGAAGAGAAGAAAGTATTTATTTATTTTTGCAATTATTTGACTTATATTTTATGTGAATTTAATTTAGGGAAGAGTTAAACAACCTATTTTAATAACTTGGTTGCGGCATTTTCTTGAACACAATGTGGTGAGAGCAAATCTCAGAAATCGAAAGATTTTGGTGTTCTTCAGTGAGCATATGCGCATGGAATCATGTTTCTGATCGTTGAAGACAAATGCAAAGGTAAGGGGTGAATTTTATTAATTTTTAATAATTTCATGATGAATTTTGTTTTGCATCATTTTTTTGTGAATTTTTGTTTCCATTGATTTTTATTTATTTTTAATTAATTTGTATTGGCACTTGGGTGAAGATTATTTTTGTTTCAGATTTATGTTATGGTAAGTTTATTTTTTATGGAAAATGAGAGAAAAAAGAATTTATACAGTTTTCCCATTTTTTCAATGTTCTCTATAATTGATAATTTTTCCGGGCATGAGGTAATATTTTACTTTGGCAGTTCTTTTCTCACCTTGTCAGTCCAAATTACTCCTATCTTTTAATTCCCATAATATTTTTTTTACATTTTTTTAGCTTAGAGAACACATATTAAATAGATTGTGGACCATATTATGGGATAAATTTGCCTATCCTTTTCTTATCCCTCTATTTTCCTTTTACATCAAAGAGAATACACCCTTACTATATAATATATATATATATATATATATTTTCATGTCCATGAACCTTTGGCTGAATTTGTATTATACATGGTTTTTAGGGGATTCTTTTGTTTTTCTTGTGAGCTCCTTTTGGTTATAAGTATATGTTAAAAAAATAAAATTGAAACTTGAATGTTAGTGCTATGAGGGCCAAAGAAGAAACTTTAGCAAGATCTCCAAACCATAAGTAAAAATTAGTCATTTCTTCAAAAATAATGTAACTTGATGGTTGGGCTGGTTTTATTTCCTTTGAGATAGTCTATGTTATTGCTTAAAGAATTAAGTGAAAAAACAACTACCAATTAAATTAATCACTATTGAAAAGGTGTAACTTTTTCAAGCTTAAATGTATGTATACTTAATAATTGCTTCTTTTTTTTGCCGAAGGGCATACTGAAACTCACTTTCTAGTCTGCTTTATATAGTGATTTAATAATTAATAGAGGTTATGAAGCTTTGGGTTGGATTAAGTAAGATATTCTTTGAGTTTTCAGTTGCATAAGTAGTGTAACAAAATTGTACCTTAATCTAATAGCACTAGGGTATTCTAAATAATCTAAACTTTTGTTGTTAGGGATTGTTGTTAGCTGATTTTAGACTTGCTGTATAAAATGTTTCAAAGATTGAATGCAAAAGTAAAAAACTGGATTTGTCAATCGAAGTGAGTGAAAGTGACCGTCGAACTATACTGAATTACAAATATATATAACATGCCATTTTGCTGCTATGCCTTTGAGGTTGATTATAATGTTTTTCCTAAACGTAACACATGAGTATTTTTTTCTTATCATCCCTTATCTTATCAAACATACCAAACATGCCCTAAAAGTCTATAGCAAATGGATTGGATTGTGCATATTAAAAATTACAAATAAAGTTGTTGATGTTCTTCATATTTTGCTAATTCACTATTGAGTTTTTTTTGTTTATTCATATGATACGGCTTTGTTTCATGAATTTGTCACCATACCTTATTACAAGTGCTTACTCTCTTCATAATATAGAATGGATTGTAGCTGTTAGATTCTAGATTGGTGGTTTTTTATGTTAATTTGGTTGAAATAATTTTTTCCGCTGAAAATGTTCCACATTGGTACTCGATTTTTTCATTATATATACTTGTTTTTGAATGTTTTGAATATGTAAATTAAATGTTGGAGATTTGAGTAGGGGGCGGATCTTATTAGAACCAATCTTACTTATATTTTCATTTTTTTTTTCTATATGCAATTATGAATTTTTTTACGATAATACTTTTAGACATAGAAATGCTTTGTGGTACAATCATGCTTCTATCATGCTACCTTTGATCTTGAGAAAATCAATGATTTCGATTAATTCCTAGTTTTCATAAGAGAATTGATTCTTATATAATCAAATTCCTATGTGTTTTGTCTTTCTTTACCTTTTCTTCTATAATAGTTTGAAACAATAGTACTGTAGACTGTGTATAATGTTGAAAATTTAGTGAAATTCATCCAAGAAGCCGAAAGCATGATATTTTTCCATGGTCATGATCTTGAGTTATCTACTATGATAGATAACTACTCTTTCATTATATAAGTAGATTAATTGTAATACTGGGTCAGGATCTTGAGTTTCCTATTATGATATATAACTACTCTCTTATCATCTTTGTTTTTTTTGTTTTTTTTTTTTTTTGTTGGGAAGATCAAGCGCTACATTAGGTGATACAAGTATTAATTAATTCTAGAATTGAAATTTTGATAGCTTGGAAGCACACCTATTATTATTTAAGATGTATTGATTTTTTACTGGATAAAATTGTTGTTTTCTTTGAACAGACTTTACCACTTAACGTAGTGGTTGCCAAAAAAAAATCAAATTGGGAAATGAGAAACTATATTATGACTTCTAAATAAGTGGGACAATATGAGATAGAAGGAAAAATAGTATAAAAAAACTATTTCTGAGAATTCAATGTCTCTCAGCTATTGGATTTCAAATCAAATTTCTAAAATCAGACTATAATCAGTAAACATCAATTCTTCTTTTGAAATTAAGATTCTTGAAATACAACATTGAAACTGCTAATCTTCCCATCTTTGATTCGCTCCAAACACCTTGAAGATTCCAGGACTATATCTGCCCAAAGTCGCCAGTAAAAAATCTGAAAGAGAGAAACATTTGCTCTAAGCTATTGATAATAAGCCTTTAAATTTCGCATATTGACCAATTTTTCAGATACGAAACTCGATCTAGTGACGAAACCTTGCTATACTTGCTTCACATGATGCCTACATCTGCAAAAATACTAATCCACTGTTGAACTACGATTTAAAGAAAAAGGATTAATCATCGTAAATGCATTAAGATGGACCCTATGTCCGCCAAGAAACTTCAATCCAAGATACGAATACGTTTGATAAACGTTAGACGACAGAGAATTTTAATCCATGATCTTAATCTTACCGTCTTCAAGTGGCATTACGGGCTGCGGAAATGAAATATATGCTACACTTTTACTCATTTTGTAAAGTAAATATATACAACGAATGTATCATTGTCAATCTTTACTAGAACAAAATCTAACTAGGCGAAGATTGCAAGTTTAATTTAAATGCATAACAAGTCCTTACTGCTTGCTACGAACTAAATAAGTCATTCCAACAAAACCAAGTTATAACAGATATGAAATTAGGTAACTCTCATGAAGTAACATAGTTATAATAATCCACATAAGTTCCTTTCTTCTGGAGATTGCCTAAGTTATTTTCCATTTGCAAACTAAAGAGCAAGCGATCCGAAACAATCCATTGAATCCTTAACTCGTATTCGAATATGCAAGAAAAATCCCAAATAAAACCAGTAAACAGTCATAGATTCAACATGCTATACATATACAAGTTGTAAATCCAGAGCCAATTTGCTTAAGACGACTCGTTTAAGCCCGAAACCACGATGATTCATGAATCATGCATACATCTCTTGATGAGGAAATCATGTATTGCATCTACTATACTAACTGATCACCAATCAAGTCTTATGCATGATGAAACAAATAAATGAATTAGTAAGGAAAAACAAAAAGAAAACTCGATTTAAAGTAATTTTATACCAAAGAATAGAAATTCCATACCTGCACATAAATATCAAGGTATTCTTTATCATCATATCTAGTAAAAGAATCATCCAAAACATACTGTTTTCCCAATCAGTATCACTCACCACAGCAGGCAAAAGGCAAAAGTTTTTTTTTTTTGGTTTCTTTTGTTGTTTTTTATTTGTTTTTTGTTTTTTTTTTAAAAATTTGTTTTTGTTTTTGTTGGGGAAATGAATATAAATACGGTCAAAATTATACACCTATTAAAGAAGGGAAGATAATGATAAACAAGAGTAGTTCAAAACAAATAATAACTTTGTCTTCTTCAATGCCGAAGATGAAGAAGAAGTTCAACCCTCCATGGCAATTCAGTTATTTAAAATAAATTACAAGAGAAGGCAAAAAAACAGCAAAATATCACTGAAAGAGACATATAAATAAAAATAGAGTCTGAGTTTGGTGTGTGCAGTGTGTGTGTATGTGTCTGGGAATCTTGAAATGGAAATGGGCCATCCACGATTATTTCATGTGGCTACAATCTCTCCTCGATTCTCCAAATACAATGTATGTAACTCACCTTGAAAAAGAAGAAGAGGGGGTGGGGTGTACGTAAGAATCTAGAGAGAGAAAGTAGGGAAAAAAAAAACCCAGAGAGGGAGGGAAGCTGACAGAAGAGAAGCGAGCACACGCATCGACGAAGCCATGATCTCTCTCTTCACAATTTCTTGCCTGGGCTCACTCTCTTCTGTCAACTCCCTCAATCTCTCTCCTCTTTCTCTCTCATCGATTCTCCATTAATTCTGCTGACTACACCTACAAATGGGCAGATCTGAGGACTAAAGACAAACCCCTTTTTTAGGAAACTTAAATCTCCATCTCCTTTAAATCTGCACAAAATATATGTAGGGCTCCTTTTTAGTCTATAATAATCCGAAAAAAACAAAAACACGCACAAACACACACTCCATGTTTTGAATGGTGGCAGCTGAGGAATGAGGAAGAGGAGGAAGAGGAGGTTGTGATTTAGGAAATGATTTGATTTGGATATGAATAAATTATTAGGTGTGAGACATGAAAAGGACAAGAACAGTCGGTGGGATCTTGCACCAGAGATTAGAGATTGGACATTGTCTCTCTTTCTTTGTTTTGTTTCTAGAGAGAGAGAGAGAGAGATTATAATGAAATGAATGAGTTGGGATTAGCTTAAACTGTCCCTTCAATGGGGAAGGTATATAATGAGATAAGATATTTTATGGTTAAAAGTAGTGGTTAGGGAAGTGAAATGGTGTTGTCCGTGAAATTAGGGTTCTTTGGAAGTTGTTCCCACTCATTAAAGGACCATTTTACTACTACTTTTTTGGGGATTAATCTAATCATTCTTATTTCACGCGTTTCTCGATACCAAAAAAACATATTTTCTCTGTCCTCCACTTACTGACCATATTGACTTTTTAGATGATTTTGGAGTTTCGTAATGATGAATTTTAAATTGATTTTTTAAGATTAATTTTTTTTTAGTCTTAATATTTTATTTTGCCCTTTTTTTAAAAGCACATGTATTTTATACCCCTATTTTAAATGATATGTCATATATGCCCTATTTTTTATTTTAATATATAAATGATAATACTTTATAGATATATATGTTTAACTTCCTTTCAACGGGCCCGCACTCCACTCAACGACTTTCAACAGGCCCCTCGACTCGACTCGACGCAGTACGGTGTCGGTGCATGCATGAAAAATTATCATGCATGCTATCTCTCTCATTAAAGTAGATACAGTATTTGAATAATTTGAATGAATTATTTGAAGTAGTATCCTATGCGATCAAACAATCTCCCCTATATATATATCATACATATTCTATTCTAAATTTCAATCCTTTATAAATTTCAATCCTTTATAAAAATTTAAAAAAAGGTTCGTCGGAAGCATAGCAACGGAGGAGTGCAAGAATTAGTGAGGAGTGAAAGAATTAGAGAGGTAAGAATTGTATTTTCATATAAATTTATGTTTAATAGTTGATAAATTGACAATTTAAAATTAATTAGGTTAATTATTCTATTGGTTTAGCAAATCTTAATGTTCTAGTAAAAATATAACATGAAATAAGTGCTCCACCGCCGGCAAACCTTGCCGGAACTCTTCCACCGCCGTCAACCTTGTGTCACTAGCGGTGGGAGAGTTCCGGCAAGCTTTGCCGGCGGTGGATAAGTATATTTTGGTTATGTAATTATTTTATAATAATTAGATGTTCAATTTCCGTATTTTATGTATTTAAATAATTAATTTAAGATTTAGTACTTTATAAATTAATAATTTAAATTTAATTATGCTAATTATTCTCTTAATTGGTGAATTATTGTTGTTCAATTTAAAATAATACACGTATTGAGTTTTAAAAAACAATTGAGTTGAGAAAACGTGTCCACCGCCGGTGGGAGTGGCCGGAACTCTCCCACCGCCGGCTACACAAGGTTGCCGGCGGTGGGAGTTTTCCGGCCACTCCCACCGGCGGTGATCAACCTTTTTTTGCTTAACAAATTATTTAATACATAATTGCATGTTTAATTTTCATATTTTCTGTATTTAAATGATTAATTTAGGATTTAGTACTTTATAAATTAATAATTTAAATTTAATTATGCTAATTATTCTCTTAATTGATGAATTATTGTTGTTCAATTTAAAATAATACACGTATTGAGTTTTAAAAAACGTGTCCACCGCCGGCTACACAAGGTTGCCGGCGGTGGGAGTTTTCCGGCCACTCTCACCGGCGGTGATCAACCTTTTTTTGCTTAACAAATTATTTTATACATAATTGCATGTTTAATTTTCATATTTTCTGTATTTAAATGATTAATTTAGGATTTAGTACTTTATAAATTAATAATTTAAATTTAATTATGCTAATTATTCTCTTAATTGATGAATTATTGTTGTTCAACTTAAAATAATACACGTATTAAGTCTTAAAAAATGACTGAGTTGAAAAAACATGTCCACCGCCAGTGAGAGTGGCCGGAACTCTCCCACCGCCGGCTACACAAGGTTGCCGACAGTGGGAGTTTTCCGGCCACTCCCACCGGCGGTGATCAACCTTTTTTTGCTTACTAATTATTTTATACATAATTGCATGTTTAATTTTCATATTTTCTGTATTTAAATGATTAATTTAGGATTTAGTACTTTATAAATTAATAATTTGAATTTAATTACACTAATTATTCTTGAAATTTTATGAAATCTTAACATATGCATAATTTTTAAATTTACTTGATTACAGATGTCTTTCGTGTACGTGAAAGTGATTTATGGAGGCTATTGGATTGATTGTACCTATAATGGCGGCACATATTTAGATATCCCCTTTTCCGAAGATGCAATCTCGATATACAACTTGAGATATCATATATCTCTTTACTGCAACCCCTCGGGTAGTGATTATGATGTTTTCTATCTGACGACATCGGAGAACAGACGGACTGTTAAATCACGTCTCAGAATCGCTGAGCAACTAATTTGGCTTTGTCGTACAGAGTCATTCCCAACAGTGTACGTGTCTTCGAGCGACGGAGCATCATCTTCACATGCAGGGGAATCTTCTTCATATGTCCCTACGTTGGATCAGGACCAACCGTACAGAGTATCATTCGGCTTTGACATGGAGGGCACCGACAATTTGGAGGCCCAGCTCGAGCAGATCCGGAGAGTTGCAGCTTCTACAAACTGGACGGGGGATGTCTATCACGGAGAGAGCAACATCAGTTTTGATTCATTTCATGATACTATCCCGGACCTCAATCGTACGGACGAAGGTGGTCAGGAGGCTCGAAATGAACCGTCTCTATTTGACGACGATGACGATAATGAGGATGAAGATTACGTCCTTGAAACGGAAGAGAGCTCTGGGAGCGAAGGCGAGTCAAATTTATATGTTGGTGATAGGACCGTCAACAGAGCCTTGTTCGCTGAGTGGACGGCATGGATACACGAGGAAGGCGGGATGCAAAAATTGTTAGATATGATGTATCCAGAGTCAAACACGGATCAACCGGAGATAGATACTGATACCGATCACATGCGCAATTGGTTGGTTCCGATGGTCCCTCTTGAGCCTGGATCATCAACAGTTTTCCACGAGGAGAACCTTAATATCGAAGATTTGGCCGTAAATTCCATTTACTATACGAAAGTAGAGCTCGGTATTGCAGTCAGTTTGTGGCATTTGGAGAGGAGGAAAGAATACAAGGTGAAGAAATCTGATACTACGCGAGTGGTGTTGAAATGCAAGTTATCAAAAGAGTGTCGCTTCCATTTACGCGCAACAAGCTTCGGCGGGCCTTGGACGGTTAAAAAAATTCGCCTGCAACACACGTGCGCCGATGTCGGCTTAACAAACGTGGTTCGTAGAAAAGTCCATTCGAAGGTGATTGGGGCATTTTTTGCAAAGAAAATTATGCGTGATTCAGAGGTAATGAAACCGAAAATAATTCAAAACGAGCTTCGTGCAATGTTCGGCGTTGATGCCAGCTACGATGTCTGCTTGAAGGGGCGGAATTGTGCAATCGAGATGATATACGGTAAATTTTCAGAATCCTTCGAGGACTTGCCCGGTTACCTCCACACGCTGAAGATGTCAAATTCGGGCACGAAAACCGAGATTGACATCGGGCCTGACCAGCGATTCAGACACGTATTCATTGCGTTAGCTGCATCTCGACATGCTTACAGATCAAAATGTCTTAGGCCAGTCGTCTGTGTAGATGACACACATCTGAAGGGAAAGAACTGTGGCATAATGTTTGTAGCTGTGGCGAAGGACGTGAACGAGCAGTTGTTCCCTTTGGCTTACGGTATAGGACCGATCGAGAACAACGAGTCATGGACTTGGTTCATGACAGCTCTTAAGATGGCATATGGGTCAATGCGGGATTGGTTGTTTGTGTCGGACCAGCACGCATCAATAATACATGCAGTTGCCGAAGTGTTTCCGGAAGCCCACCACGGGTTATGCTATTATCATCTTAGTTAAAAAAATGATGGGCTTTGGGTCCGAAGTTGGCGCCTACTTCCAGCGTGCTGCTTACACTTACGATAAGCATAGTTTCGACACCATCATGGCAGCACTTCAAACAGATGCACGAGCAGCATATCGAGAGTTGATTGATATCGGAGTAGAGAAGTGGTCCCGATCGATGTGCCATGTTTGATGGTTTAGCAACATGACATCTAACGCCGCTGAATCATTCAATAAGTCCCTTTTGTGGGTGTGACGTCTGCCAATCTGTGCTTGTCTAGATGCTGTGAGGATCGTAATTGACCGCTGGTTCACTGATTGCCGAACAAAGGCCCGAAACGACAGTCATCCCATAACAGTGGAGGCTCGACGGAAAGTCTGTCTGCAATTGGAATGATCCCATGAGTATACGGGTATACGGCCACACAGATTGATGATCATGCTCATTACAGAGTGGTCACATCTGGGAGGACAGTGCATGTGGACCTACATGGGCTTCCTTTGTCAATGCAGTGAACGGCAGACAGATTGTCTCCCTTGTGCGCTTGCGATAAAGGCAATGAAGTGAGTTTTTTTTTCGATTACTTAACGATTAACTTACAATTTTTCCTTTACGATTAACTTATTAATTTGTGTTATCTCAGTGCACATGGACATGATGTCCTACAATACATTGCACACTATTACAGGAGGACAACATATGTCGAAACCTACAAGACACAAATTTCTCAAGTTCCTATGAAGTCGCAGTGGAGGCTGCCGTCCGACGTCAAAAGTAAGAAAGTCCTGCTCAACTTAAGGATTCGTTTGCCGGGTAGACCGAGAGAGTCAAGAATCCCGGGAAGAGGTGAACGAGTACGTGGTGGCGGTGGCGGTTGCGGTTGTCGTCGCGCTCGTCGTCGTGGTCGTAGATGTCATCATTGCGGTCTTACAGATCACAAACCAGCAGATTGCCCGAATCTAGCTGATTAGTGTTTAGAGTCAATCGATTGTATTAAGATTATGTCTTGTTAACTTGTCATTTTATATTTCTTTCCCGACTACAAACATCGATCTATAAACAAAGAGAATACAATTAAAAATAAAAACATAATTTTTTGATAAATTTTAGAATAGAAATAAAAATAAAAACATATGTTTTAGATAAATTTTAGAATAGAAATAAAAATAAAAACAACAATTTTACATAAATTTTATAATAGAAATAAAGCTAAACACCAAAATCAGATGCCCTAGCATGCCTGAAAATCCTCTGAGCAGTAATCAATCGGTAGTCGGTCACGGTTGCAGCCCTCGTTTCTAGCGCAGGACACCCACTGATGGTTCGTTCCAAATTCATGCAAGCGACCGGACCGCTACATTTCAGTTGTGGATACTTAATCAGACCCGAAACTGGGTAAAAGTTACTTGGAACACGTTGTCCTCGATCTTCAACCCTAGTTCGTTCATCCTCCAACACAATGTGTTATCAACCCAAATGCGTACCATAGTGAAACCAAGGAGTTTCATGCTCACGTCCAGTGGGTAGTAGATTTTGAAGCTCTGACTCATCGTCATCAAACAATGCGTACAACTCCTCGTCAGTCGTACGTCTGAGCGATACCTTGAAATTCCATCTCACACATCGGGGATACATATCACCCGGCACTGCAATTCCAGCTACGTTCCCGAGCCCTCTAATTATCTCAAATCCCCATACGATGAGCGCCCACGACGGACCACGTAAATGATATTTTAACTCGGTCCCCCCATAATTTCTCAAATAATACCGCAAAGTCTTGTGCGTGTATGCACCCCACGGAAATTTGAGAAAACACTGCATGTCGTCAGCCAATAACCACAACCAATCGTATGGTGGTTTTTGCATATCGTGCCCAAGGAGGAAAGCATTGGCTATCAACAAGTACGACATTCGTAAGTGGATATCACCGTCCGGATCAGGGAAGGGGCTCGGATTTCGATCTAACATATCGAGCAAGCTGTTGGCGCTTTCACATGCCCCTCCACAAACAACTTGACAGAGCCGTGAATTTCTAGGATTACGTGTAATGATGGGATCAAATGGTGTTGCCCCAAATTTCAATCCGGTAATCAACGCATGATCTTGAGCTGTGTACTCTATATGTTGACCACCGATGTGGAACCAAATTCCGGTTCTTGAATGAATTGACCGAGACACTATACTGTTAAGTACGCCCCCATAGTTCTTCTTTGGTGCCCAACCGATGAAATGACCGAAAGGTCCCTGTCTGAATCGTTCTACTAAAGCATTATCCCCGAACTTGAATAACATGTTCTTGATGCCATCCACTAGATCAATATAGTAGCATGTATTGGGCTTTGCTGGTTCGTTTATATACTCTGGGTGACGATACCGTGGTTCGGGCCTGACCTATAAAAATATAAAATTTAAATTAAAAACAAATAATGGGATGCTTAAAGTTAATTACACTAATTAAACTAAACTAAATTAATAAAAATAATTAATCGCATGCTTATTATAAAATGATTACCAAATTAAAATTATTATAAAAATCATTTACGAATTTTAATCTAATTAACAATAAATAATCACATATTATGAATTACTTAAAATGAACTAACATATGTACGCAGAAATTAAGCTAAATTAAATATGTTTAATCATCATATATATATATACAAACTTAACTAATTAAACTTAAGTAATTAAGTACATATTGCTTATACAAAAAAAAAAAATACTTTGGACTCCTCCACCGCCGGTAGCTTCCCACGCCGGCAACCGTGTAAAATCACGGTCGCCGGCGGTGGGAAGTAACTGGCGGTGGAGAGCCGGCGGTGGATGGGCCCACATTTATTATTTTTTTAGCTTAATCAATATATCATGTTAGTCTTAATTTCTTAGTCTAATTGCTTCAGTATTAGGAAATAATTAACTAATTCAAGGAGAATACTTTTTTTTTTTGAATAATTCAACGAGAATACTAATGTTAATCAAGTTAATTACATCTAATTAATTTCTAATTAAGTTAATTACATCTAATTAACAATTCATAAAAGTTATTCCCAAATTTATTGCGTTAAAATAACAAGTACTAATCTAATTTTATCTAATTTGTTTAGTACTAATCTAATTTAATCTAATTTGTTTAGTACTATTCTAATTCTAATTAACAACAAATAACGGCATGCTATAAATTACTTAGAGCAAAAACATATATATCTACGCACAATTTATAAAATTAATAGAAATAATTGCTTAATTATTATGAACTAAAACTAACCTAATTAATTAGATATTAGATAATTAAGCATGCCAAAATATTAATTAATTAAGACTTAATTAATTTTAATTACTGAAAAATAAACAAAAATAATTAAATAAATTTATCCACATCCACCGCCGCGCCGCCGTCGCCGGAGACATCCCACCGCAGGCCGTAACTACTCGCCGGCGGTGGGAATTTTTCGGCCAGCATTGCCGGCGGTGGTAACATAGCAAATTTTTAAAAAATAAATAAAAAATTTCGGCCAATCCACCGCCGGCTCTCCCTCGCCGGAAACTTTCCACCGCCGGCAGCCTTGCAAATGCACGACTGCCGGCGGTGGGAAGTTTCCGGCGAGGGAAAGCCGGTGGTGGATCGGCCTAAACTTTTTATTTTTTTTACTAACCATGATTTCATCGGTAAATTTTTCGTCGGATTCGTATGCCATTGTCCCTCGGCGGTGGAGCGGTGGAGATGAAGTATGGAAGAAGAGGGAGAAAAGGGACTCGGCGGTGGTGGAGATGAAGTATGGAAGAAGACTCGGCGGTGGATGAGATATAATGGCGATGGAGATGTGTGTGTATTTGGGGGTTAGGGTTTTGGTTTTTGTTTTTATATTTTGTTTGCTTTTTTTCCTTCAGCTAAAGAATTGCCGAAAGGGATGAAGTGTGGAGATGGGAGCAACAATCGACTACTGTCGGGATGAGGGGAGCAATCGACTTCTGTGGGATGTGGGAGCAATCGACTTGGAGGAACAATGTATATATGTTGGGCGGTGGGGATGGGGATGCCTGCACCGGGCGGTGGGGATGGGTAGATTAGGTTTTTTTGTCGTTTTGTGTTTTTATTGTTTTCTGTTTGTTAGGGTATAGATTCCTCACCCCACATTAACAGACAAAAATAACAGACCGCTACAATTTCCAAGGCACACTCAGCTCGAGTGATGTGAGGAAAATAGGGCCCACACTCATTATTTTAAAAAATGGGGCATTTTACACATTAGAATCAAAAAGAGGGTATTTTTAACATCTTCATTTAACAATAGGGTATTTTAAATTTTGACCCTTTTTTTTATACGATACTACAACATTCGTAGTACCTTGCAGAAAAAACTAAACTCCAAAAATTCAATTTTAAATCCATCATCACAAAGCTTTAAAATTATCTAAAAAATCAACAGGGTCAGTAAATAGAGGACGAAAGGAGTACTATAATCCATATAAATGTTCTCCTACCCATGGTGGTCATACTTAATATGCCTACCAGTGATGTGGTAATGTCACGTTTGTAAATTTTTTTTAGGGTTTAGTTTTTTATGTTATAGTTTAGTTTTTTTATAGTAGGTTTAATTATTTTTAGTAAGGTTTGTATTAACTTTCTTATATATTCTAATGTCACGTCATCCGTGGGTACATTAAGCATGCCCACGGTAGATATTGGAGCATTACTCATATAATCCATGCGTAATTAATACTCCCTCGATCCAACTTGATTTTGCATATTTTCTACTTTGAGTTTAAGATGGTTCACTTGATACGACTCATTTATATATTTAGTGAGACACAATCAATTAGGTGTAATTAAAAGCGCATGCTCCTCAATTTTTTTTTTCAAAAGTAGCTTGTTTAAATTATTACAATTGCAATTAAAAGAGATGAGCCACCACATGTTACTCCTAACACAAATTTAACCTTAAGAGGAAAATGATGAACCATTATTAATCATCTTTAAAAAAAAAAAAAAAGGTATAGAACAAGTCGAATGAAACGGAAGGTATAGTTCGCAACTTGCCAAAACTGGTGTTCCCAAATGAGCGTCATATTTCCAAAATCAAGCGAAAAGTTATGTTAAAATTATAGTTTCTATGTTTTTCATATAGTTGTCTCTTATTATCAAATTACATGTTCTCTCAGTTCCACTCGACTTGACTTATTTTTAACTCTGGGATGACTCACTTGATATAACTCATTTCTATATTTGGTGAGATACAACCCAATTAGATATAATTAAAAATGTATCTTCACCACTTTTTTTTTTTTTTCAAAAGTAACTTGTTTAAATCATGAACCATAGCAATTAAAGGAGGTGGGCCACCACCTTTTAATTATAATACAAATTTTCTTAAATCTTGTGCCCGAAAGGTATAATCCAAGTCGAGTGGGACGGAGGGAGTACTATGTCAAGAAAATGTGTGAATTTTCATTTTAACTTCATTTATTACTACACCCGTTCACGATCTTCAGAAACAATTGACTTTTTAGGTGGTTTTTGAGCTCTACAACGAGATTTTAAAATTGATTTTTGGAGTTAGTTTTTTTTCCATGAGGTACTTCGAGTGTCGTAGTATTCTATAGAAAAAACTAAACTCCGATAGTCCATTTTAAAATCGTTCGTTACAAAACTTTAAAATCAGCTAGAAAATCAATTGTGTTTAAAGATCATGGACATAGAGAGTATTTTCTTTTTCTGCTAGCAATTTACATATAACATTAATTATAAAGTGATAAGAATTTAGCTATTTTATTTTAAAATACGAAAATGAGACACTTAAAAATAGATATTTAAAAAAAATGAAAATAGTATTATTTATCCCGTCACTATTGTAGATTTTTTTTATTTTTCTATATAAAGTATAAATGGTAATGAATAGTATCTTTTAGAAACTCTTAAATTATATGAAAATTGTTTGATTTTTTTGAGAGTTACTTAGGAACACAGATGACATGATATCTATATTAATATATTAAAGTATGATAGTTTCTCTCTAAAACTCTTGATATGTGAGCTTTATTATTTATTTTATTAAGTTATCATTTTTTATGCAATTTTTTTAATGTATTTAATACTTTGAAAAATCTTAATTTTTGTTTATTAAAATATTTATAAATTATTTCCCGGCAATGCGGGTGTACAATTATAGTTTTGTAGATATGACAATAGTGTTTGATAGTGAAATCGACACAACTTTCACTATGTAAAACAACATCGTTTTATGATATTTATTCCTTTAACGGCGTTACGTGTGTTTCTATCTCACCCGAGAATGATTATGTGGAAAATATAAGAAAAATCATCAGTTCATATATTTAAAGGTCAGGTTCATAATGCAAATACTTCCTCCGTCGATCAAAACGTGCTTTGTTTTATTCAAATTTCTAAATAAAAAGCAAATTCTAAAAGAGACATTTAAAGTTTTAAAAAAACAAGAGGAAGTACACATTTCCAAATACAATGTTTCACTTGTAACCATTAAACGAGCTCTTCAAAAAAAGTTACTACTATCTAGATCAAAGATAATTACTCCTATTTATTAAAAATATTGATGGGGCATCAAAATGTTGGACCACTATCCCTTTAACTTATATGCATATATATTTACATTGTTAATGGAATTCGTACCTACTCAACAAATAACTAATGGAATCCGTACTCATAGCTAGAGAGGTAAAGAAATCTTACAACTAAGTACTACCTCCGTTTTCTCTGACTTGGCTCCTTTATTTATTGTATGGGTGGTATATAATAATAAAATGGGCCAAATCAGAGAAAACAGAGGGAGTATTATTCATTATATGAATTCGTAAATTGATATTGTTTTCTTTACATTGAACAAGTTCCAAATTATTAATGATATAATGATCATTGATATTGTTTTCTTTACATTTATCAATTATAAAAGTTTAACTATGTGAAATTATTAGATATTGACTCAAACCAAGTTTAGTTGCTTCGAATATAAATTGTAATGTACATATGACTTTTTCTAATGCAATTTGGTAAAGGTATAATTAGAGTAACGTGAATCTAGCCTATCAAAAGTAAATACAATAATATAGGTACTAATGTTTTCGTTTATTATTTATCAGAATGATTGACCAATCAAGATAATAGCTATTTTTTTTATAAACATAAATATAATTCGTAATTGTTTTTGTTTCTCGAGAGCAAATATAAAAAACCTTTTTTTAAAGTGCAAGAACCAAACTTTGAAAGAGTGATCCTAAATTTATAAGTGGGTCATGTGATTCTTAGCTGGTTCAAATAAATAAGTAAATAAACGGGTCAAGCTACAATCTTTCATATGATAGGTTCTCATTTTCTAAAAATTCGAAATCTTTTACATATCGTAAATTCGTTAATGGCATTTGCGTGTGATGTGACTATGATTTTTTTTTTCGAACTTATCTTTATTAGTATTTTAAGAGACCATAATTATTCTTTCAAAAAAAAAAAAAACACATACTTTCTCTGTTTCAAGATTGTTGACACGTTTCTTTTCCTTTCTTTTTGTCACACATTTCCACGCTTCTCGATAATGGAATTTAAAATAAATTTTTGAAGTATCTTTTCTTTTACGAGATACTACGTGTGTCGTAGTATCCCGTAAATAAAAAAATACTTCAAAAAATTATTTTAAAACCCATCATTGAGAAGCATGGAAATACATGCTGAAAAAAAAGAAAAAGAAACGTGTCAATGATCTTGAAACAGAGGAAGTAATTGTTAAAATTTAACAAGTAAACCGCAAGGCACGGCTTTTATGGATTTTCTTGACTACTTTTATTTCATGCTAACATTATTAATTATGTTGAAATTTCTATAGAAAATAAATGTGTAGGCTAATAGCCTCTCCGTACGGATAATAGTTTGAACCCAACCCTATATATTTCGTAGCCTAACCTATTTAGACAGCCAAGCCATTGTAATATGAATTAGGGAAAAAAAAATCTGTAAATACTATTTAAACATGTGATACCAAATTTAAGCCGAAATATTAGTATATTGTGATATTGTGTCGTTTATTGTAAGATTTAGTCACACATATTGCTAGTAGATATTGAATCACATGGTAAAATTGGTAAATATATGTACAATAAGGCTATAAAAAAGATACCCCATCTCTTGGACTTTTTTTTTGGGCACGCGTTCTTAATGATAAGTTTTAAAATAAATTTTTGAATGATTTTTTTACAAAATACTACAAGTGTCGTAGATCCCGTAAAAAAAATACTTCACAAATTCATTTTAAAACACATCATTAAGAAACATGAAAATACGTGCAAAAAAAGTCAAAGAGATTATGGACGGAGGGAATATTATTGTAGTGTAGCATACAATTTTTTTTTCGTTGGATTGATTTATATAGAACCCATTTAAAATTACATAAGCTATTTACAGAATTCGATTTTTTTTTTCTTTTTTTGGTAATAACCTAAGACACTGTCTTCAATACATAAAATAATCTCTCAGTCAAATGAATGCCAACTTTGTCTATTTAGAATGATCATATATGTAATGGAATATAACTTCTTTTGGAGTTGTTTCCTTTTCTTTAATTCAATTATTTCAAAATAAATAAGGCCCCAGAAAACCAACCTCACATTAACAGCATCAATAATATTCACAGGTGTATTAGTACGACGAAATAGTACATGTTCTTGAATGCACGTATAATGTACACGTGGCTCGATCTAACCCAAATTTGTACTAAAGTAGCCTAAGTTATAAAATTAAAATACCAATTTACAGTCACTTTTTGATACGAGTATATCTCGTATTATTAGAGATTATCTTTTAGTTTATTGTTTAGATTATTATTAATATTTAGTATATCTTTTTTATATTTGTTTAGGGTTTTAGCATTATAAATAGAGTGTTATTAGGAGAATATGAATGAATCAATGAATCAATGAATTAAATCTTAATTTACCGTCTTTTATTCCTTAGTTTTCCTTTACTTTTCTGCACAAGTTTGTTGGCGTGAACGACGAGCTCGATCTCGCGTCTGCCTTTTGTTCTTCCCGGCGTGAACTTTCCGTTCCTCGTCGCTTGATAAGGATTGAATCCTTATCAATTGGTGCTTTCACTGAGAGTGAAATCTCCCGCCGCCGTCTCTGGCGCAAGATTCACCCTTCTTCTTTCTCTTCTCCACCGATCTCCTAATTAATTGCCATGATATCCATGTCGAGCAGCCGTGGAGACGCATATCTTTCGACGTGGGGCTACGACGACGAAGGATGGGACTCGACGAGTTACGACGACTCCTATCACAACCGCAACTTCCAGCCATGTCCATACAACACTCCTGCGCATATCCCCTACACACATCAGCCTACCACCACTACCACTACAGCCCACCGCCGCGGTGGCAGCAGTACATGCCTCCGTCGCCACCGCTACAATACGTACCTCCGCCGCAGCACTACCAACAGCCACGGGCTTGGACGTCTGAGCCGCCGAATCAGCCGCACTCCATGGACGCGCTGCTATCGATGCGTCGTTCGATGGAAGCAAGACTTGACGATATTGAGCAACGGTGGTCGCGGCGCAGTCGCCTCCTCGTCCCGAACCAGACCCCCCCTATGGCATGACCCACGCGTGGCAATCGCCATCGTGGAACCCCGGACCCATCACTCCCAATGCGGTGGCTGCAATCGAGGATCAAGTCATAGACGCGTCTCCAAGTTTCTCATGTGAGGCTGAGAGGGTTTTCGCCGGAGACGATGCATCACCGAGTTGCGACGCTTCTTCTACGGAGATAGCAGCTAAAGCTGGGAGCCGTGTTTTCAAATTGGAGAAAGAGACTCTTAACTTGAAGAATAATATAGCTGAAGTTGAGAGGCATGCTCTCGATTTGGAGAAAGATTCTCTCAATTTGAAGAATGATTTAGGTGAAGTTGAGAGTTGTGCCCTCGACTTGGAGAAGAAGGCTGTCGATTTGAAGACTGAATTAGCTGAAGTTGGGAGCTCGGATCTCGACTTGCAGAATGATAAAGCTGAAATAATGAGCTATATTTTAATCTTAGAGAGGCAAAAGCAGGATATTGTTGGTGAGAAGAATGTGTTGATCCTTGATCCTGGAGGGGATATCTCACCACGGTTTTCACTGTGTGTTACTTCGCCCCGGTATGCGTGGTTCGTTGCAACGTGGTACCCACCTTGAGGACAAGGTGGATTTCAAGCGTGGGGGAGTTGATACGAGTATATCTCGTATTATTAGAGATTATCTTTTAGTTTATTGTTTAGATTATTATTAATATTTAGTATATCTTTTCCATATTTGTTTAGGGTTTTAGCATTATAAATAGAGTGTTATTAGGAGAATATGAATGAATCAATGAATCAATGAATTAAATCTTAATTTACCGTCTTTTATTCCTTAGTTTTCCTTTACTTTTCTGCACAAGTTTGTTGGCGTGAACGACGAGCTCGATCTCGCGTCTGCCTTTTGTTCTTCCCGGCGTGAACTTTCCGGTCCTCGTCGCTTGATAAGGATTGAATCCTTATCACTTTTCCTGACGAAATTTCATTTTATATCTTACTACCATTGTCTCATTTTATTTGGTCTATTTAATTATTATATGTCTCACATATATTTAACATACAAATCAAATGAAAAGTGACAAGAGAGAGTGTCTTTAAAGAAATATACTTTATTTATTTATTTTTTAAACAAATATAATTAAAGATAAATAAATCAATTTGTGTGCCTTTTGGCCACATAATAGGAGTATTACATAATTGCGCATTAAATAAATGTGGATGCATGTAATATAGTAAGGGCAAATTCAATGCATATTGATATGGATAGCGCTCTCCCTTCCTTCCATAAAAAGTGCAATACTCTTTTGTTTTGGTCGTTCACAAAAAATATGATACTTCTGCTTTAGTACAATAGCCTTCATACTCTTTTATATTTTAAACTCACATTTTCTCATTATTAAAAAAAATAAATAAATCATTTGTTACTTAATTTTCTCTTTGGTGGGCCCCATACCCTACTTAAAAAAAACTACCAATCATTTTATCTATTTTTTTATTAATAACTACGCCACAAAAAATGTATTGCATTTTTCGTAAACGGAGGAAGTATTTATTTGTGATAAGTAAAAATCTAGAGTTACTAGTACTCACTTCGTTCCATTTCATTTGACTTATATGTTGAACATATAGAAGTTTAAAATACTAATACAAATAGGCCAAATGTAATTTTGACTGAATTTTAGTTCAATGATTGAAATGAGTCACTTATAAGATGATATTTTTTCTTCTTGTTTTCCTTCCTTCTTGAGGGGTAACAATGTAATAAATTGAATTATCCCCAAATAAGAGAAATGAATAACCTATTACTCAAATCAAACAAAAACTAATGGAATCAATTAATTGTTTCTCTTTCCCTACCAAAAAAAATGCGAAATATGGGATTTGTATATATCATGGATGAACTTTACTTATTTGCAATAGCTTGAAATTCATAGAAGAGATACAAATAAACCACAGACATCAAATCTTATCCAACAATCCCTTCTTACTTATTGAACATAAATTTAGAAAACAGTTTCTTACATTTGCTTTTTTACACTTAGCAATTACATACAGACTTCCATCATCACAGATATTTGGTGAGCATATAAATTACAGCAGCCAACAAAATAATAAATCCAGTTACAAAAAACAGTAGTGACCATAAGCTGCAGGAGCCAGATCTTATTGCAAGCCTTCTCTCTACTCTCTGTAACATCAAAAATTATATATAGACAGAGATTTATTCCTCCGATGAAAACTTATACTCTCTCCGTTCCAACGAAGATGAGACGTTTGTTGAATATATGTGAAGTATAAAATAATAAAACGTCTCATCTTGGCTAGGACAGAGGGAGTATATAATTACATACTACAACAACCTTTCATTAGTTAATTATAGAATATGATTCGTGTAAACTGGCATTGTGTTATGAAAGGTAAAATATAAATAAATATATAAAATAAAAAGAAAACATCAATTCACCTGTACTTTGGAGTCTGGAACCTCAACATATTTGTTCACATCAAGCTGCAAAAAACTAATTCCAGTTCAGTAAAAAAAGAATTTACTATTGAAAAACATATGAAAGAATGTGACAACACTAATGTTGTTTTCAGACTTCAAGTTCTTACAAAATGAATTTTAGTCCACCTAAATGGTAAGTACCAAAAACACACTATAAGAAACAGTTTGGTGAACTTAGGTAGTCAATCAATAAAAGAACGAACTAATCTGCGAAAATCACCAATATTTGCTTAGATGTATATATGGATTTAGAACCATTCAGCTCAAATGCGATAAAAGGTGACTAACAGAGAGTTCATCGAGTAAACGGAACTCTTCGTTGATGCCCCATGCAATATGGTTCGTGTTTCTGATTGTCTCTGCCAATTTCTCAAGCTCCTCATCTTGCTCTGCATGAAAAGAAAAGGGGGGAAACGAAATTCACATAATAGTTAGTAACAGAAGCTACAATTCATTAATGAAAGAAAACTGAAATAGAGTTTGCTATACTGATCGAAGAACGAGCCTTTCATAAGTTGTCTCTGAAGATGAACAATTGTAAAGCTATCAATGTCAGTTGCTCTACTCAGGGCATCAGCAGGCTCGATTTCTTCTTCGTTCGACGTGGAAGGCATCTGGTACGCGAGAGAGACTATAGTATTAGGCACTCTCTCAGCATGAAACTGATATGATGTACTCTGTTAGGAGCAGAAAAATAAGAACAGAAAGAAAAGAACACCACACGGCAAAGCCGTTCAGCCTAGGGCTCAAATTCACGATTCTTCAATAATAATGCTCCAAACCCTAGATAACAATATTTATACTAATGCTGAATAGAATCCTACCATAAATAAACTTCTATCATAATTAAACTTAAACAACCCTTATCTAATAATAATCGAACAAAATAAATATAAAAGATAATAAATAATAAATAATAACCAGGCTCGTAAGGCCTAAGCCCGTTCCTAGCGATTCAACCCTCTCCACTCTGCTCCCTAACAACTCCTTCCCCCTTCGAAACAACCTTGTCCTCAAGGTTGAAGTCTGAAAACTGCTGCTGAAACGGCTCTATTTCATAGCACAGAGTCGGGTCCCCACGTAACTCGATAGAAGTTCCTTTCCAAACAAACTTCATTGTCATCGACTCCAAATTAATTCGCACGTCTCCCAATATGATATCAATACCTCCGAGAGCAAACACAAAACAGTCCGCCACCACCTCACATCCAGGTAGTGACATCGTCGTTCCTTTACAAACTCCCTCTGATTCTTGTCGGCAATCATCTCCCAGCTGAATTCCAAACTTCCCTATTTTATCCGGATTCTTGCAACGAAAACACAACCCCTTTGCTCTCAGGTCCACACAAAATCTTGAGGTGAAAGGTTGGCGAATCGCGATCGTGCATCTGGTGGGCGGTCCGAAGGTTTTAGGAAATTGCTCGCAGAACTCCCATGTTTGCCGCTAGCTACTGCTCCAGGTCGAGAGAAGGAGTTCGATCGTTGCACAGGGCTATTGAAACCTCGAAACAAACATCCTCCAGCCTGCATAGAGAGATTATCCTCAACATCCTTTGAAAACTTCATCGCCGTCTCCAAGTCACTAGGTCGCAGGAGGCGCATCGAGCTCCTGATCGACACCTTCAAACCCAATCCCAATTGTTTCACGTCAACCAGATGTTCGAAGGAACTACCCTTGAATCGTGTATCAAAACGCGCTACCAGGGCTTGCGAAAATTCCTCCCATGTTATTACTGGATTCCGTGATCGCAACCAGATTACCCAAAATAGCACTGCTTCCTCCATGGGCACCACTGCAACCTGCACCTTCACCTCATGGCTCACGTCATGAAGCTCAAATTGCTGGTTGGCATGGGCCACCCAGCCAATCGGATCAGCACCGCTAAAAGGTGGCAGCTGCACTGTGCCTTTCGCTGCAGACAGGGAATTGACGGGCTGCTCTTTCCCCGTCGCATCCTCTGGCGTATCTCCAATCAAAGGAAGCTTCTTGATCGTTTTCGAAATCACCATCAAAGTCGATGTAATCTCCTTCAATAATTTCTTCATCTCAAATTGATTGGCTTCAAGCTTGTCCAATCGTTCTTCGATTGTGCACGTCATCATGTCGGTGGAAACAGGATCCAGCAGGTCGGACCAATTGTTAGGAGCAGAAAAAAGAACACCACACGGCAAAGCCGTTCAGCCTAGGGCTCAAATTCACGATTCTTCAATAATAATGCTCCAAACCCTAGATAACAATATTTATACTAATGCTGAATAGAATTCTATCATAAATAAACTTCTACCATAATTAAACTTAAACAACCCTTATCTAATAATAATCGACTACTAACAAAATAATATAAAAGATAATAAATAATACTCCCTCTATTTCGTTCAATAAGCTACATTTCATTTTGACAATTCTGACACGTTTTTCCACGCTTCTTGATGATGGGTTTGAAAATAGATTTTTGAAGATTTTTTTCTTTTACGGGATACTACGACTGTCAGAGTATCCCGTAAAAGAAAAAAAAAATCAAAAATCTATTTTAAAACCCATTATCAAGAAGCGTGGAAAAGCGTGCTAGAATTGCCAAAATGAAATGTAGCTTATTGAACGAAATGGAGGGAGTAAATAATAACCAGGCTCGCAAAGCCTAAGCCCGTTCCCAACGATTCAACCCTCTCCACTCTGCTCCCTAACATACTCCTTCTGTCCCGCTTCATTAGTCCCATAAATTGAATATATGTGAAATATAAAATATTATTCCGGAACTAATAAAACGGGATAGAGGGAGTAATATACTAGTAACTTACAAAGACTTCTTCTTCTTGTCTCAACAGAAACTATCAAAAGAACTAAGTTCTGGTAACAAATTATCCAATCATATAGCATCTTGAAATCACAACTTCAACAATAAGATTTTAGTTTAAAATTGTAATGAAAAGTACAGAGACTTCTTTTTTTGAAACTAAATACAGAGACCTTATACGTACTTACTTCAGAGAGTTCGTCCAAAAAAAAAAAAAAAACGCAAACAATATCATCAATTAAGCAAAAAAAGAGAAGAATTACGAAGAATGGTACCCAGAATTTAAAATCCATAAATTTGGAATTCAAAAGAATTGAACTAAAACCAGAAAAAGCAGATAACTCAAATTAAGATGCAAAGGGATTTAGCCCTAAATTCAAAAGATCTTGTTCCTACTAAAACATTAAGCTTAACTAATTATATTAAATTAAATAAAAAATAATGACTTGGTTCAATTACAGCTCACAAATTTTGATTAATTAAGGAATATCGCAAAACTTATACAGTAGTACTTTGGCTGCGCATGTAAAAACAAACTATATAAAGAGAGCGTAATTGAAATGAGTTGACCTTCTTCTCCACTGGAATCAGCGATTTACTTGCAGAATTGCAGAAGTTCGAGGAGGAGGAGGGTTCGAAATCGAGCGCCAATTGAAGCTGAACTGATGCTCGCTCCAATGAATTTTGAAGGGCGAAACCGGAGTAGATAGCATCTTGTTGACTCGGTGACTCAGTCTGCAGAATTTGTTGCCAATTATCGATTAGTTTTTTTTGCAAGTAGCGAGCACACTTGAAATAAACATCACTCTCTCTCCTCTCCTCTCTCATGGAAGCTAATCTGCAATTGCATATTTTATTATTTTTAGAATTTCAGGAATAATTTATACAAAAATTCAGAAAAAAACTAAATAGAGTAGCTTATTTTCATATATATCTAATTACTGATTAATTATTGAACTTCTTGTTTTCTAAGATTACAAAAATTAATTTTTCGTTATATTAAGTTGTCAAATTTTTTTGTTCTAAACGAAAAAGATTGTTAAATTTTCTATTACAAAAATAAAGTGGTCAAATTTTGATAGAGGGCCAAATCCCAAAAAAAACGTGTGTTCTTCAGAATCCAATACAAGCTTATTGGGCTTCTTTAATTTCCTATAATTCTGTAATTAAAAAAAAATAAAAAAAAATAAAAAAAAAAAAAAAATCATACACACACAAGCAAAAACTCGGCCTAGTAGAAATTAGGGCTGACTATCAGTCCGGTTCCGGTTAACCGAAAATGAAAATTCAGGTACCCGGTACCGGTTATTCACATTTTTCAAGAACTAGTATCGAAACCGAATAAGCTAACCGGTTATACCGGATTACCGGTTAAGGTACCAGATTTTTTTTTTAAAAAACTAAAAAGTGTTTTTTATTTTTATTTTTTTAAAGCCTAAAACAAATTAAACAATAATTAAACATAAAAAAGTAATAATTTATAATTTATTTATAAAAATAATAATATATAATTAAGGATTTAGGGTATCTTAAATTTTTAGTAATTGTTAATTTTAATATGATATATACTCCTTCCGTCTCGCTATCTTTGACACATTTTCCTTTTTGGGCCGTCTCACTATGTTTGACACATTTTCTTTTTGGGAAATAATTAACACTCCCTTATTACACTTAACTTTCTATAATTAAATCTCACCATCCACTCACTTTTTACTTTTCAGCACATATCCCAATATAATTTAAATTCTAAAACTTTAAATTGTCATAACTTGATCGTTTATTCTCGGATTTTTCTAATTTTTATACCAAATTAAAGGTCTCGATACGATCTTTAATTTAAGATCGAACATAAATATATTTTTATGCATCTATGAGGCTCTTGTTTTAAAATATGTATAAATACATAAACAACACCATATCCCTACACACATTATACTTTACACACTAATCACTTGCGTCTTAATTCCCGTGCTGAAAAGAAAAGTGTCAAACATAGCGAGATGGAGGGAGTAATTTATTTATAAAATATATAAATATTAAATATTAACCGGTATCCGGTTCGGTACCGGTCACCCGGGTATCGGATTTTTGCTTGAAGCTGGAACTGGTTACCGGACCGAAATCAGGTTATCCGGTACCGGGATTCCCGGAATACCGGATTCCCGTTTGACAGCTCTAATAGAAATACAGTGCAAATAAAATATTATTATTACTTGGAGTACGTAGCATATGTATTTATAATTTTGATGGTCATTTATTTACCCATTTATCTTCGAACCACTTCATTGTTCCTAAATCAAACATCACACATGTGTACATATTTTTGTTGTTGTTGTAAAGATTAAGATTGTTTAGCATCATAGATTCCTTTGTTTGATGGGCTCAACAATTATGATCAAGAAAAGGATTAGATTAATTATTTAATGGTGGTTGAAAGAGATCATCGAACAACATTTTCAAATTACAATAATTGTCCTTAATAAATAATTAAGATAATTGGCAAAACACAACGTCAATATCTATCTAATTTTAAATTTGCCTTCACAAATCTAGCCAGATTTTAAATTCATTAACTTAATTATGATTGCGCAGAAATGTGTATTTTATAAGAAACAAGAGAAGAGGCAACTTCAATTTGAAGGAGGCTGTATTTCTAAGTTTTTCTTTAATTTTCTCTTTTCACGAGATAAAACACGACTTTCGTGCTCTTATGTGATGTGATTTGACTTAGGTAGTTTTTTTTTTTTTTTTTTTTTTTAAACAGACGAAGCACTTTTATCCATCACAAATGCATGGACGATGGAGAAGACCCTCCACAAACATACATATTAGGATAGTCTAAGGCCCTTCTAGCTAACCTATGAGCTAGAACATTAGCTTCTCGACGAACATACTTGAATTGAACACTATCACAAGTATCCCGAATCAGCCGGCAACTCGCAATCGAAACTCCAAACTTAGAGTTGTCTATTTCTTGATTATTTATTGCATCAGCTACCAACTTGCTATCCGTTACCACCTCCACACAACTAGCACCCACGTCTTTAATCCACGACAAAACCTCATGTAAACCCATAGCTTCCCCTTCAGCCAACCTCATACAACCCGGAAGGATAATGGTTTTGTCTGCCTTGAAATCTCCTTAAAAATCTTGCCAAATAATACCTATACTCGTGCGATTTTGACTCGAGAAAAAAGCTGCATCCACTCCACATCTACTCCATTCCGCCGGCAAGTCATGCCAGCCCCCACAAACATTAAAATTCCTTCCACCCAACGCAGCAGTTCTGATAGGTTGCATCGCTAACCACTCAGACCGGGCCAAGTGAGCTCTTTGTAACGAAATAGTAGAAACATGAACTTTATTATTCCATAGCTTGTCATTCTGTAAAGATGAGAGGAGAAGATAATTTTGCCGTGTCAATGATCGAATGTTATTGCTCTCAATATATAGTACAAACTCTAGCGGCTACAAGAAAACCCTAATGAATCTGACTAAAAATAAGGAAGATATATACAACCTAAAATAAATACAATAGATCTAACTAAAAATAAGGAAGATATATACAACCTAAAATAAATACAATAGATTTATTTTTTATTATTAGTAATACCCCCCGCAAGCGTTGCGTTGGATGCAAGGAGACGCAAAGCTTGGAACGAAGCAACTCAAAAGAAGGCCGAGGTAAACTCTTCGTGAATATGTCGGCCAACTGCAAATGAGAGGGTACAAATTGAGTAGAAATCTTCCGGGACGAGACTAACTCACGAATGAAATGACAGTCTATGTCAATGTGTTTAGCTCGTTTGTGTGAAATTGGGTTTTGACTTAAAAAAACCGCACTTTTGTTATCGCATAAGAGAACCGGAGTTTTAGATGCGATAGGAACACTGATCTCGTGAAGAAGATTTATGAGCCAAATCATTTCCGCGGCTGTGTTGGCGAGAGCTCGATATTCCGACTCGCAGCTGGATCGAGCAACAGTCGGTTGCTTCTTGGAACTCCATGAGACAAGATTTCCTCCTAGAAAAATGGAATACCCATAAGTAGATCGACGAGTGTCAATACACCTCGCCCAATCCGCATCCGAATATCCTAAGATAGATAATTCAGAATTTCGAGTGAAAGATAAACCAAGATGGACTGTACCCTTAACGTATCGAAGGATACGTTTGACAGCATCAAAATGCTCAATAGTTGGAGACTGCAAAAATTGACTAACATGATTTACGGCATACGAGAGATCCGGACGAGTGATCGTAAGATATTGTAGAGCTCCAACAAGAGAACGATAAAGAGTAGGATCATCAAACGATTTACCACTTTGACGGAGCGAATCTCCAGCGACCAATGGAGTGGCAACGGGCTTTGAATCGAGAAGCTTGGCTCTAGAGAGAATATCATGAGCATACTTAGCTTGACCTACGAAAATACCATCAGAATCCGAAGTAATTTCGAGACCAAGAAAATATGTAAGAGATCCCAAATCCTTGAGAGCAGACTCGCGACTAACGCTCGCTATAAACTGCTGAAGTGACGACGGATCGTTGCCGGTGATGACTATATCGTCCACATATAGAAGAAGGAAGATAACCAAAGATCCTCGATGTAGAAAAAATAACGACGTATCACATCGGCTTTGCTTGAAACCAAGGCGGAAAATAAATAAACTAAAGCGTTGGAACCAAGCTAGAGGAGCTTGTCGAAGACCATACAAGGCTTTCTTGAGACTACAAACGTGATCAGGATACTGAGGGTTTACAAAACCCGGAGGTTGCGCCATATAAACAGGCTTCGACAGCACACCATTCAAGAAGGTATTCTTGATGTCAAGTTGGTGTAAGGGCCAGTTAAACTGAATCGAAATTGCGAGAATAATCCGAACCGTAGACGCCTTCACAACCGGACTGAAAGTGTGATGAAAATCTGATCCCGGAGCTTGAGTGAAGCCTTGAGCCACAAGACGTGCTTTGTATCGATCGATAGAGCCGTCAGCCTTGTATTTAGTTCGATAAACCCATCGAGAGCCAACAATATTCGTGCCGGTAGGGGGAGGCACGAGATCCCAAGTGTTATTAGAACGCAACGCTGCAATTTCTTCTTCCATCGCCGATAGCCAATGTGGATGCTTGATAGTGGATTTAAAACCACGTGGTTCGGAAGAGGAGGTTTTGACACCGAGGTTTACGAGGCAGACCACCACCGCGACCACCGCCGCCAGAGCGTCCACCACCGCGACCACCATTACCACCTCCGCGACCGCCATTACGACCAGAGGAAGAATTAGATGGCCGGAAAGACAAAGCACCACCTGAAGAGTTGTGGCCAGAAGAGGCTGTGAAAGCTACAGGCGATGAAGACTCCGACGGATCCATAGATTTCGACATAAGGTCGAACTGAATTGCTTGATGAAGCAATGTGGAGAAGGAGGGAATAGGCTGCATCGACATACGAGCATCCGCAAAATTGGCGAATGTGGCACCGAGGCCACGAAGAAACCAATGGCTCTTATCGGATTCCTCAACAGGTTTTCCGACAGCCGATAGCTGATCACAAAGCCCCTTAAAGCGAACACCGTAGTCCTTAACGGAAAGAGATCCGCGACGGAGGGAGAGAAGCTCCTCACGTAACTGATTTACGCGAGAAGCGGAGGAGTGAGAAAAGGCAGCTTCAAGTGCGACCATGGCATCGCGAGAGGTGGTGCACTCAACGACTTCCGACATAGCTTCTTCGGAGAGAGTGGAGAAGAGTACGGCGAGAAGGCGTTGGTCAGTAGAGAGCCACTTGACGTAAATTGGATTCGGAATGACGTCGCCGATAACAGAGAGAGACGTAGCGGGAGGCGCTGGTTTAGAGCCGTCAACAAACCCTAGGAGCTCAAAGCTTCTAAGCATGGGGAGTATTTGGCGTTTCCAGAGGAGGAAATTTGAAGAGGTTAACTTGATTGAAACCATGTGAATCATGGTAGCGATCGGGAGGGAATCGGATGACGATGCGGCAGCGGGAGTAGCCATAGCAGAAGAAGGGAAGAGGGAAGGGTTTAGGGTGAGTTAAGCTGATACCATGTAAAGATGAGAGGAGAAGATAATTTTGCCGTGTCAATGATCGAATGTTATTGCTCTCAATATATAGTACAAACTCTAGCGGCTACAAGAAAACCCTAACGAATCTGACTAAAAATAAGGAAGATATATACAACCTAAAATAAATACAATAGATCTAACTAAAAATAAGGAAGATATATACAACCTAAAATAAATACAATAGATTTATTTTTTATTATTAGTAATACATTCATATCCTTCCATAGTTGCCACATTATCATTTCAATCCTCGCCTTTGTATCAATATCATTAGTCGAACAAACCGAAAACAGAAGTTGAGTAAAAGAATCACACCTCTCAACTAGATGTTGAATGGTACCATCATATCTCGATTCACGTCAGCATTTTGTAGCAAAATCACAGGCCACCACCACATGCCAAGTAGTTTCCTGCTCCTCCACAAATCACACACTCATCACCAACATTTATACCCCTTGAAAGAAGATTTATCTTTGTTTGCAGAACTTCATGGGCTACCCTCCAAAGAAAACATTTAACCTTTGGTGGAACCGAAAGAGTCCATAATTTCTTCCAACTAATTCGAGTCTATTGTTATCACCCTCGCATGCTCATAACAAGATTTAACAGTATCACATCCCTTTGTAGAATAATGCCGAATAAGCCTATCATTCTCTCCAATAGAGTTTACAGGAGTACATAAAATCTCCTTTGCTTCCTCTGCTTTGAACAGTAACTCGACCAGATCCTCATCCCAACATCTCAACCCACTTCGCATTAATTCGCTAACCCTCATATCATGGAGAGAGTGATCGTGATATCTACGAGCAAAGAAAGAACCATCCCTTCTGATCCAAGGATCCTGAAACACACCAACGGTCTGCCCACTTCCTATCCTCCATCGAAGTCCACTTCGCAAGAGTTCTTGAGAAGACCAGATACTCCTCCAAGTATAACTTGGACTACGCCCAACTTCGGCGTTTAAGAAATCCCCTCGAGAAAAATATTTGGCTTTAAGAACACGACATACAAGAGCATCCGGGTCTGTGAGTAGGCGCCAACCGATCTTCCTAAGCATTACAAGATTGCACAGATGAAAATCCTGAAAACCTAGACTGCCTTCATCCTTCCTTGTGCATAATTTACTCCACTTCTTCCACCTTATCCATTCTATTCTCTCTCCCTTGTTTCACCACCAGAAAAAGTTCATCATGCGTTCTAACTCCTCTGCTAAACTGATAGGTAGTAAGAAGGTTGACATACAATAAGCAAGAATTGCTTGTGCAACAGCCTTTATCATAACTTCCTTCCCTGCTTTAGATAGCTTCTTCCCTTGCCCCCACGCCCACATTCTTTCGTGAAGATATTGGAATTTTGCCTTCTTATTCATCCCCACCAAAGATGGCAAACTAAGATAACGCCCTGTACTAAGAGGCTGGTTTACACTGAGAATATTCAAAATTATTTCCCTCCCAACTTCATCAACATTCTTGCTAAAAAAAGATCCTAGATATTTGGAAATTAATAGTCTGACCTGAATATTTCTCATACTTGAGAAGAAGATTATGCATTCCCCAATAGTAGCTCGACAAAAGAACGTACTATCATCAGCAAACATCAAATGAGCTATAGAGGGACCTTGCCATCCCATACGTATCCCATGAATAGTTCCCCTCGCCATCTCAACTTGCAACGTCGAAGAAAGACTCTCGGCACATAAAATAAAAAAGATGGGGTGATAAGGGATCCCCTTGCCGAAGACCCCTTTCCAGACTGATCGGTCCAACTTCCTCATTGTTCACAAGAACATTGTATTCCACCGGGCACACACACATTTCCATCCATGATACCCATTTATCCGAAAAACCCATTCTGCGCAAAATAGCCAAGAGATATTGCCAATTTACTCTGTCATATGCCTTGCTGATATCAACTTTAAGAGAAAACTCATCATACCGCCCTCAGTTCTTCCTCTTCATAGAATGGATTGCCTCAAATGCGATTAACGCATTATATCGGATAGCTCTTCCTTTCACCAAAGTCGATTGAACCGGGTCAATAATATTTGGCAATATCTGCTTAAGCCGATTACATAACACTTTCGAGATGAATTTATACAGAACATTGCAGAGTGCGATCGGTCGCAAATCCTTCATTCTCGCTGCCCTCTCCACCTTGGGAATTAAGACCAGATTTATTTTTGTAAGCCAACATAGAAAGTTTCCATTTGCTCGCCATTCAATTCCATTAGCAAAAATCTCATCCGGCCTTTTACCAGAGATTTTGGACTTAGGTAGTTAAATAAATACAAATGGAATCAAAAATGTTCTATAGAATATTTGAGCGGCCTTAATTCATATAATTGTCCCTTAATTTAGGATTAGTGCCTGATAAGATGAACTGTCGTGCCACGTGTTCCAAAAATAAAGAATTTAGTCATTACCGGTTGCCTTGTTTATTGCTCCGTAGTATAAAACAATATGTCATCATGCATACAAAAATTTCATTATGACAAACTCATATGAGCCCGGCCGCACGATGTGGTCGAGTTCTTATCGTGAGTAAAAGTGTCAATCTCTGTGAGTAAAAATGTCAATCGTTTTGAATAAAAGTGACAAACTCTGTAATGTTTTTAAAAGTGTCAATTAGAATGAATAAAAGTGTCAATTAGATCCAGTACCAATTCTTATGAATAAAAGTGTCAATTAGAATGAATAAAAGTGCCAATTAGAATCCCCCACACTATGGGTCCGGACTGACAGGAATGTGTCCATTTCATTATACATGCACATATCCTACACACACTCTCATATAATAATATTTTGTTAATATCCCTACAAGAAACTGGACATTTGCGATATAAATTTTGTGTCGCAAATGTCTGTTTTAATGTCGCAAAAGTCAATTTGCGTCACTTTGTGCGTCATTATAAATTGTGTCGCAAAATGTGATATAGTATTTTTGAGACACTTTTTTTGAATTGTGTCGCAACAAGAATGACACATTTTTCTTCATTTGATAATTTGTTGCATAAAATTCTCAACACTTAACATATCATTTGCTTTAGTGTCACATATTTATTAGCGACACAAAATGTGACATTATTAAACATGACATATATAATTTACAACACTAACTTGTGGCATTCTGAATAAAGTGAAGTAATTTTTAACAACATATGTGACGTCATAATTAAAATGCCTTATAGTACTATGATATATACCTTTTGTCGCAAAAAATATTTTTATGTTGTAAAATATACAACATATCATGCATCATTTTATTGTTGTGTCATAAACCTTGCTTCACTCATGCGATACAAAATTCATGTGACGTAATTTTTCGTGACATGTGCGATGTCACACATGAAGTGTCATATATTGTTGTAACGTAATTTGATATTAAGTTGTAAAATATACGAATGAAGAAAACTGTAATATCCCGAATTTTTAGAATTTAGTTAAATTTTAGAATTTAATCTTATTAAAAATTAGTGAGTCTGTTAAAATTAACAATAAGAGAATCTACACCTTAAATAAGGTTTTTAGAATATAATAAAAGAAAATATAAAAAAATAAATTTTGATACTTAGATATACTAAATATATTTATAAGTAAGGAATATAGAAAAGAAGCTTAGCTACTTACATATACTATTACGTATTACGTAAAGCTAGTATATATATTAGTGCATGAATATACATACATATGTCCATATAAGTTAGTAGTTGTCAAATTATGTCCAACAACTTAAAAAAATACAAATTATATCAAATTATGTTCAATTTTTGCCATTATGGACTAGAATACCCTTACTAATTAATCAAAAGAAACCCATGTTTTATTTTCAATTTCAAATATGAAAACCCTACCTCTCAAATCCTTTCCTCTCTCGTTCTTCCCTACCTTCCGCCTCCTTCTCAATGCCAAGATCTACAGTCGCCGTTGAATGTGGAAGTAGAGGCTGTTGATTTCTTGCCGGAGGATGACGTCGGTGGTGTAGTCGAGGATCTCGAAGAAGATGATGTTGTGTGACTGCGCGGCGAGGTTGTAGACCTCGTCGGTGCTGAGCGATTTTCCAGTGGTTGAGTGATTAAATAAATCATGTCGCGCAATTAGCCGAAGCTTCAGATCTGGTTGCAATATCAATTTTACAAGGTTTTTGGCACGTATAATGCCTGGGCAGCACCCCATTCGAGTGGTGACGCAACACAGCAACGCTCGAGGACAGTGGCAGCTATGGATTCAGATGCTGTCTCTTTTTTCTTATTCAATTGGTCGTGACTAGTTTTCTACGTGTTTGGCATTAACAGATAATAAGTGTAGATTTAGTAAGGTAATCTTCGAGAATCTGATATGTGTGTTTGACATTATTTTGCTAGATCTCTAATTTTGCAGTTAGGACTAATGGGACTATTGTCACTGAATAGTCCCATTAGTCCTATTTTTAATTTAGGGTTTTTGCCTCTAGATTGTTGGTAGAGTTGTTTTGGGGTCGATTCTTGTTCATAATCATATTTTTTTTATTGAAAATGAAAATCATGATTGAAATGAATTGCTGAAGTCGGAACTAATCGGACTATTCGGTGGTAATTGTCCCGTTAGACTTATTTCTTAGTTTCGGGGTTTTGCCTCTGGATTGGTTGTTAGAGTTTTAGGGTCGTTCTTCTTGTTCAAAATCATGTTTTTTTATTGAAAATGAAAATCATGTTTTGAATGTTGATTTTATGGACTGAAATGAATTGCTGAAGTTGGGACTATTCGGTGGCAATAGTCTCATTAGTCCTATTTCCGAGTTCGGATTTTTGACTCCGGATTGGTTGCTAGATTTGGGACTATTGGGTATTAATAGTTCCATTAGTCCTATTTCTGATTATATGTACTGAATTGAGAATTTACAGTTGGACCTAATGAGACTATTTGGTGCTAATAGTCCTAATAGTCCCATTTCTAAAAATGTCAGAAATTAAAAAAAACATAAATTTTGAAAAGATAATTGAAAAAACGTAAAAAACACATAAAAGAAACTTCAAAAAAAAATAATTAAAAAGTCAAAAATCAATCAAAGTCAACTCATTAAGGGTATTTTGGTCCAAAAAGTTAAAAATTGACATAATTTGTATTTTTATCTTCTTGGCTATTATTTGACATTTGTTAACTTCTATGGACATAAAATAAATTGCCTCATTTTCTTTATAGTCTCATTTTACGTTTTAAGATACTCGTAAAATGGTCATAAATTAATATTATCCGCTTTCTTCCCCGCTTCTTTAATCCAACCCCGTCACACCCTGGTTCACAGGAATCAGGGCGTGACAAAAACCAACAATCAATCAACATACGAATCATAAAACAAACAATTATTCATATTAAATTGATGATATGATAGTTTAAAGTCATATGTGTGATGAATTATTCATAAAGCAAACATAGAACAAAAGAGAGACGAATAGAGATGATTTTTCTACAAGATATTGCAGATGCCTCAAGGCGAAACAAACATTATAATTCACAAAGAATTACAAACCAACGTTGAGGAAACGAATGATTAAAAGCTACTAACACAAACAAACTAACTATCCACTAAGCTAGTTGTATTATGTTAGTATTACTCAACTAATACAATTGGATAACTTTCTAGATTATCACTAAACTCTCTCCAAGATCCACACACATCTCCAAGATGCTCTTCTCCTTATATAGCACGTCCAAACTTGTCCCGCAAGCATAGATAGTTAGGGTTGTGGTTTGCATAGCTGAGTCCCACTCTTCCACGCCTGCTTTAAGCCTATCTTCACGCAACCACCATCTTCTAGAAACCCTAGCTGAAATAATATTCCTTGGATATAGGAATTTTCGAGATGGCCGAGTCTTTTGTCCTCTATATCAATCTAGTCCACTATGATGTTGGGCTTAGTGAGCTCGGTCTTGTACTGGCATCTTTACATCCGAAAAGCCCAAATGCGACTTGGTCTTCGACTGTCGCTCGAATCCACTCCCTCTTAGTCCAGAATAACACATGAAATAAATCTATGTAAATATATGTGAAGAAAGACAAAAACAAGAATTAAAATCTAAGTCTAGATTCCAACAGTGTGAATATAAAATTATTGAATATCATATATTGTATAAGCCACATATACAAACTACGGATATGAAATGAAACTAGAGCCTTAAAACATAACAACCTTCATATAGACAAGCATAATTATCATAATAGCCAAAAAGGTAAAGCAAGAAACAACAAAAGACAATCGAAAAGAGTTTCAAAGTCAGAATACATATAGGTTAATCTGCACACATTAGTGTATGTGAACTAAAGCCTTATCCCAAAATCATGAGTTTCAAAGTCAGATTACATATAGGTTAATCTGCACACATTAGTGTATGTGAACAAAAGCCTTGTCCCAAAATCATGGTGTTAAGGAAAATATACATCAGCATAGAAAGTGTTAAGTCAATCTTAATACTATACTCTAGAGTCCAAAAACCTCTACGCATTCCTGTAAACGAGAATCAATAAAAGAAGATCTAATTAGAGATGAATCAGGTATTGAAACATCAAAGTCCAACAAATTAATGTACCAGCAAGATGAGTCCATTGGAATATTCCAACAGTGTCAAATTGAATCACATCTAGGACGTGATAAAAGTATGATAGGTTTATCATGTAAATGAAAAAAGGTTTCAATCTTCAATATTAATCTTGAAAGGATTCTCTTGTGGTATTCTTTAATATAAAGATTACAGTGCTTGCAAGCACACCAACAAAGTAACTGAAGAAAAGTTTACCATTGTCAAGGCATCACAAGTTATACAACTCTAATATTAAGTTTCCCCTCTTTCTTGGTATTCTCAAATGGTTTGCTCATGGGTGGACAGGTGATAAGAAGAAACCAAGAATTGACAACCAAAGAGCTTATAAAACCTTACTCCTATACAAAGTTGAAACATCAAAGTCCAACAAAGTCCTAAAGTTGGTCCGATTTGACAACAAATGATTAATATACCAGTAAGGTGAGTCCATCCAATTTGACAAAACAAAGCTACTAATTAATAGAAGCCATTAACAAAAGAATCTAGGCATATTTTGTACTCCGTATGATTCATCACCGTTCCAGCAAGATCCCGGTAAAAACCTCAAATTGAATCCCATCTAGGCGGTTATAGAAGTATAATAGGTACCCAACCCAAAGATTACATGGTAACATGATTCAGCAACATAGAGCAAGACAACAAGTTAGTTTCTATGGCAAGAAAACCACTAAGATATAATTGAAATTTCAAGTTGAAATAAGTGAAAACAAAGAGCATATACACAATTTTTATCAGTAAAACACAAGTTAGAGCTTATGGAAACAAAACTTCACTAACTTAATATCTCCTCAGAAGCGGCGCTTCTTCCCTAGACGTCTTTCATCGCTCCCAAGTCCATCCTCCTCATGCTTACGCTTCTAAGGACGGGTGCGCCAAGTAAAGTACCCCAGAAAGCCAGTATGAACGCAACTGCATTTTGAAGCTGCAACAACGCTACTCAGTTGTTCAACTATGTGCTCATCCACCACTACCTCTTCACCAACACCCTCATCCACTACTACATTTTTAGCATCACCCCACCCTCATCCACTACTACATTTTCAGCAGGTGGATTTTCAGCAGCTGCAATAGCATTCAAGATGACATCAACACCATCGGGAGGTGCAACGGCCTGAGGAGCTTCCAGTGCCGGCACAAATAAGTTAGCAACACTGGCGATAGCTTTAGCAATGGTAATTGTTGTATTTTGCGGATCGGCCATCAGAGGGTAAAATATTTGAGAGGGTAAATGTATGTGTACGATGGTATTAGTTGTATACTACCTCCATCCCGTTATATTAGTTCCCTCTCTGTTTTGGTCTGTCCCATTATATTAGTCCCCTTTCTAAATAAGGAAAGTTTTTACATTGAATTCAGAGCCCAATTAGTGTTAATTAGGCCCGAAATCTAATTGGTGGGTAATGGCCCAATTAATAGCCCAAAATTATGTTATGGTTTTCAACCCTAACCCATGTCTCTCGCTCATTCTCGAGCATTCCGCCCGACCTCTCATTCTCTCTATTCTTCCATTCTCTGCAACTCTCTATCTCTCTCACCGTGCCTTCTCTCTATCTCGCATTTTCGGTCTTTCTCCTTCTTAACCCAAAATGAACCGCCGGAAGCCGATTTTCTGACGGCCTAGATCCAGGCCTTACCATGGGCCTCGGGGGGCGAAGCTCACGGCAGAGGAAGACCTCAGTCCTGACACTTCCCCTCCGAAAAACCCTAGATCCTTCTCACCTCCGACCTCCCCGAGCCCAGATCTGGCCAGATCTGCACCTCCGCCATCATTGCCCGTCTATGCAGGTGATGATCCCAGAGATTAGGTGAAGATGCGACGCCGCCAACTCCCTCATTACTTCTACTGCCATCTCTCAAATTACTTCTACCCGGAGTTGAAGACTCATGAACCATATTTCCCTTTGCAGCGTACCATCGCTCAGCCTGAATTGGTAAGAGTTGTTGCCGCCGGTGGTTCCGAGGCGGCGGCAACGGAGGACGAGATAATCGAGAAAGCAGAGGACCAGGTCTATCTCTCCATATATTAAGGATGAGAGATCGCAGACGACGAGAATTGAGAAGTAAGGATGGGTGAGAATTCGATGACATCTTAGCCTTGTGCTCATGTTTGGTTTTATTTTTTGGATTTTGTGTGTTTCGTACATGACTGCTGAATTTATATGGCATATGTGCTCTTCTGTGATGGTTTCAATATTATGGCAATCTTTACCTTGTTCTGGTTAATATGATGGTTATGTTATTTGGTTTATGTGTTGGATTTTGGATTGGATGAGATGAGGATGTGAATTGCTTTATGTATCTATTCTAGTTTGATGGTTTAATTACTGTGAGAAGATGGGTATAGACTGCGATGATGATTTGTTCTCACCAAAATATCAAGAAATCTGCATTTATGAATCATAAAAATGTGTGAAATGTAGATGGTTTTAATTGAAGTGGTTTCAATAAGTTTATATGTGTGTTGAGTTTAGGTTCGTCATAATCACTAGATGATAATTAATCTGATGGTAAATAATGGCCAAATGATGGAATTTACAATGGGAATCTGCACAAAAAATTGCTCTAAATCTTAATTGTCCTTATAAGCTAAACAAAAATTGTTCTAGCCCTTCTTCTACTGCACAAAAACTTCACATTATTTGCACAAAAACTGGTCTTCACATTCTCTGCACAATCTGTTGCACATTACATGGTCTTCTAGTTGTTAAGTGTTCAAATCCTGAACACCTACTCCATTCTGTGGGGATATAATTCCCATTTCTGCCATGAGTTCTTCAATTCTTTCTGTAAACTCTTCTCTGATTAGATGATCAATGCTTTCCCTAACTAAATGTTGAGGAACTTCCAAATTAGTAGGAAACACATCCTGCCTAAGTAAAGCATTCTTCCTCATGTGTGGTGGGTTGAAATTGTTTTGGCCCTTAACCTTCATAATTTTTGTTAGAACACACTGCAATGTCAGGAAAACCTTGTTCAAAGTCATTGCTTCAATCAACCTAAAACTGTTCTTCACAGCTTCTATGAGTTCAGCAGCAGTCTTGCACATCTGCCTCTGGTGAATTTGGTGGTTGTTGAATGAACTTAATGTGAAATCCATCTGCATTTGCTACAGCTTGAAAGTCTTGATATGTGTTGCTTATGTGTGGCCTAGCATTATCTTGTTGTATGTTTATATTCTTGCTAAAAAAGGTGGCCACTTCTGCTTGATGGTTGGAACAAGCTGACATGTACAAAGTCAAACATTGCATGCATTAATTGAAGAACATATAACATTCTGCAGAATTATGACATTAATAGAAATCTAAACATTGTACTTGTTTGATTATGCAGTCTTTGAAAATTTGTCTATTGATGGACTGCATGGGTTTCATCTCTTTAGTTCCTCTTTTTCTGTGTATGTTGTTCCTTTGTGCTGTGACATCTTCAATAAATGGTCATATTCCTATCTTACCATTAAATAAAACACTACCATCTATACCAAAAACTGGCCTAGATACATCACATATGAACATGACCTTTGGGATAAATTTTTTTGATTTGCAAACTCTGTGAGGATTTTCTTCCATTGGGGTCAGATAGTATTTGCATGTATCCCTTGTTAAGTAAAACCACTTTTCATCTATATGAATTGTGTTTTTCATGGGCTTGAACACATCCTCAATTCTGGAAATCACACTGTTGGCCGGCCTCGTGGTGGCGAATTGGAGCTCTTCCTTCTCCACCCTCTTCTTCTCCTCGAAGAGAGGCAATAGGTTGAACCCTTCCGATAGGGAGATGATGTGAAACGCGTTCAGCGTCTCTGTTTCCTTCCCTTTCCCCATTTTTTCCTCTTCGTCCTCCTCTTTGGGCTTCAGTATCGATTTTTTTAAACCACGGCGAGCTCATGATCTTCGCGATGCTGATTCTCGTGCTCGGGTTCCAGCATCCGGCTGATTAGCTTTCGAGACTCCGGCGAGAGCCACGGCGGGCATTTAAAATCGCCTCTGTAAATCTTCCGATATAGAGAGACAATGTTGTCTTCCTGAAATGGCAGCTAGCCAGCAAGCAGAACGTAGAGAATCACGCAGCAGGACAAGATGTCGTCGGCCTTTGTGCCGTCGTACCCCCTTCTTCCCGATCTCCTCCGGTGCCAAGTACGCTGGCGTGCCGCACTTGGTGTGCAGTAGGCCGTCCTGGCGGAAGTGTTCCGCCAGTGCGCTCAGGCCGAAATCTATCACCTTCAGGTTCCCTTCCTCGTCGAGGAGGAGGTTCTCCGGCTTCAGATCCCGGTGGTAGACGCCACGGCTGTGACAAAAGTCGATCGCGGAGATCAATTGCTGGAAGTAGCTCCGAGCGGCGTCCTCGCGGAGGCAGCTGCGGACGATTTTGAAAAAATAAAATCTCGTGCCCAATAGAAATATAGTGCAAACAAAATATTACTATTATTTTTTTAACATAAAAATATTACTCTATTACATGTATTTAGAGTTTATTTAATCTTTGATGGCAATTTATCTTTCAACTACTTCATTGTTCCTAAATCAAACATCACACGTGTCTACATATTTTTATTATTATTGTAAAGATTAAGACTGTTAGCACCATAGATTCCTTTGTTTGATGGGCTCAAGAATTATGGTTAAGAAAAGGATTAGATTATTTAATGGTGGTTGAAAGAGATTATCAAACATTCATTTTCAAATTCCAATAATTGTCATTAAATGAATAATCAATATAATTGGCAAAACACCACGTCAATCTCTTTCTAATTTTAAATCCGCCTTCACAAATCTAGACTGATTTTAAATTCGTTAAGTTAATTATGAATGTGCAAAAATCTGTTTTATAATAAAATGAGGAGAGGCCAATTTGAAGGGGACTGTATTTCTAAGTTTTTCTTTTATTCTATCTTTTCATGAAATGAATCAAGACTTTCGTGCTTTTATGTGATGTGAATTGACTTTGGTAGTTAATTAAATACAAAATGGAAGTAAAAATATTCTATATAATATTTGAACGGCCTTAATTCATACAATTGTCCCTTAATTTAGGATTAGTGCCTTTGATTGGAGGAACTGTTGTGCCACGTGTTCGAAACATGAAGAATTTAGTCATTGGTTGCCTTGTCTGCGAGTATAAAACATGTCATCATGTACATGAAATTTCCACTTGCACATGTAGTACACTCCTTCATATAATAATATTTTGTAAATATAAATTATATTAATAAAATATTACTATTATATTAGAGGTGAGTAGGGTAGGGTTCATATATAAATAAGTAGTGATATGAGAAATTTAAAAAATACTTAAATTTATATAAAATTATATATATATAGAGAGAGAGAGAGAGAGAGGAGAGATCAAATAAAAAACCCTATATATATATATATATATATATATATATGTTTATTTTACCACTTATTAATATCCAATTGGGGCAACCCTTAAAATAACCACTTTCACATTAAAAATAAAAAAAATAGCCATAAAAAAAAACACAAAAATTAGCCATTGTTACCAAATTACCTCTGATTCCCACTAATACACGAATCACTAATACATAAATCGTGATTCATTAAGGGTAAACTAGACAATTAACATAAAAAGTGGCTACTATTTATGTTTTATATAAATGACTATTATTTGGGTTTATAATAACAAAATGACTAATTTTAGGTATTAACCCTATCGAATTTTTATATGAACCAAACTCGAATTAAGTATACTGCATAGAAATAGATCTACATTAAACACTTACCTTAAACGGATTTCTCATCGTCCTAACAATAAAAACGAAGACCCATCGCTTCAATTGACAAATCTATATCTATATTAATTAACTAAAGTAAGATAGTTTCACAAGCTCATTTTCCCGGCCAAATTTCACAATACTTATCTAGATTTTGCTGTTATTTAAACAATAAATCTCTTTAAATGTTGTTTTTCAATGCAATAATTATTTTTATTAAGTACTGCGATTAACAATGCAGCCGGTTCAGTTACCCAATGCACCACTCAAATCCTTTTCCCCTACTTTTTTTACACATTTTCCAATTGTTTTCACTTAAATTGATCTTTAACTCTCTTTTCTTCTATCTCCATTTTTTAGCGCTTCAAAAAAACTCAATTTAAAAAAAAAAACTGAAGGCTATCTCTTCCCTGTTTTCGACTCTGCAAACGACTCTCCGGAAACAACTTCATATTATAAGCAATTGATAGGTTTGTTATTTACTGTACCAAATAGATTGAATATGGTTTCTAGCATGATGTGTAATGTTTTTTTTTATTATCTGTTTTATGACTTCTTATGAGAAATACTATAAGGAAAAACTAATGACGATATAAACTTCTGACTGTTGCTATGAAAATCTCTGCTTTCATTTTTATTTTTTGATTTAAAGATTGGACACACATTACTTACATTATTATTTTATTTATACAATATATTTCTCTCGCTTATTTGTCCAATCCATGACACTTGATGAATGTATTTGTTTTATAACTTTTTGTCTGAACTTACGCCATCAATTTTTAAATTGCTTATGCATACCTTAACTCATCAGTTTTGATCTAAGTTTTGCAGGAAAGAGTTTCGCTGAGAATTGTATGTTTAATCACTTCAAATATTGAAACCTTATTTCTTAGACCCCGCATATTTTCTTCAGACTACTTTTGATGTTTCTCCTTCTACCAAGAATTGGAAGTACGTACTAAAACAGTAATAGGGAGTACTGGAGAAAAGATCACAAGTTTTCTCGATTCGAGACAATGTTTTTTTGGCATGGGCCTCATCTAGGTCTAGCCATCTCAAGAGCTCGGGAAAGAGCAAGGCAACGGAAAATATAGGTTTTTCTCCATCAAGCTAATCGTGTTTGATTTCATTTTTTTTTTTTTTTTAATTTGGAGCCTTAGATGAGCAGAGTTGTGAATTTGCTTAATTTCTTTGTCCAAGGACTTTAGATTTCAGTTCATTTCATTTGTTCGACTATGATATAGTTACTGTGTCATTCATGGATGTTATTGCAGCGAGATCAATGCCTAACGCGTGTAGTCTTGACTATTGAGTTGCAAGCAAGCAAAAATTAGCTGTTTCTCAGGCTATGTTTGGTGCGTTGAGAAAGAAGTACTTAGAGCATCTCCAGCCGCAAGCCCGTTTTAGGGGCTTGCGGCACTATTCCGGTGGGGAGGGGCTCTCCCCAAATTGCATCTCCAGCCGCAAGCCCCTCCCCCTGACTCTCTCTTATTTTTAATTCATTTTATTTACGATTTTCGATATGTTTTTTTAATTCGTTTTTCATTTCGTTTTTCGTTTTTCGTTTGATTTTATTTGTTTCATTAATTTTATTTTTAATAAAAAAACAAACAAAATTTTTGGATTTTTTTTTTATTAAATTGAAACAAACATTAATTTAAACAAACAGAGTACAACATAATTTGAAATAATTTTAAAAATATGCAAACTAATTTGGGCCCCTACGCTCCCACATCTCTTCGACCAAATCGTTGTAAAGATCGTTGTGTTTTGCACTATCGCGTAGCGACGCGTTGCGCTTCACGTACTCTTGAAACGAACCCACAGGTCCTCGATTCGCTCCACCATTTGCAGAAGTAGAGGCATCCTCGTCAGGTGGAGCTCAATTTGTCGCGTTTGCTCCTTCATCCTCGATTATCATGTTATGCAAGATAATACAAGCATACATGATATCTTGAATACTATCACGATACCAGAGTCGTGATCGGCCGCTGACCATGCCCCAATGGATTTGTAAAACGCCAAAAGCGCATTCCACATCTTTGCGCGCCGCCTCTTGCAGAACTTTGAAACGCTCCACTTTTCGTCAGTGGCGTGTGGTGGGGCTGCAATAAAAACGGGCCACTTCGGATAAATCCCGTCGGCGAGGTAGTAGCCCATGTTGTATTGACTTCTGTTGGCGAGGAAATGAACCGGAGGTGCTATTCCTTTGACGACGTCGTTGAACACCGGCGATTGATTGAGAATGTTGATGTTGTTGAGCGCTCCAGCTACCCCGAAAAAGGCATGCCATATCCACAGATCGTGAGATGCAACGGCCTCAAGGATCATGGTAGGGTGGCCTTTATCCCCACGTGTGTACTGGCCCCTCCACCCCACTGGACAGTTCTTCCATGCCCAGTGCATGCAGTCGATCGAACCGAGCATCTCTGGAAAGCCGTGGCGAGCCTCGTGCATTGCCAAAATTCATTGACAATCATCTCCGGTTGGCTTCCTCAGGTAATGACCACCGAAGATTTCTCGAATCGCCTTATCAAAGTGCTTCAGCGAATCTATGGCGGTAGTCTCCGACATCCGCAAGTACTCGTCGAATTGGTCGCCGGGACCTCCGTAGGCGAGTTGACTTATAGCGGCGGTGCACTTCTGTAGTGTTGTGAAACCCAGTCTGCCTATTGCATCATCTCGTTGTTGGAAATACTCGATGCGATTCTCCAACACCCCCACGATGTTTAAGAACAGATGCTTCGACATCCGGAAACGTCGACATAATAAATTATCGGGATATGTGGGCATCTCAGTGAAATAGTCGGAGAAAAGTTGCTTTGCTCCGGTGACTCGATCTCGTTCGATCATTCGCCTTACGGGATACCTTTGGCGTTTTGTCGACTCGGTGGCTTTTTCCTTATTCTTCTTCTTCGCTTCTTTATATTTTCGAGCTTTTTCGGCATTCTTCTGGATTTGTTGGTACATAGCTTCGAGTTCGCCGGAGGATGATGAGGAATCGGATGAAATTTCAGAAGAGCTTGACATATTGATGGAGTGAAATTAAAGAAAATATGGATTTTTTTAGATAGATTTGTGTGAAAATAATATAGAAGTTGTGTAGAAATTGTGTAAATGGGGGTATGAATTTATAGGGGAAGAAGTTAAAGGTAGCCGTTGGCTACCGTTGGAGGTATATATATATATTGCTGGCTGACGTCATAATGACGTCAGTACAGCTGGGGAAAGAGACGCGCGCCGGGGTCGGGATTGCGAGCTGGGCGCGAGCTCCCGACGACTCGCCAGCGCCCCAGCGACTCGCAACATCGACTCGCAAGTCGCCGCGAGCCGCTGGAGATGCTCTTAGACGCTTCTAAAAGTATCCACAGCCAGCCGCAATCAAGGGGCTCGAGCCCGACGGAGAGCCCCTCCCGCGAGCCCGTTTCCCGCTAGCGAGCCCGGAGGGGCTCGCGCCCGATGCGCTCCCATGAGCCCAGCTCGCGCCTTCCATTTGTGGTGTGCTGACGTCATTATAACATCAGCCACCTAATATATATATATATATATATATATATATATATATATATATATATATATATATATATATAAGGATGATATGCTGGGCTCCTAATTTGAACGTTTCTTGTAGGCGACATGCCACATCAGATTTTTTCAGTTTTTATTTTCTTTTCATTCTCGTCATTAACATACTCTAGCGAATCACTTAGTATTTTTCTCTTTTTCATTATTTAATTTTTGTATTTTTTTTTCTCGGAAATACTCTATTTGATTTATATATATTCACACTTAGGGTCCGTTTGGTATCCATATACGTATATCAGGTATAGGTATCAAAATGGCACATACCCATACCATGTGTTTGGTATATCAGTATATGAAAATTCAATTGATATCTTTGATATACACATTTCCTACTTTTAACATTCATGGATATACTATTTTCAACACCGGTATCACTCTTTCTTCACAGAAACTTTATATTTCTTTTTTGCTTCTCCTCTCCCAATTTCTTCAACGTTGCTCCAATTTTTTCAAGAACTTCATGATTTGTCGCTCATCATAAAAAATAAAAAAATAAAAAAAAACTTTTTTTTTTCAAAGTGGAAATTTGAGGTTTTTCTTCTTCCCTTGTTTCAATTTTATTTTCCCTCAATTTGAAACTGTACATTTAAATTTGCGAATCATATTTCCCTTCGTTTTGCAAATTATTTAACGTAATGAGGCTGAAATTTTATTTTCAAGCAAATAGGTGTTTTGGGATTTCTTGTTGGGATGGTGCTACATTAATTGGTTTTTTTTTTTTTTTTTGCGTAATTATTATTGTAGTAAATGGGAAAGGGTAGCTAAAAGAAGAAAATTGATTTGACATGTTTTTTCCAAATGTGATGAAAATAGTTTTTTTGCTTGTGATTGCAAGTCATTTTAATGGTGTAAATTTTTTGTAGCTTTTGCATAACTTACTATTATTTTTATGTATTTGTTAATGTCTTGGATTGTTTTTAGTTAAGAAGTAGTATAAGTTTGGAACAAAGAAAAAGAACATATGAAGAAAAAAGAAGATAAAAGAAAGAAGAAATAAAGTACAAAATTAACTTATAATAATAATAATAATAATAATAATAATTTTATTTTATTATTATTATTATTATTATTATTATTATTAGTTAACTTTTATTAAAAAAAATAGGATTTGATATTTGATATCGGAAGATATCAATCTCATATCCTTACCTGATATCTCATACCCATAGCCTCTCATACCCATATCTGATACCTGATATACTAGTATATGGATACCAAACAGGCTCTTACTTGGTATTGTAAGCACCATTAATTAATTAATTTATTTTTAAATATTTGGTTAAATATATTGAAGTTTTTTTTTATAGATTTTATGATTCCCAATAAGGGTTTATAATTTCCCAATTAGGGTTTATTAATTTCTACTTAGGGTTTATTTTTTCACAATTAGGGTTTATTATCTGCAATTAGGATTTATTTTTATAAATTAAATATATTTTTCATAACAAATTAATGTAGAATATGGGTATTTTCTGAAATCATAATCACTAACGATAAATCACACATAATAAATTGTATTAAAAAAATAGTATAAGTAAAAGACTATATGAAAAACTTTGGAAAAGGATTATGTGGCAGACATATTCTAGAGAGGAAATAATAAGAAAAGGTAATAAAAGAAAAACAGAGAGGAATGATGCGAAAAAATAAAAGGAAAGGTAATTTGATGATGTGGCATGTCGCCCATAGGTCGCTCACATATAGAAGCGCAGCATAACAATACTATATATATATATATATATATATATATATATATATATATATATATATATATATATATATATATATATATATAAATAATGTTTCAGCCGAAAAAAAATTTTAAAAATTAAAAAAATAAAAAATTAATTAACAATACAGAAATAAATAAATAAATAAAATCAAAACGAAAATCGAATTAAAAAATGAAATCGAAAATCAATTAAAAAAAAGAATTTAAAATAATATATTTAAATAGAGAGAGCCCGTGAGCTGGAGGGGCTCTCGGCCGAGAGCCCCTAAAAAGAGCTCTCGGATGTGGATGCTCTAAGAGGTCCATGTCTTGAGGACTTTTTGATAACATTATGCATAGCCATATCAATTGCAGCAGCTCCATTTCTTAGTCAAAGAGAAGGAAAAAATGGGCTTTCGAAATAGTTGAAATCCAATTCATTTGCAAAGATTATAATAAGATAAGAAGCATAATTATAAATTTAGTCTATGTTTGGTTCAAAAAAAATTAGTAATGGAAAGGGAATCAAGTAATTGATTCCATTATATTTTGTTTGGTTTGAGTAATACTCCGTAATTTATCCATTTCTCTTATTTGGGGTAACTCAATCAATTACATTGGAGGGGAAACAAAGAGAAAGGGGAACCCTCTCACAAGTGACTCACTTTCTACTACTGAATCAAACACTCAATATTATTACCATTCCCTTACTTGACTTGATTCAATTCCCTTTCTGTTACCCGACTTGAACCAAACGAACACTTAGATACATTTTATTTAATACATGCATGCATATAGGCCATCTAGAATTCCTAAATCATCACTATATATATATACTGTGACTACTCCTTAATGCCATAGTTCTAGATATAGATATATCTCTCTATCATGCATCTTAAATTAATTAGATTAAATAATTATCATGCATACTACAACACTACGCACTATTGGACATGCTTATGATGGCTTGCACAGCCAAAACCACTAGCTTTTGTAGCAATTTAAACATTCACAGAGATGATGATTTTGTGTTTATTCCATTTCATTTCATGATTAAGCAGCGCTTCTTCCTTCTGAATGACTAATTTATACTGCAAATTTTGTTATTTGCGCAGAGTTGCTGAAGATTTTACCCTTGGTTCCAAATTTTGTGAGAGTTGATTTCTTTAGATAATGTTGTGGAAATTAGTGTTTTTTTTTTTTTTTTAAACGCGGATATTTAGTTTAAGTAAAAAAGAATAGAGGAATGTTTATCGTGAGTAAACTCATGGTGATCAGTAAGTATATATATATCCTACGAAATCATTAAGCGGATGAGCATTTCTCCAAGTATATACTATCAGGAAAAGAATAATAATAAATAAATAAATAAGATTTTGTCATATTTAAAATTAGTATCAATAATTAAAAATTGCTTTGCAACTCATAAAATTTCAAAAAAAATATACATATATTTATTTCCGTGCATCGCACGGGTACGGTACAATACTAGTAAGGATAAAACACTTGACTAAATTAAATTATTAGTGATGCTCCCCTACCCACGGTGGACACATTTAATATGCTCATGTGCCCACCGGTGATGTGGCAGTGTCACGTCCGTAATTTTTTCTTTTAAGGTTTAGTTTTTTATATTAGGATTTAGTTTTTTTATAGTAGCGTTTAATTATTTTTTGTAGAGTTTTTATTAACTTCTTTATATATTCCAATGTCACGTCATCTGTGAGCATATTAAGCATGTCCACGGTAATTATTGGAGCATTACTCATTAAATTACTGTTGAGTGTAACCTAATTAACTTTCTTCTTTGAGAGTAGTACTTGAAATCCGAAGTATGCGGTAGTTTTACTTTGTCTATTAATGTGGTGGACTAAATAGTACTCATACATCTACATATATAGTGTGACGAATAAAACTCAAAACTGCAATAATGCTCTAATCGTTTTTTTTTTTTTTTTCTCCTACTAGTTTAGTCGATCATTTTTTCTTTTCTTTTTTCGTAACAATGAATCTTGTCCACGAAACTAATACTAGATTGGATTAGGGCCAAATATTTAGTAGGGTATATGTATGTATATATTAGGCAAAGGTTTCGAACGAAATCGATCAATTAATTTGGTTATCGGGATAAAACTAAGGGAGCCTTTTCAAATCAAAGTTTTAAATAAATTAAAACTTTAAATAAATCAAAGTTTTAAATTAATTTCTCATATTTGTATTTTGTGGCTTGGGATTAATGTAGGGCTATGAACTAACTAATCTTAGACCCTCAAATCAAATCGGTAGATGCACGAGACGTGCAAAGCCAAAGGCATGACATGTTGTCAAGTTACGAGGACTTGGTTGGTCAGTGGTGCACATCTGCACCGACACATTCGGCAAAAATTACTATGTGAAGTTCGCGAACGTGATGAGTGACGACTACCATTATCATAGTACTGTACATTGAGCTCGCGAACGCGAAAAATTCTACGTGAACTCGCGGAGTATATTATATTTACTATTATACGGAGTATTTACAAAGTTGAGATGCACATGCAGTTTATGCGGTTGCTCATCATAAATTATGTCTTACAACTGAATTATTTTGACAAATCCTTAGACATCAACGATGCATCACTGTCACCAATTTTATTTTTCTCACTTTGAAAATCATCCAATTTCACCTTCTTCATTCAAATTTTATTCAACTCCTTAATTCAATTTTACGTGGCATAATGTAAGCAAGTATGGGATTTTTCTCTCCTTTTTCTTTTTTTCTTATTTTTTTGAGCATAAAAGCAAGCAAGGGATTAGTTTGTAAGGAAAGTGTTGTCTACATAAATTCATATGTTTCCCAGATTTTTTTTTTAATTTTTTTATTTTCCGAAGTGAAAAACACAGGAATACCCACCAAGAATTCGACAAAACGACACAGATTCAATACGACAACACCCTAATGATTTTTGCAGAAAAATACACTCAAGCAATTATCTACCCAGAAACAACGGACACAAATTGCAGAAAATCCAACACGAAAACTACTCCGAATCTCCTCAAACAATGATCTTCAAGCAGTCTACGGACTCCCAGCCGCCGTCGACGTCCACTCTATGTCCTTGAGCGCCGGCCGGAGCTCCGTGCTGCAGAAATGGTTGTACTCCAGAGTGTCGCCGCTCGACTTCTTCACCTCCACCACCAGGAACGACGGCGTCACCGCGAATATATCGACGGAGATTCCCAGCCTCCCTTTCCTCCCGTTCTCGTGCCCCTGCAGCCTCACGCACGAATCGCTCTTCTTCACACTGAAATTCTTCGTCTTCCCCACCTCCTCGATTCTGGAAATCACGCTGCTAGCTGGCCTGGTGGTGGCGAATCGGAGCTCTTCCTTCTCCACCCTCTTCTTCTCCTGAAAGAGCGGCGACAGATTGAATCCTTCCGATAAGGAGATGATGTGGAAAGCGTTCAGCGTCTCTGTTTCCTTCCCTTTCCCCATGTCTTCCTGTTCCTCGTCCTCTTTGGGCTTCGGTATCGATTTTTTGAACCACGGCAAGCTCATGATCTTTGCGATGCTGATTCTCGTGCTCGGGTTCGGGTCCAGCATCCGGCTGATTAGCTTCCGAGACTCCGGCGAGATCCACGGCGGGCATTTGAAATCGCCTCTGTAAATCTTCCGATACAGAGAGAAAATGTTGTTCTCCTGAAACGGCAGGTAGCCAGCTAGGAGGACGTAGAGAATCACGCCGCAGGACCAGATGTCGGCCTTCGCGCCGTCGTACCCCGTCTTCCTGATCACCTCCGGCGCGACGTACGCTGGCGTGCCGCACGAGGTGTGCAGCAGGCCGTCCTGACGGAAGTGCTCCGCCAGCGCGCTCAGGCCGAAATCCGTCACCTTCAGGTTCCCTTCCTCGTCGAGGAGGAGGTTTTCCGGCTTCAGATCGCGGTGGTAGACGCCGCGGCTGTGGCAGAAGTCGATCGCGGAGATCAATTGCTGGAAGTAGCTCCGGGCGACGTCCTCGCGGAGGCGGCCGCGGGCGATTTTGGAGAAGAGCTCGCCGCCGCGGACTAACTCCATGGCGAAGTAGATCTTGGTCTTGCTGGCCATGACCTCGTGGAGCTCGACGATGTTTGGGTGGTGCACCATCTTCATGACGGAGATCTCCCTCTTCACCTGCTCCATCATTCCGACGCGGATCACCTTCTCTTTCCCGACCACCTTCATCGCCACGCTCCTGTTCGTCTGCAGATTTCTGGCCAGATACACCTTGGCGAAGGTGCCGTGCCCTATCTGCCGCCCTAATTCGTATTTTCCGTGCAGCACGCCGCATTTTTCCACGGCCGCCATAGGATTATTGACCGAGATAGAAACAGAGAGAGAAAACTATTTAAAATTAAAGCAATTTCGCTACTGTTTAATGAGGAAAAAAAGAGATATATCGTCTCCGGCGCGGTTTCACCCGTCTTCGACGTGTTTGCGGTGGCAGTTGCGGCCGCTGGTGAGCGGTTTCTTCGGCCTCCCTACTCCCAATTGAGGGTTAGAAACCGCAGTTCTTCTCATCTCTCTGCATTCCCTGGCAGGACTCTCTCTCTCTCTCTCTCTCTCTCTCTCGCCTACGATTATACAGAACTCTATGTATATGTGTGTGTCTAGGGTTTGAATCGGAATTGCTCCGCCATTGTCAGTGCATCTCTTTCTGCAAGCAGCTCATAGCGCTGCATATATAAGAGATTCCGAGGGCATATCCGTCATTACGCCCACTCTCGGCAATTTCAATCGGACGGCTGTAGGGAGGCGACAGACACGTGTTTGCAGATCCTGGGGAATGTAACTGGCTCGTTGGACCAAGATCAACTCACAGAACACGTGCTCGTCACGTGAGAGTACTGGTTTCCGTTTCATTAGGAAAATTCAAAATCGGTAGAATTCGAAAAACCGCCATTTTCTCCTGCCGCGTTTTAGATGATTCGGTTACTAATATACGCCGCCGTTTTGTCTCGGGCGAAATTGGTATATTCTGTGGTAATTAAGTTGGTGGGACCCACGTACTGATTATTGATACACTGACAGCGGTGATTAGTGTTGCCCCCGAAGCATATTATCATGGCAATTATTATGAAATGTTTAATTGGATTTTTTTTTGGGAAAGTAGACGCAGTTTAAGACAAAGGTTTGTATAAAATGAAAAAAAGTAAGATAAAGTAAGAAGAAAGTGAGAAAAGTAAAAATAAAAATAAAATGAGGGTGAATAAGTAATTTTAGTAAAAGAATCTTTTAATTTATAGAATGCATATATATATAGGAGGCGTCCCAAATGGGTAATAAGCACACATTTATAGGAGACGGAGAGAGTATTATATTAATGGCAATTATTATGAATTGTTTACTTGAATTATTTTACTTAAATTGTTCAAAGTTTCTCAACATTTAATTAGTGAAAATTGGCATGCACCATCGAAGCGTCGTCACAATTAAGCTTACACTAACCCATTACCCATGTTTAAAATGAATGGAAGTTAATTAAATAATAGTAATTGTTTAGGGCTATGTTACTCTATTTAAATGTTCACTTTTATATTAAAATAGGCAACTGCAATTTGAACACTTGAGATTCATCTTTGCAAAGTTGGAAACATTCAAATTAATGTTTAAGAGCAATCTAAAAATACATGAATATGAAATTCTCTCAATTGGATCTATCTATGACTAAAACACCTTTTGAAGGTCAGAATTATAAATTATAAATTATAAATTAAATGCATGTAGTCTAATGAAAATTATGATATTCTTTTCCACGTCGTGAAAATTTGTTCCTACTATTTTTGTTACGCACTGAATAAATCTTATTTCTCTTTATAATACTTGTTATGATAATTATGATGTGTGTCAAATATTATAATATTACAGAAATTTCATTACGTGTCATGCTACTCGTGAAATATACAGATTTAATTTTATGAAGATCCAACTTAATGATTATTCAAAAACTAACATTAAGATTTTTCTCAAAATAAATAAATAAATATATCTAGAAGATGATGGACCCATCTTTCACCTGTGTTTTTTTGGGCTTTTATTAAAGTTAGATGATACTAACTCCGTCCATGAATTCTTGACCCTTTTGTTTTGGGCACGGAGTTTAATGTATTTTGATGATATGTTAATAAATTAAAGTGTTAAAGTATTAAAGTGGAATAATTGTATGCCATCTAATATTTTTAATAGTAATAAAGTGTTAAAGTGATAAAATAATAAAGTGTTAAAGTATATGTAAGGCCTACGTCCCAAAACAAAAGAGTTAAGAAATGGTGGACGGACCAATATAGTAACTGTGTTAAAAAATTATAGACGGAGGGAGTATATCACAATATATAAACAATCGAGTTGGGCCATGACGAAATGCCCAGATAATATGAAGACGTGCCTTTAATTATTATCAAGTTGAATAATACAACAGCAATTATTGCGATTATAAAACAATATAAATATTGTCTTCTTTCGAAGGAAAGATCAGAGAATGTTTTTGAATCGTTGAATTATTATTATTTCTTTAATTAATAAATAATTCATTATTTGGTGATATGATGAGTGCTTGTCTGGTTTGTTCTGATTGGTCTCCACCAAGATTGAAGGCAGTCATTTTATGTCACATCATAAAGATTACAAGAATTGTGACAAGTGAATTTTATTTTCGTATATTAGAGCTTGGGAGAGTCTTCGGTGCATGGCTTTGCAATGCATAGTGTCTTTTAATACCATTATAGTTTTACTTTCTTGTGAGTGGTTTTGCAGGAGAGCATTATTATGGGGCCCAATATGTGCAGCCACCACACCCACCCCAACTCCCCCACACCCACCCCTTCCTAAAGGCAGCCCATCATCGCTGGACCCCACGTCCCATTTCAGTAGTACTAGTATTTGATTTTATTACTTGAATTTGTTTATTGTTCTTTAAAATTTAAATATGAATGAATGCATTTCAGAATATAGCGCAATTTTGGGCTATTAATACCTTTCGGAACAAATTTTTTATTTTTCAAATATTTAACTCATTTAAATGTTGTAAATTAGACTTTGTACTTCAATTAAGTCTTTCTTTTCGTTTGTGAGCGCCTAGTGCGAAATAAAATTCCGATATTATTTAAAGTTGAGTAATTTCTTTCGTTAGATGTCGTTTAGGACCTTATTTTTTTTAATTTACACTTCAAACTAAAAAAAATAATTAAAATAAAAAATGAAATAAAATAATTATTTAATTAAATATAATCAAAAATCAAAAAAAATTATTAATATTTCAATTTTTTATTTGAAATAAATAAAATATTAATTATAATCATAATTCATTAATATCTTCAATTACCAAACTCACTTAAAACGACTTGGGATTATCTACCCCAAAAACTATGTCTCAATGGTGTCCCAAAATCTATTTTCTATTAGTTTTATTCATTTTTTTTCAATAAATTTATTTTATAATAATTTTGTTTGATTTTATAATTATTTTCAAGGGTTCACCAATCCCAATTAGGGTTTATAATTTTTTTTACATTTAATTTCACTTTTATTAGTATATTAGAGTTGATAAATTCAAAAATAAAGTAATTTTAAAAAAAACATTTTTTTTCTTATAAATGTCTATTATGATTTATTAAATTATAGTATTTTTATTTTATAAAAAACAATATAAATCTAGTAGAAATTAGGTTTTGGGACACCATTTGGACATAGTTTTTGGGATAGAGGATATCATCCCCTTAAAACACTAAATACTCATACTTTAATTTTCGTGACGAAAAGAAGTGTAACAACTTAAAATTACTGGATGGAGTAGAATATAAAATAATTAAATAAAATTAAACAAAATAATGATAAAGTAAGCAAGGGACGATAAGTACACACGAAATTGCTCACGAACGATTGGGGTGCGAGATATCATTCCTCTATGTATCGATATTTGATTTACGTCTTAAAATTTGCATAATTAATCTCGATATTCATGTTTATTAAATTAGAGTACATATTAAGGGGATAAGATCTTCTATCCCCAATATGGTATCCCAATGGTGTTCCAATATTTAATTTATACTATGTTATATTATTTTTATAAAAATAAAAATACTATAATACGTTTTTTTTTTCTTTTTTTTTTCCTTTCATTAACTTTGATTTGAAAGTTTAGGGGAATCCAAACGGCGCTAAAAATAATTTTTCATTACTCTCCACTCTTTCTCCAGAAGTCCAACATTTGGAAGAACAATTCCACAAAAGCTATGTGCATTTGATGAGAAAAAAAAAATTCGATCTGTAACTTTCTTTGCATCTGTAATCTAATAGTATAATGTGCGACCGAGTATTAAAAACAAAATGGTTTTATTGTTGTTTCAACTCTTTCTCCAATTATTTTTCGCCAATTTTGATAGACAATTCAGCGGTTAAGAATATTTATTTTTCAGTTCATTAATGAATTCAACTCCGAAAATTAAATATCGTTATCAAAAAATAATAAGTAATTTTTATATATGAATTTAAACATTCTCAAAATTTCCACTAGTTTTTCATTGAAAGAGGTCCATGTATGTTTGAACTTAAATTACATGCGGCCCATTTGTATTCAAACTATTTCGGGCCCATTGTTTTCTATTGAAACTAAGTAACTAAAATAAATAATTAAAATGAACATATCATCTCCCATCATCAAATTAAATATTCTAAATAAAAATTTTCTAAGCTAATTTTATAAACTTTGAAAAACACGAGAAAAAGAATTCCAAGAATACTATGAACTAACTAAAACAAAATCTATTAAAATAACAAGGCGTCTTTATTTCCGCCTCCTCCTTAATATTTAGTGACAAATTCAACCAAAATTTTTAGTGTTTTAAGTGGGATTGATAATTGAGGAGAGTAATGAATTTAGATTATTATTTAATATTTATATTATTATGCATTAAAAATTTGAAAATTTTCTTAATAAATTAATTAAGTATTTTTAATAAATAATAAAATAAAATATTAAATACTCCCTGTCGTAATATTGCTACTTGAGCCAGTTTCTATTTTGGGGCGTTCTACTCTACTTGAGCCATTTCCTAATATAGAAATAATTAGGTCCAATTAGCTAGGGGTCTCTAAACGGGTCGGGACGGGATATCTGCCCATCTTTGTCGGGTACCCGATCCCAAATAAGTAAAAAAAATATTCCGTCTTCCTTCCCAAACGGACCAGATACCCAGAATACGGGTACTCAAATTTTCCAATTTATAAAATTATATATATTAAATACGGAGTATTTTATTTGCGGAATTAATTTATGACAAAAAAATAAATATTTTAGTTTCAAATATAAATTTAATAAGAAATAAAATGAATTCAATGATTGTATGTGTTATAACTTCAAAGGGACGGATAGAGTATAATAATTTAAATTAATTATTACTCCCTCCATCCTAGTTGAATAGACATGTTTTTCTAAAAGTGAAAGAATTACCATTACTAATTATTCTATCATCTACTCATCTCTCAGCACACAGTTTAATTTCATATGTAAAAGCTTTATCATAACTAGTTCGTTTGTTCTCTGATTTTTATACCAAATTAAAGGTCTTCATACGATCTTTCATTTAAGATCAGAAAAATCCCCTAGTTATTAGTGAATTTGGAATGAAAGTAGTCGAACCGTCGATGCCAGATTAGTGCATTATTGCAAGTCAGTAATAAAATAATAAATTATTTAACACGAGTCAGTGAATCGGCTCGGATTTTTTGAAAAATTGGAAAAACCGAATAGAAATTGGATTCTCAAGAAAAAAAATACAGATCCGAACCCGATTTTCAAAAAATTGAAAGTGGAAAATCAAAATTAAATTCAATTTTTTGGACTTTTACCGAATTATTTTAAAAATATTCATACATATACATATATTTGTTTTAGTCACTTCTAACTTTAATCAACGCACCTAAATTTCATCCAAAATCAATACTAATCAACCAAAACCTCTTTTTGCTTTTGATAATCCACTAATCTAGGATCCACTACTCGATAAGAGGACTTCATATTTCACTAATTATCCGAGCACCATGATCAATTCGACTATATTAGCAACTAGTCAACCAAAATCACTTTTTGTTTTCACTAATCCACTAATTTAGGATCGACAACTTCATTAGTGGATTTCATAGTTCACTAATTATCCGAGCACGCCGACCTATTCGACTAGATTAGCTACTAATCAACCAAAATCCCCTTTCATTCCACTATTTCATGATCGACTACTTGATAAGAGGACTTCATATTTCACTAATTATCCGAGCACAATGACTAATTCGACTAGATTAGCAACTCATCAACCAAAATCACTTTTTGTTTTCACTAATCCACTAATTTAGGATCGACAACTTCATCAGTGGATTTTATAGTTCACTAATTATCCGAGCATGCCGACCTATTCGACTAGATTAGCGACTAATCAATAAAAATTCGTTTTTGCTATTCCACTCATCTAAATGTATAATAATAAATGTGTTATAAATAAATGGCTATCTATAATACTCTCCCCGTCTCAGTATGATCGACCCCTTTCTTTTTGGTATGAGATTTAAGACAAAAGTGATTAGTGTGTAAAGTGTATTGTGTGTAGGGATGTAGTGTTGTTTATATATTTAGGCATATCTTAAAACCAGAGCATCATGGATGCACAAAAATATATTGATGTTTGGTCTTAAATGAAAGATCGTGTCAAGACCTTTAATTTGGTATAAAAATTATAAAAATCATAGAACAAACGATCAAGTTATGATAATTTTAAATTTCAAAATTTAAATTATTTTGAAATACGTGTTGAAAAGTAAAAAGAGAGTGGATGATGAGATTTAATTATAGAAAGTTAAGTGTAATAAGAGATTCACTAATTGTACCATTTAAGAGTTAATTATTTCCCAAAAAGGAAAGAGGTCAATTATAGTGAGATGACCCAAAAAGAAAAAAAAAATGTCAATTGTGACACGGAGGGAGTACCTTAAATTGTTGCACCGTGCCTAATGTAAAATTATTGATTAAGTTAATAAAATTATTATTAATAAAAATAATACTAATAATATATACATTTTATTTAACAATTTCTCTTTAAATTCACATACCGTAAAGAAACGCATCGTCTTCAATGTGATTGAAGACATTTTTAAAAATCGATTTTTTTATTCGTTAAATAATTATATTAAAGATTGACACTTTTATTCATGTAGATTAATATTTTTATGCATAAAGATTGACACTTTGACCCGGCCACACTATGTGGCCAGTCTCACCCAAAATTTTGTCATACTCCATAATATTCCTAATATGAATTACCACCAAAATAACCTGCCTACCTACTTATAATTAAACAGTAAATAAGGGATTGGACAAAATTTTAAATCGGAAGAATATAAACCAAAATTTTAATTTAGTATTTACTATTTTTTTTAATCAATTTAGTATTTACTACTACCTCCATCCCATTATATTAGAGTCATTTGCCTTTTGATTTTTCGGCACGTTTTTCCACCGAAACCTAGTACGAGTTTTAAAATATAATTTTGACGTATTTAATTTTCACGGGATACTATGACACTCATAGTATCCCGTAAAAAAATGAATATGTCAAAATTATATTTTAAAACCTGTACTAAGTTTCGGTGGAAAAACATACCGAAAAATCAAAAAATAAAGGGCTTTAATATAATGGGATGAAAGTAGTATTTTTTTTGAAACAATTTATGGAGGGGGGGGGGGGAGTTGGGGTTGTGGGGCGTGGATTGGGGGGGGGGGGGTGTTGTCGGGGTTTGGTTTCTGTAAAGCTGCAAAAGAAATAAAGTGGGAACATTAAAAAAATCAGAAACAACTTTGGGAAAACAGAAAACCACATTTTGCAATGCAGACTTTTGCATCTAAGAATTTCCCTTAGAGCTTTGATGCATTTGAATGTGAAAAATATGATTTCTGTACTCTAAATTTGTATTATTATTATTACTACAAAAAGGCCATCTCATCAACAAAAAAAAAATAAAAAAAATAAAAGAAAATATAAGGTGAGGGTTAGATGAAGAGCCCCTTTCAGTTTTATGTCTGAATCAGTATTAATTAATAGTGATAAATCTTTAACTGGTCAATGGCTTATTTTGCTAATTAACAATGATTTGTACTTACTGCGTTTTTTTTAAGTGTCATAGTTACTATTTTTGTTGTATATTTTTAAGTGTCCCATTTCAAAATTTAATAACATAATAGCTATATTTTTTTAATTTTATCCATATAATTAATGTTATATATAAGTTGGTGTCCAGAAAAAAATAATAATAAATGAAGTTAAAATGTAAATTTACACATTTACTTGATATTTGCAATTCGGCGGCTTGAACACTTAAAAAAAACAGATGGAGTATTTTGTAACATCGATTTATTGGGGAATTAATAGTACAAAGAGAAAGTGAAATTCGCCTAGATTTATGGTCTTGTTATCCAATCTCAAGGAAGACCCTTAAAACACGGCTCATAAATTCGATCACCAATTTTTATTTTTCAATCGTAAAATCAATCTCTATCCAATCTAAATATGAAAGCTTAAGCTTAAAATAGACAGACCATTTATTAACAAAGACAGTGATACTGGTCTACATTAGGTCCATTTTTTAATAGATAAGTATTTTAATTTTGTAAGTTTTGCATTTTCCAAATCACAATACTTATTTTGGGCGATGAGTGAATGTGAACCTCTATATATATTCCTATTGTGCTCTATATAATGTAGAATGTACTAGTTAGTAGTAACTAGTAATTAATAGTGCTAAAAGAATCATGCACAACAGCGGTGCAGTGGAGAATTTTTTTTTTTTTCTTCTCCATCATAATTGAAATATATTTTAATATAATACAAATAAAATTAATTAACGAAAATTCGGCCTATTAAGCCACGAGGAAATGGAGTGATGTCAAATCCAAAAAAAATAATATGAAGAATTTTTTAAGTAATACATGTATAATATATCAAGGCTAAGATGTTCTTCACAGATCTAATGTTGTACACCACAAAATAGACTGTATTTTATCTAGGGTTTCTAATGTCACAAGCCACACACACACACAAAAAAAAAAAAAAAATTAATTTATCGATGATTGTGACGGACTATTTACTAGCTAGTCACATATTTATAGCCATATGAATTCCTGAATTCAACGTAATTAATTATTTCTGCTGACAGACAGATATAGATTCATGAAGACGATGGAGATCGACAATAAAACTGGTGGCAAAACGTTTCCTCTTCAATTAAGGGAAATTCTTAGGTAGAAACGTTTGCCAAACATAATGCTCATCCAAGCTTGCACGTGGATTCCGGTTTCCTCCTCCCTGATGTTAATATAGTGGTTTTCAATTTTTTATTCTGGCACTTATTTTGCTTTTGCAGGCTTCTACGGTAAACTTGCCCCCTCCCCCAGCCACCCACCTTACCCCCAAACCCACCTTTTCAACCCCCACTTCAAAAATGCAATAAATATTTTTGAGCTTATAAAGTTGTACTCTAATTACGGAAATTTTCTACTATAATATTTAGTGTCTAGTTAGTAATTAAATTTGTGTAAATGGTTATATATACCCAAAAGAAATAACTATATAAGTTTTATACCCACCACTTTAAAAGTATAAGTTTGATACCCAAAATCAAATGAAAAGACAAAGTTACCCTTAAAAAGTAAGTGTGACTCACGGCTACTCTAATCTCACGGTTAAACCGTGAGGATCCCATTTTAACCGTAAGTTAATTAAAAAAAATTATTAAATAAATTCTGAAATTCATTTATTCACCAACAACCAAATGAGCAAAAGTTACATTTCATTAATTGAAATAACAGTAAAAGTGAACAATATTTCTTCAACAACAACAAAATTCAAACAAATCGTGACATTCGCACTGTAAAAAGAAGAAGGTCCTCAATTTTACCTGCGATTTTGGTAAATTTTGCCTCCGATTTTGGTGATTTTTTGAAGATATTGTGGGTATTTGGCGCATTGTTGAAGATATTTTCATTATATTAAAGGTATGTTCGGTTTATTTTTCTTTTTTTGATGTTTTTATTGTGTAAAATAGGGAAAAATCGTATGAATTTGAAATATAGTTTTTATTGACTTTTTTTTGTAGAAAATCATGTTTTATTTACTTAATTTATATGAATAGTGGTTAGAATATATGTTTATAACGTAGTTATCGTTAATATTAAAGTAATTACTCCATTAATAGGTTTAGACTGTTAGATATTATAGTGATTAAGATTAAATTAAGGAATTTTAGATTTATTAAAATTATTTACCGGTTTTAAATAAATATCCACGGCGGAACAATTATTTAACGTGATACTCACGGTTAAAACTATAATTTAACCGTGAAACTGACGGTTAAAAAGACTATTTAACCGTGGGACTCACGGTTTAAATCATTATTTAACCGTGAGGGTCACGGTTAAAAGCATTATCTAACCGTGGAAATTTACTTTTAACGGTTAAGTAATTGTTTTAACCGTCATCATTCAACCGTGAGAGAGGTTGAAACCGTTACATTATAATTTTTTTGCTTTTCTTTTATTTATTTGATTTTTTTCTTCATTTTTTCTGCAGCTATGTCTCGGGTGAAATTATTTATTCGTCACAGTGGGCATTTTGAGCGAACCACTTATGTAGGGGGCGATCGTGTTTTGATGCATATGGCATCGATTCGTGAACAACTAGGTGAAGAATCTGATTATTTGCTGTACTATTTGAGTGATACCGAGGACGGGAAGAGTAAGGTCATTTTGAGGACCGACACTGATTTGTTGAGATTGATTGTGGAGCAGAACACTAAGGCAATTATTTTCGTCGTCAACAAAGATAAGGGAATCGCCCAGAGCACTCCTAGGACATACGGTTCTAGGGTATATACAGGTGTGAATATCGAGGAGCCGAGGTCGGAGGCTCTACATTCGGACGAAGAAAGGATTGATGAAGACGAGGAAGAGAGGGTTGAGGATGATGATGTCGCCCAAGATATGGCTGAGGAAGCACGAGATGCCATAGATCTCTCTGACTTATTCGAGAAGCTTACCATGGAGTTCGGTGCATGGATCCGAGAGCCGAGACGGGTTGATAGGATCATTGGGCATCTCAATAATCATTTATTTTTTATTTTATAGATAAAATTATGGATTCGGATCCAAACCCGTAAACCTGCGGATCCATTAAATTTGGGCTTGAAACTTATTTTTTTATAGTCGTCTATCTGGACTGAATGAAGTAGTGTACTCCTATTATGTATTAAAATGTAATTTGAGTCTCACTTAAAGTGTAGAACTATATACCAAATTGACTTTTCTTTATGTTGATATACGTCCGAAAATGGAGGTGCGCATTTTTTGCAGGCGAACGAAATAACGAATGGAAATTATATATGTTTATCGTAAACCTACGGTTCCATTAAATTTAGGCTTGGAATTTATTTTTTTATAGTCGTCTATCTGGATTGAATGAAGTAGTGTACTCCTATTATGAATTAAAATAGAATTTGAGTCTCACTTAAAGTGTAGAACTATATATCAAATTGACTTTTCTTTATGTTGATATACATCCGAAAATGGAGGTGCGCATTTTTTGCAGGCGAACGAAATTACGAAAGGAAATTATATATGTTTATCGTGAACGAAATTAATACATAATATACACATTAATTTTAAATATACTATAAACATTAATACACATAAATATTAAATTTAACATTATGTATACGTGTTAACGTGTAATACATAAAATTAAACGTATTGTATAGTAAAATATTAATACACAATGGAATTTCCTTAATTATTATTAGTACAAACATAATTTAACCAAATACCATATGATAATAATAAAATAATAGTAATACAAAAAAAGAAAAAAAAAGAGAAGATAAAGAAAGAGGGCGAGGGGGGGGGGTTAGGTACTAGCATTCGATGGTGGTGGTGGGCTAGATGGACCCCACCAAAAAGCATACCACACATTAAATAAAAGGGAAACAGCTTGGTTTTGTCAGCAAAAGAAAGTGTGGGAGCTTGTGGCCCCATATGAGACGTGAAGCGTTGGATTATTGTTATACTTGGCAAACGTTTTTTCCAACTAAGCATGTCCCTTCAATTAATAAATCGAAAGTTCGAGTTATATCAAATGTGTGGCGCGTGAGTGTATAAAAAGTGATTTGAGATTGGATAACGACATAAATCTGCATGCAACGGAGACACGTAGTATTTTGAACCATTTAGTATTAAATATAGTAATTATTGCCGCGTATACTACAAAGAAAACAACTTCTCTAAACTAGTGGAGTACTACGTTATTGCAACTACCTTCATTGTTTTTACATGTGCATACTAGTTTGTACCTCAATTAAATGCATCGTATTGGACGATTATTTATTTATTTATTTATTTATTTTTATTTTTTATTGTTGTTGTTGTTATTATAAGAGTTATTTACCACACTTATAATTGTTATATGGACTGGAGTCTGCCTAAGAATCTTAAGTGGTCGTTACAGTTTGGATCATCTATTGCATGATTTTCGGACTTTTGTATCTCGGTCTCGTTTTTTCCTATGATTTTAATAGTAATTTTTAGCATAGGATCGATCAACAATATGATCATAATAAAATGTACTATTTTCTTAGAAATTGAAGATTTTAAAAACTATTTATGCTAATGATGGAACGCTCGGTTCAAATAATTACTTATGAACTAAAAGTTGGAAAATAACTTTTTAGAAAATAAATTATGAACCTAATTGGAAATAACGTATCCTGCTTAATAATTACTCTCTCTATCCCGTTTCAGTTGGTCTACTTTGTTATTTTATACATCATATATATTTAACTTGTAGTCCTACTGAAATGGGCTGGAATATAAATATAATATTACTAACGCAAGAAATTGAAAAAATTGAGAAAGAAAAACAAAAATTGCACGAGTAGGCAAAAGGTGATAGAAGATCTCGAAGTGATTGGGTTATAGCCTATGTGAAATCCTTGTTTGCTTTAGTGGATTGGGATGGATGAAGGTGTAATAACAAAATTTATCAAACTTATTCAATATTTTATTATTGATATTAAAAGAGTGGATCACTAAAGATTATTTCCATCACTCATTTGATTTTAAATAACTTAATTGAGGCGAATGCATATGAAATTCATTTTAAATTGGGCGGATTTAGAACCAACTTTTTTTCCAAACTAAATCCCTTAATTTTAAATACAACCTCATTTAATTATCCCTTGTTCAAATTCAAACCCAAAAAAATAAAAAAATAAATAAAGGCCAAGAAGAAACTTAGGGAAATTCCATGCCTCGCCATTGATATTTCCTATGTATACACTTACACTCATATAAAGGATATCTATAAACATATTTAACTATAGAAAGACATAATCTAGCAAACTTCCCCTTGTTTATTGATACCTATGATACTCGATTTTCGAGCTCGTGTTCGTTTTCCTTCGTATTGAGAGTCTGAAGTTTGAGCGACGGCTTCCTCTTCGAAGCGACATTGCTGATAGTACCTATATGCAACGAATAATAGAAACACTGTCCAAATTCGAGCAACAACCGAACACATGTTCCAGACAAGACTGAATAATCCAAATGCCGCGGCTTTCTTGTGACTACACGATTCCCACGCGTCTCCGAATCTTCGAATCCAAAATGTACCTTCACAAGAAACAATATAAACACTATAGTATAAGAAATTTGGATAATAGAACTATTAGCATATAAATATAGTATAAATTATACTAATACAACTATTAGCAGTGCAAGATGGGCTCCTTTCTATTAACCACAGTTTTATTTGGGCTTAATTTTAATAGTAGGCCCGAAATAAATTTTAATGTAGCCCAAATAGGCCAGCCCAGAATAAGGATTAAGGAAATGGAAGGAGCCGTTAACTAGTGGACCCCGCGCAAGCGCCCTATCCGAACGTATACCTTCATAAATTAATTTACTTGTAACTACTAAATTTAGTGGTTCTATTATTATTATTATTATATTATTATATTATTATTATTATTCAATAAATACTCCTCTCTATATAGAGTCATTATATTAATATAAAAAATTATTATAATAAATTAAATTTTAATAAGAATGACTATATATCAACGAGACTGAGAGAATACTACTCAGCCGCTAAATTGCAAAATTAAATATTCGATTTATGATGCACGGATTCTTCTCATAATGCAGTATTGCACCCGCACCGGATACACGAGAGGGTGCGATTCTCGTGGGATACGCACCGGATACGCCACATGGCGAATCCTAAAAATAAAAAATAAAAAATAAATAGAATACGCGTATCGGGTGCGTTTGCCTCACGAATCCTATGTGTTTGGGGTTTATTTTTAAATAATTTTATATTTTAGGTTTTTTTATATATATTGTCAAAAAATTAAATTACTACAAAATTAATATAGTATTTTATTTATGTGTATTGATTGAAAATATAATTTTTAATTAACATTTATAATGTAATATTTAATTTATGAATTTTATTTTTGAAAAATCAGTCATATATTTAATAAAATATATAAATATATAGACCTATCCTTGACGAATCGCACCCTAAAATTTTGAAAATCCGTATCCCCGTATCCGAATCGTATCGCCCCGCACCCCCGCACCCATGCAACATAGTATTCGATGTATGAAAATTACTTCATATGTGTTAATTAGCATGCATTAATCATATAAAAGCATAGTGTGCATTGAAAGATGGGTTAATACAGGATAATGATATGGAATTGCTTGAATGATTATGCATAATTAAGTGTGGAAGAAAAAGTAAATATTGGAGTATATTTTTTTTACCGTGAGCAGCTAAGTGGGAGGAGTAGGAAGAACAGAGCTTTGGCACCATGAAAACTCCAAAATATCCTGTTACCAACAATTTACCAACTCAATATTTTTTTTATCATAAATTTTCCACTAACTAATCTTAGTTCTCAAGGAAAAAAAATATATTAGTATATAATATTATATATGCTTGAAACTTTGTATTAAATTTAAAATAAAATAAAAACCAACCTAATTTAGTCATTTTCCAGAGCGTTATGGAGCCTCCACATCTTGCTAAAATAAACAGCAGAACTGCCAACTGCAAGAGACAAAACTTTTGTCATTTTTTACTCCAATTTGAGAGGAATTAAGGTTTCAAAATTAAAAAAAACAGAAAAAAAAAGACTGTCTCAACAAAATAATTAACTTCTTCTACCTTCATTGTTGTAGCTGGATCTCCAGAAAAGAGGCTTCTCAATTTGGAAAGAAATTCATTTAAATAAGGCAAAACCAATTTTATTAGCCAAACAGCTTCTTCCTCTCCAACAACATATTCTTCTTCATCTTTGTTATCCATATTTCCCCTACCAATTTCCAACATAATATATTTAATGATTAGAATATGGTAAAAAAAAAAAATGATGCTGTTTTACCAAAAGAGTGGATGGGTTTTACCTTCTCATGAGGGATCTGAAGATGAAACTTACAGCAAGATACACAAGGCCTAAGTAGGAAACCACAGATATAAAGCTGCCATTCACATAAAAATAATTATAAAAAAAATAATTTAGGCACATAATTTGGAAGAAAAAAAAATGTTAATTTTCACTTGAGAAAATCTACAATTCTTCACCTTATATTGAGATCTTTTGTATATGAAGAGGAAATTATGGCAAATGCTCCAACCCCAAATACAAATGCTGATCTTGATACATCTCTCCACATTATTAAATCAGCTGAAATTCATTAGCCAATCAAAATTAAGCAATCAGAAGTAGTGTTACTGCTTAAAAAAAGTAAAAAAAGTCTCTGAAATTGGATCAAACTTAATTACCTAGTGTTTGAAGCCTGCTTGAAGCTCCATGGTGATGATCTGAAACTTCTGATAAAATATAATTTAGCTTCAAAAATGTTTTAAAGAAAAAAATATTAAGAGGAAATAGAAGCAAAGATTACTTGGGCTGAGTTTTTCTTGAATTCTTGCATGATTTACAGCAGGAGCTATCTTTTCTACCATGGGAGGAGATCTATCCTTGCTGTGAATCAAATTCTTTTCCCCAATCACAAAATTCTTGGGCTTCTTCTTCTCTTCTTCCAAACTGATGACTATATCTTTGATTTCAACTTTTGCCTCAATTTCCTTTTCCACTCCCACTTCCTCAACCTCCTCTTCTTCTTCAGATCAGATCAAGATCTTGGTTTTCTGCATTGCTCACGATGGCCTTAACTTGGCCATTATCTTCTTCTTCAAATCTTGATTTCTCAATCCCAAGATCTTCATCAAAATCAGCAACACCATTCTCATTGTTTCCCTTTTGATCAAGAAACTTGAGTGGGAGTGGGAGTGAATTGTCAGCAACTTTAGCAGAATCAGATTTGATTTTCCTCAACTTAACCAAATTAATCTCCTCCTTCACACAACTTGTAGCAGATCTTGCCCTCTTGATCTGAGGTGGGCTTTTCTTGATTCCCAAATCAGATCTCTGCCTCACAATTTCCACTGCCTTCCCCTTTTTGGGATTGGGTTTCTCCACTTTTTTATTCACCTGAATCTCAGCATTGCTCATTGTAGAACTGCTGCTGCTGCTTCTGCTCTGAATACTTTTTGGAGTAATGTGATTAGTTTCTGCATTCATTCTTTTCTCACAAACAGACCCTTCTTTCCTCCTTTTTCTGCCATCAAAATCCAATGCTTCTTTACTACTCATTTCTCAGTGTGTGTAGTGTGAGTGGTGAAGGGTCCCAAAATTTCCTATTTATTGCGACTTTCATCCAAGGTTTTGTAGTGGTGGTGGTTGTGAAAGTCATGCAGCAGCATTGGGATTCCTTCCCGAGTGAGAGAGAGAGAGAGAGAGAGAGAGAGAGAGAGAGATGAATGGTGTCTATCTCTTTTTCTTTTCTTTTTTTTTCACTTTTCTTCTTTTTTTAAGAGCTTTAGATTTTGGTTTCTCCAAAAAAATAAAAAATAAAATAAATAGAGAGATTTAGATTTTGGGGGATGCAAGTTTGTTGGTTTGGTTTGGGTGTCGTTATGTTAGAGATTCTTGAATTACCTAACACTTAATTCATGGCATTTAATACTCCCTCCGTCCCGCTCGATATGGCTTGTTTCGCTCACGAAACAAGCCATATCGAGCGGGATGAAGGGAGTATTCACTTCGTTTGTTGGTTCCCTTATATTAAAGTATTATATACATATTGCAAAAATTAAATAATGTTCATGGCCCGCAACGTAGCCCAAAGGTAGAGGTGGATAAGGGTGGTGGGGAATAATGAATTGGATTGCAAGAAATTTAGGGACCATCTTTAATTAATTAATCCTTTTTCATTTACTTTTGTCACGTTTTTTTTTTTTTTTTTTTTTTTTTGTGTGTGATTATTTCGTACTATGTTTTTGTATTGTTCTATTGGGAACTGTTAGGGCCTCTTTGGTACACTAGTTAAGGCCAAGATTGCTTACTCATCTAGGCATAACTAGCTATTTGGTATCCATGTTTCCTAAATCAATGAGCCCGTGAAAATAGAAAGACCCAACATAATCTACTGTTCCACTTTAGCTTGCTGAACCAGTCCTCCCCCTATGATATTTTTAGCTGAAATGAATAGTGATACCCACTTTTGCTCTTTATACTCCTTTTTTAATGTTTCGACTGATGTTGTTGTTTGTTGTTTATGGGAGATAAGCCTTTTTATGTGCTTTTTTAATTTGTAGTTGCTTGTTTAATTTATTGTTGCTTTTCGAACTCTTTTTTGAATATTGATATTTTTAATTTATTGTTTAATCTATTTTCCCACTCTTTTTTACTCTTTGTACTCTTTTTTAATTTATTATTTAATTTATTGTTGCTTGTAAATGTTTCAGGTGATGTTTAATTTATTGTTTAATTTTTAGTAAGGTTTTTTTTTTTTTTATTTATTTTTATTTAAGTTTCAGCATCTTATTAAGGACAAAAAGGTGATTTATAATTTTAATCTAGTGGATAAGCATGGATACCAAACAACCAATTTATTTTATGTTGGTTTTTAATCATCTCTACCAAAGTACCATTTTCCATAATTATCTTATCGACTCTCCACTACTATCATACTTTTAAATTATCTTGGTTTATTCTAACAAAGCTACCAAAGAGACCCTTAGTCTGTTACGTGTACGTAATAGTTAATTGTATTTCTCCCAAAAATATGTTGCTTTAGAAGGAGGCGGCATTGATTCCACAAATTTTAAGAACTTTATAGTAGAAATCGAAACAATGGGAAAGACCCACAAGGATTGATTTTATCAAAGATATGTTTATCTCTAAGATCTTATTTTTTCATCAGAAAAATAAGAAATTATCTAAATGAAGAAGGTATGCAAAGTACATATCGAACAATACAATAGTATAAATGCAACATCATTGCCTTATAAGTAAACTTTAGGAACTTCTAGCCAATCTTTGAAGGAGAACAATTGAAGACATTTTTCATCGAGCACCAACTCCATAGATTCCCCTTAATTTCGTTCATAATCTTCTCCTTGTTCCAACTAAATTTTTTCAAACATCACCTTATTCATCTCTCCTTGTTCACCTCTAAGATCTACTAACCACTCTGAGTATGACATTGTAATAATATACGTATTTAGGAAAAACTATATACCCTAAAAGTAATTTAGTATAAAAACTAAATACTATTAAAAAAAATTAAACTGTAAATGAAAATTTATTGACGTGACACTGTCACATCAGTTATTGACACATAAAGTGTGTCTACAATGGTTAATGTAGGGTTTCCTGTCAATCTTAATCAATTTGGATCTCATAATTTTATTTTTATTAATTTCATAATATATCTCAAGACTATGTCCGATTATTTTGTGTCGATCATTATAACGGTACCATACCAATATTCATTTTTGCCATCTCGCATAATTCATTAAATGCTTTGCTATAATAACCGTTGTTTAATTAAATACAAACAGGGACAGGGTTATGATGTTGATTTGAAAGCGAAATATAATAATCTCTTTCTTAATTTTGATTGGATGTTACAAAACGACCCGTAATTAAAAATATCTAATTCGTTCCAAATAAGTCCAGTTAGTTGGCCTAACACGAGGTTAGTTAAAATGAGGAAAGATTTGCATTAATCCACTATTTTTTTGTTGAAATGACGTCAATGTAATCGTCATGTCATATTAAAATACAAGAGTTTACACTAAAACACACAGTGTCACGCATCTTAACAATTACTAGATAGTTGCACTACAACAAAATGCTCAAATAGTGACACAATTTTAAAGGAATTGTGATACTTATAAATGTCACTAAAAAAAATCGTGACACTTTATGGTTGAACGACTAATATGCGTGTCACAAAAATAAAACATGTCACTAATTTTAGTGACATTTGAAGGTGTAACTAACTTTGTGACATATAAAAGTGTAGTTATATTTGTGACATTTGAAAGTATAGCTATTTTTTTGACAATTATTTATAATTATTGCTTAAAAAAATACTTTATTAATAATAAAATTATATATATATATCCTCATGTGTGTGTGCGCGTGTGTATATGTATATACTATAGATTATAATATGTATATGTATGTATGTATGTGTGTAGCGTTTGTGTTTTCTTCTTCAATTTTCAATTGTGTACTCCAATTTTTACTTGGAGGAATTAGTTTTTGTCATTGTTTCATGATCCGTCTCATATAATGCATGTCTTTTTCTTATATTTTTTCGATGTGAGACAATTCTTATTTATATAGGTGTTTGTGTCATAGAGAGATTGTGACACCTACGTGTGTAACAAAAATATTTTGTGACACTTTAAGGTGTAGCAAAATTTAGTGACATGTATAGATGTCACAAAATTTGTTACATTTCTAGATGTAACTAATTTACTTATATTTTTATATGTCACAAAATATTATAGATGCATGTATGAATGTAACTAAATTTTGTTACACTAAAGGTGTAGCAAATTTTGTGACACCCTCTCATGATATCACTAAAATTGTGTTACTATTAGAGATTTTTATTGTAGTGTTGTACTCCTTTTGTCCCTGTTTAATTGTTCCCGATGAATAAATTTTTTATTTATAAATATATGTCATGTCATTATTTATGTAAAAATCAAATTCGCCCTTATCATCATTACAAAATTTGCACATTTTTCTTGATTTGTGTATTTTGATGGCTTGGGACCCTTCAAAAAAACCGAGGATTATTTCATGATTTCAATTACTTTAAGAGCATCTCGGCACTATTCCGGCATGGAGGGGCTCTCTCCAGATTTCGTCTCCAGCCGCAAGCCCCTCCCTCAGGCTCTCTCTTATTTTTAATTAATTATTTATTCAATTTTCGATTTGTTTTTTAATTCGTTTAAATTTTGATTTTATTTATTTATTTAATTTAATTTCCAATTAAAAAAGTAACATTTTTTCGATTTTTTTATTAAATTAAAACAAACATTAATTTAAACAAACAAAGTACAACATAAGAGAAATAATTTTAAAAATACGCAAACTAATTTGGGCCTCTACGCGCCCATATCTCTTCGACCAAATCATTGTAAAGATCGCTATGTTTGGTCATATCGCGTAGCGACGTGTTCCGCTCCAAGTACTCTTGAAATGAACCGGTAGCTCCTCGATACACTCCACCATTAGCAGAAGTAGAGGCTTCCTCGTCTGGTGGAGCCCAATTTGTAGCGTTTGCTCCTTCATCCTCGATTATCATGTTATGCAAAATAATATAAACATACATGATATCTTGAATATTATCACGATACCAGAGTCAGGATGGGCCACTAACCATGCCCCAACGGATTTGTAAAATGTCAAAAGCGCGTTCCACATCTTTGCGCGCCGCCTCTTGCAGAACTTTAAAACGGTCCACTTTTTCATCAGTGGTGTGTGGTGGGACTGCAACAAAAACAGGCCACTTCAGATATATCCCGTCGGCAAGGTAGTAGCCCATGTTGTATTGTCTTCCGTTGGCGAGGAAATGAACCGGAGGTTCTATTCCTCTGACGACGTCGCTGAACACCGGCGATTGATTGAGAATGTTGATGTCGTTGAGCGCTCTAGCTACCCCGAAAAAGGCGTGCCATATCCACACATCGTGAGATGCAACAGGCCTCAAGGATGATGGTAGGGTGGCCCTTATCTCCACGTGTGTACTGGGCCCTCCACGCCACTGGACAGTTCTTCCATGCCCAGTGCATGCAGTCGATCGAACCGAGCATCCCTGGAAAGCCGTGGTGAGCCCCGTGCATTGCCAGAATTCGTTGACAATCATCTCCGGTTGGCTTCCTCAAGTAATGACCACCAAAGATGGTTCGAATCGCCAATGCAAAGTTTTTCAACCAATAAAATGGTAGTCTCCGACATTCGCAAGTACTCGTCGAATTGGTCGCCGGGACCCCCGTAGGCGAGTTGACGTATAGCGGCGGTGCACTTCTGGATCGCTGTGAAACTCGGCTTGCCTATTGTATCATGTCGTTGTTGGAAATACTCGACGCGAGTCTCCAATACTTGAACAATGCGCAAAAACAGATGCTTCGACATTCGGAAACGTCGACGGAACAAATTGTCGGGGTAAGTCGGGCTATCAGCAAAATAGTCAGAGAAAAGTTGGGCCGGCCGCTCCTGTGACTCGATCCCGATCGATCATTCGCCGAACGGGATACCTTTGGCGTTTTGCCGACTCAGTGGCTTTTTCCTTCTTCTTTTTCGCTTTTTGCGAGCAATTTCGGCAGTCTTCTGGATTTGTTGGTACATCGCATCGAGTTCGCCGGAGGATGAGGAGGAATCGGATTCAATTTCGGAAGAGCTCGACATATTGATGAAGAAAATTGTAGAAAATATGATTTTTTGTGATAGATGATTTTTGTAGGAAATATGAGAAGTGTAGACGATTTTTGAGATGTGTAAATTGATTTGTGATAGTGTGTATATATATGGGGAGGGGAAATAGACGTTTGGGAGTAGCCGTTGCTCTCCAACGGCTGAATTTTTTATTTTATTTTATTTTTAATTTTTTTCCCAAGAAATTCGATTTAAAAAAAAAAATTAATCTGGCTGACGTCAACGCAGGGGGAGGGGAGGGCGCGAGCTGAGCTCGCTTCTGCGCGTCGGGCTCGCCTCTCGCGCCCTCCCCTCCCCTCCCCCTACGCGTCGGGCTCGCCGGAGGCGGGGCTCGCCAACGCGCACTGGGCTCGAGCCCCCAACTCCTGGTACGCTGGAGAAGCTCTAAGGAGTGTTCCATAACTTCAATTATTTCCCCTCCGCCTATCAATTCTTTTGCTATTTCAGTCCGTCAACAAAATTTTTGCTTATTCTTTTTTGAGCATATAAGCCAAACGAACTCATTTAATAATTAACCTCACAATACTTATTTACATATTTTGATACTATTGCCCTACACATTCCACTTTAAGTAACACATTTATTCCACTAACAATACAACCGACCTAATTAGACAATTTAAAACTATAATGTAAAATTCACTTTCTACCCACATCACATACTAAGTTACTAAAATCACATACTAAGTTACTAAAAAATTGGTAGGAGTAATAATTTTATTGTACAAATCACACGTAACAACATTATGAGAGTGCGAGAAAAGTATGCCTCCTTGTCCCCAGTGACGCATGCAATCTCTGACTATTATCATAACAATAATTGAAATATTGAATTTCTAAACCCATTCCATAAATGAAAGTAGTAAAAGTGGGCTACTATTCTTTCTCACGATATGTGACCTATAAATAATATCATAACCATATCAAGTATTCGACTTTAGAAAGTAGTGGGCGGTGAAGAAGAAGCAAATCGTGCATGTGCTATTTCTTGATTTTATTTCATGATGATACCGTAAAAAGTAAGACTGTACAATTCTGATTAACAAACTGTGTCCAAAAATTGTGTGAGCATATAACTTATATTTTGCCGAGGCCTAAGAGGTGAATTAGATGAAAATCTCTTCTCCAAATATAAAGAAATGAAAGAGCGAAGAAGGAAGAGAATTTAGGTAGCTTACCTCACATCTAGCCAAGAGTATCATCATCTTTGATCATGGATTTCTTCTACACCGAATGTCAAACGGAAAAATAGACATTCATCGGCGAGTGGCCAGCAAGACGGGCTCCCTACTTCCGGAACGCTCACTAACAGAACAGCTTTGACCGGATATGTTAGTAGTTAATTTACGCTTTTGACTTGTGAATGTAATAAATGCCCAGTGTCCGAGGCATTCATCTTTGTCTTTTCGGCTTCCTTCTCTGCCTTCTTTTTCTCGAACTCTAACTGCTTACAGTTTTCCTCGTGGGCTTGCTTGAACATCTTCACGAAGTTAAAGAGAGTCGAAATCACTGCCAAAGGAGTTCGAATTTCAAATGACGAATATAGGACAGAGCAAACATTGGAGCGTGTTGTAATACTCTCCCAGAGAAATCAAGAATCCAGTTGCTCTTTCTCACCAAAATAGTATCTCATAAGATTCTAAAAGATAAGAGTGCTGCTAGAAAACCACATTTTCTACATTATCCATTAGATATTCAATAGTGCAGAGTCACATTAAGGAATCGAGAAACACCTTGCTCAAACTGGCAACGAGCAGGATCTTCTCCGAAATAAAGGATTAGCGAGTCTACATTCCTACCCTGCAGTCAGAAAGAGACAAGAAACCATTAACAAGAAGTGATGAGAGAAACATAACAAAGTTACCCTCATAGCTGATAGCAATGGCAGAGACTGGTACCACTGTAGCATAAAGCGAAGCCAACGTCCTTACTTCACCTTCAGAAAAACAAAGGAACTCCTTCAGCGCCTGGAAGAAAAAAATTATTATTATAGTAGAATCTTGCCTAGGAAATGATAGTGCAATGTAATTGTACACAGGAAAATGAACAAATGTTTTGATCATCCTAGACACTGGTCATTCTTTAAATCAATTTAACTGCGAAAGCACCAAATCCATTTTGATAAGAAATAGGAAGTACCTGGCAGAAAAGATCAGACACAGGTCCATCACTTTCTGCCATGGACAACTCCTGCATAACTTTTTCTAGTCCCTTGTTAATAGCTTGCATCTCCTCGGCCAAAAATTTCAGTTGGATCTGGGACATAATATCTTCGTTCGGTAAGCAAGCTATTTGTAACATTATTACACTCAGAAAAGATCATCATTGTAATGCAAAAGTTCATATAGTTATACCTTTGATGCCTGTTCCAGGCTGGAAAGATCCTTCCAAAAATCAAGAAGCTCTGGTAATTTGTCTGAAAGAACCTGAATGAAAAATTAACAGTAAACATCCCGATGATGTTTAGGAGTCGGATTGCAACCCTGAAATGTCTAGAAGCAGGGGTTTTCTAGCAAAGCTAGTTAATGAAGTGAACAAAGCTACACAATTCGAAGGCACAAAACTAATATAATTCATTGTTGTCCCCTTAATGCAGCTTACAAAAACTTTGAATGTAATTTAGTGCTCTGTTTCATGCTTCATTTGTCAGTGGAAGGACTAGGACATTTTCTGAAGCCAGGGTTCAGCAGCAATGAGCCTTCTTAATTGTACCAAAAGCTAAGGGCAGACTATAAACCATTTACCATTTTGATTTACTCAACAATGCAAGCACATGGTTAGTATGATTCACTATGAGACGGGATGTTAAACGAACCTTGCATAAATAATGCATCAGTGTCATCTTATTATTCCTGGCACGAGTCTCGGTAAGTTTGAGGAGGCTATCCAACCTGAACCCCACAGCAGATCCTGTCATAATAGGCGTTGGAAGAATGTAAGAACTCAAGAAAAACGAGGCATCATCAGCACAAAAGCGTTATTTGCAACTTTAATGTTAATGGGTGTGTTGTTTCCTGCTTTTGTTTTGAGGCATCATCCTCAACAACACGATTCGCCAGATAATAGATCGACATGAACTCTCCAAAAAATAAAGATCAACATGAACCTTGTCTTCCTACTCTTTCATTTTTAGCTGATTGAATTCAAGTTTTAACCTCTGCAACTAATCCTTATGGAGTTGAAAGCTAAGCAAATTCGTAACGTGTGAAAGTGATCCTAAGGGACGAAAGAGAAGTTGGCATAAGGAAATCGTAGAATCTCTGAAGATGAACAAATTTACTGACCTCTAGCAGTTCCCTGGTTTAAAGCATTACCCAGAGAAAGAATTGTTTGCATGATTCTTTTCAACTTAGCAGAACCCCTGACCTGATGAGAACACGATATGGCGATTAATAAGGCAGAGCATATATACGAGCTTGCACATTGATCATGATAATTAACAAATGGAAAAGCAAGTTGCCTGATCTGAAGCAGAATTCACAATATTCAAACTATTCCTGAGGTCAGCAACCTGAGAGGAGAACAAATGAAAAGAATAAACATAGAAAAAGTTCAATAAAAAATGCAAAATAGGGAAGGTGTATACCATTTTCTCACCTGGGAGCGAAACTGAATCTTGAAAGAATAAACTCTCAACTTGTGTTCGATTCGTGGCACTTGCATCAACTCCAAAAAGAACTGAGATCATGAAGAAAATGGATATCATATTTCTTAACACTAACATTAGAATCGGTACAAAATGAAAGACCACAAGAAGTGGCAGACCAATCTAAAACAGACCTGTTCGCATTTTCCTAGTTTATCTTTGTCTCCTTTGTAACCCTGGCAAGAGAAACATCTAATTAGAAAATCCAAAAATGAACAAATTGGCCTCCTATAGGACCCTAGGTTTGTTACTCCTATGTAAAACGATAAAATGAGAAAAGTCGAACCTTAAGAACTTCCATCTCCTCTTTAGTTGGACAAAACTTGATTAGGTTATCAACCTGATCAACATCTAATGCAGAGTCTTCCAAGGCAAGTACTGAACTCTGCACAAGTACCAAAAACTAACCATATAAGGAAGACATCTATGAGTCTAAATAAATCTTGTAAGTAAGGAGTCTTCAAGGTGTGATGTGCATAATAAAACATACATGATACATGAAGCTGAAATGGGAAGGACAAAGCATGAGAATTTAGATTAGAACGTAAGAAATAACCCTGATTAGGTTATCAACTAGAACTTTCAGTCATTATTTGCACAGAGACGCTCACACCTTGCTAAGAAATAGATTAATCATCTAGTAACCTCCAATGGTAAACTAGAATGGTAGCATGCAGCCTACTGACTCAAATCGCTGCAATTCTAGGATATGCTCGAATGTACTTCTTGAAAATGACTTCTAACAGGTTAAGTTTGAGCTCACCAGCATATCTTGCAAGGGAATCTTCACTTTTGACAGCATTATTTCACAATTATATGCACGCCTGTGATCTATCTGCAATAACAGAGTATAAATGGTTACAGCATGTTTGATATTACATGGGCACCAGATCTTGAGATCACCAAGTCACAAGATCAATAATATGATTAGTTAAGGATGTGGGAACACTCAGCGTTAAAAAAAAAAAAAAACAAATATTGGAATAGATTCCACTTTCGGAGAGTTCAAAATGCACGCAAATTTTTGATTCTAAAAGTGATCAGCAATAGTAAATAATGAATAATCACCAACTGCACTTTTTCAGGTTTATTGCTCATTGAGGCTCGTGAATCAAGTTTTCTGCCTTCTTGATTGGGAACTGCTGCTGAGAAGAGAGATTCAAGTTCTGAAATATCGATCTCTGGCGCCCTATCAAATGAATAAAAGTGAATGAGCATAAAAAATATGGGTAACAGGAAGCTCTGCAAACACACACACCTACCAAATATGCAAGAATATAACTTCTACCTCAACCCTGATAATACTTACTTGGCAGCTTCACCAGATTTCTGAGTCTCAGCCCACAAACTTCCTGAAACAGCTCTTGATATTTTCAACCAATGCAATGGCTTCAATTTCTTCATCTGGTTGTTTTTTGAAGCCAGAGTACGAGACAACATGCTTTTCCCCCTTGCTCCAGTCGGAGGGGCCAAAGGTGGTGGTGGAGATGGAGCTCCAGGCAACCCGCTAGCTTTGCCACCAGGATCATTTGCAGAATGAGACGGTGGAGGAGGTGCTGAAGGAACATTAGAAGAACTTCTTCTAGAGGGGCTGGGAGGGGCAGGAGGAGGCCGTGGTGCATTTGGTAGATTTCCAGGTCCTGCAGAATGAGGAGGAGGAGGTGGAGGAACCGGAGTCCCTCCTCCACTACATATCTCCTTCGGAGGCTGAGGACGAGGCAGTGGACAAGGTATAGATGCTGCACCCAAACTATTCCCAGAACGTGGAGTACGCTCTCCTCCACTATAACTCTCCTTAGGAGGAGGTGGTGGAGGACATGGAGTAGGTCCTGAACCCAAATTCTCCCTCACAGGAGGACCGACCGGAGGTGGAGGCACAACTTTAGTAGCAGATTCTTCCCTTACAGGCAAATCTGATGGGGGCAGCGGTGGCGGAGGTCGAGGCGATGAAGAAGAGGGCCTGCTAGTGACAGATGAACTCTCACGAGGAGTGGTTGGTGCAGGTGGAAAAGATACGGATGCTTTTGCCATTGATTCTGTTGAATACGGAGTATCAATTGGAGGTGGAGGTGGAGGTGGAGGTGGAGGTGGAGGTGGTGGCGGAGGTGCTGACTCTCCTTTTGACTGAGAGGAGGGAGTAGGAAGAGGTGGCGACGGAGGTGCTGACTCTCCTTTTGACTGAGAGGAGGGAGTAGGAAGAGGTGGAGGTGGGGCTAGACCAGATATAGAAGCTGAATTGTCCTCAGTAGGAGGTGCATTGAAATCTGATGGAGGTGGTGGTGGAGGGGGAGGTGGAGGATCTCCAACTTTAGAGGCTTTGAATAAATCTTCAGCTGGAAAAGCTGATGAAAGAGGAGATTCAGATTTAGGAATTCTAACCTCTGTGACCCAATCATGGCTCCTAGAACTCTCTGTATGAGGAGAAGAACTACCAGGCTTGATAGTGTCATCCCTCATAGGGTGACCACAGGCAGTCTCCTGGGGCAGAAGTGGAACAGGAGTAACTTCACTAACAGAGCCTATTCTATTATCTGAAGGGGTAAAAGGTGACCGAGATGGAGAACTTGAAGGTGAGGATTCTGCATATGATGTTCTTTTAGGTTCACGTAGAGGAGAAATATCCTTATCATCAGCAAAACCAATCTCTCGAATCTTAGGTTCATGTTGTTGTTTGGGTGACAAATGAAGACTTTTCGTCATAGAAAATTGACGCGGTGAAGTCGATAAGGGTTGAGAATGTTCTCCAGAAGGGATAAGTGTTAGCTTTGAGGATATGACGGCCCTCATTTCAGCCGGTGAAAAATGGTGATCAGCCTGAATTTTAGCCAAATCAGCATTTGGAGAAAATCTTGGTGACATATTAGATTGGTTCTCAGAACTTAGATTTGTTGGGCTCTTAGAGAGAGATTGAACTTCTAATGCTGCAAGGCTCTGTTGGAGAATTTCAACTCCAGAATCTCCCTTTGGAACTAACCAATCTACACTACTAAAAAATTCCTGAACTTTAGCAAATGCCTCCTCTGGAAGGCCATCCCTATCTTCAAAGCAAGAAGAGTCTACACGAACCATGGATGCAGTAGTGTCCATCTCCGAAAATAGAACCTTCATTAATGTAACAGTCGTTACAAATAAAACAGCACAGAGTATGAGAACCGTAGATTAACACCTACTTAGAGAAAGCATACCTCTGCCCTGTAGTCCTTTGGAAACTGATCCTTTGCATTCCATAAAACATCAATATCATCCCTATTGAGCATTAATATATTTGACCTAATAAAAGCGGTGTTAAACATGACACGAAACATCATCTCTTCACGTTCCATGTCATCGTGCAAGCTGATACATTCCAGCACAACATCACCTTGAATGTGGCAATTGATGTCAACCTTGACTATTTCAGATTCACCCTGATAATAACCAGAAACCATTATGGCGAAAATATTTATACTTTGTGGGAGGTAGCATCTAAACGAATTATATGAACTAGCAGATTCACAGGGACCATTCGGAAAAAAAAAAAAAAAACACACAGTGGCTATGTCAATCAAGCATTGTTTCTACATGTTATGGAGCAGGGGAAGAATGAAGAGAGTGCAAAATGAGATTCCACACAGAATCAACATCAACTTCAATGGGGGAAAATAAAATTGGTCGCAACTACAGTTACATCCTAATCCAGTTCTTTGTATGATGATATGAACCCTATGGCCTCGGACAGTTTAGAGGTAAGAATATTTCAGTAGTTGGAACAACAAAATATCTCAAGAAAATGATATGAAATTTTTTATATATCTCAAGGTTCATCACCTGCTTGTAGTGTCGAATAGCTTTACTCTTCTTCGGAGTCGAGAACAGAATTTTGGGTGAACGCTCAGAAGTCGAGAATGGATCTTGTCCATAAATACGAAACATTGGTCGGCAACCACCCTCTCCATCAAAATTAGGAATCATTCTCATAATAATACAATCCATAGTAAGTGCTCGATCTAAAGGGGGCCATTGTGTTGCTACATTCCTCCTCGAAACGTATTGCAGGTACCTCAACTGGGACGGGATCGGATTCAAGGGGGAAAACAAGTACAGAAGCTCTCGAGGAGCTTGCTTGTGCACCATGTCCAATGTCTTGAGCTCCCCACTGTAATGCTTTCTGTAGATGAGCAAAGCAGCCAACATGAAAGCCAAAACCGGCCATCCACCACGTTCACAATGCATCAGAAGCAAGTTTTGGAGCCCTAATGAAAGCCAGCTTTCACTGGATCTTAAAAAATGGTGAATAACCTCCATAGGAAGAAGAGGACAACCTTCATATTGCCGAGGGTACTCCATTATAGTCATATCATATTCTGTTAAAGCACTCCCTATCTCACTCTGGGTCTCTCCTTCTCTGAAATTGAAAGCCAAGATTGAAGCATCAGGATAATTTTCCCTTAGTTGAGACACAATGCCTCCTACATATACTTTGTAATCTTGATCTTCCAAAGCATCAGTTGTGAAACAACAATCGAATACTGTAAAAACAAAAGTATTTTCCAATCAATAGGCAGCAGCACAAACCAAATTTCCTTCTTCAGAGGCACCAAATATTTAAACAATCTACAGCTACAAAGCGAGAATCACGTAATTTCATCCCAATATTTCCAGGTAAGATGATGAAACACAATATTCCACCATAATTTCGAGCAGAAGAATGAATCACAACTCAAAAATATTCTTAGAAAATGGCAAAATTATTAGGGAAACGCACCATAAACTCTTTCGCAGATCTCGAGAAGCCCATCGGGTGGTTTGCGGTAGAACAACTTCCGAAACAGCGCCATTGCCGAATCAAGCTACAGAATTCTGAGGTTCGGAGTGCGAATTCCGGCAGCCTCCGACAATCGAATCAAAAATCTGAGCTGTAAATTATTCTATCAAGGGTTTCTGAGAGGAAAAGGGCGGCTGAAAAAAAGCAGGGAATTTCCGAAATCTGGTGTATGGAACTCGATCAACTACCGACTCCGGGAATGAGAGAAGCTATGCCGCCACGTGAAGCGCAGTAGACGACGACATGTGTATCACCATCGCCATCAAAGGAAATCCGATATTACTTCCTATGTCTGAAAAATATTGACCTCCTTCGTTATAATATACTTAACATATTAATATAAAATGACTTAATATTTTTGATTCGGAATATTAAATTGTTAATCAATTCATTTCTACGTTTCGATTATAATCAATGTTACGACTGAAATTTGGCGCATGTAAGTATTTGTTTTGGGACCCACGTAACGGACACAATCTGTTACCTAGCCATGTTGCTATTTTAGGTCAATTATCCATGTCTCGTGGGCCCGTCCGGTCCTACCTTTTGTAGATATCAAAAATCAAGGCAATGCATGCGATTTGGATAATGTTTGGGGGCAGCCGGCTTTTCTACCCTTTTAGTACATATATTATAAAAATTACCCATTTTCATACACTAATGGTAAAAATGTCATTGAGAGAATTAAATAATTAACTGGGCCCACAATTAATTCAAACTACCGAACAAGTCGGCCTTGAAACTTGGGAAAGTTGGCTGGGTCAAGCTGTGTTTCTGTGTGTGTGTGTCGGCTTCGGCTATTTGGACGGAAGCTGTTTTTTTTTTTTTTTTTTTTTTTTCCTTTTGTCAAATTTGGTTATGTATTATATTCTCTCCCTCTCGCCTCTCTATATTAACACATTTGAGAAACAACCGATATCTCCTCAACCCTCAACACTACACACCTCATACTACTACACACTCTCTTCTTCATACTACTACCACCGAAGCACCCCCTCCTTTATAAGGGTATGCAAGCAAACCCAAACCCCAACCCTACCCATACTACTCTTTCTACTCTCTTTAATATCTAAAAAAATCATAATCTCAAATAATACTCTCTCCACCGGCTTCCCTCAAAAAATCCGGCTGCCCTCAAACATACAACCTCACCGGAGTAATGGGGTCACAATACGTAATCGAAAACGACCACTTTGTCTTGCCGGAAAACGAATCGGGGATCTCCGTCGAAGTAATACCACGACAAATATCGGTATGTTTTCCGGCGAATGTAGTATTATTTTTTTTGCTATGAATTTAAATTGTATTATATGTTAGGATTTAATTTGAAATTAATTCGCTTAGTGATTTGTTTAAAATAAATTATTCTTATTTTGTTTAAATTGTATTATTTTGTTGTGATTTAATTCGAAATTATTAGAATTTTGTAGTTTTTGTAATTTTAAAATTTATATTTAGCTTAAGGAAAAAAATAGAAAAATTCGGGCACAGCCGGCCGGTCAATCCGACGCCGGAAAATGGCCGTCCGGTCGTTTATTACGGTGGCCGGAAAAATCACTTTTCCGGTCACCAGATGGACCGGCCGGAAATGCCCGAAAATTCCAACTTTTTTTTAAAGTATGGATAGTAAATTACATGTATTTTACAAGTTAATTAATTCATTTATTTAATTTTTTAAAAATTAGTTGATTATTATTTGATTTAAATTAATTATTTTATGTGATTAAATTCTAAATTATTTCAAATATGTAGTGTTGTAATGTTAAAAATCATATTTAGGTTCACACAAAAAAGAGGAGTTTTTTGGCATAGCCGGCCGGTCGGTCGGTCGCCGGAAAAGTGTTGTCCGGCCTTGTATTCCGGTCGCCGGAAAAATCATTTTTCCGGCCATGGGATGGACCGGCCGGCTATGCCCGAAAATTCCAATTTTTTTTCTTAGTATGGATAGTAACTTAGATGTATTTTATAATTTACATAATTCGCTTATTAGTTTTTTTAATATTAGTTGATTATTTTTTTATTTAAATTAATTGTTTTATGTGATTAAATTCTAAATTAGTTCAAATATGTATTTCTTGGCATGTGAAAATTCATATTTAGGTTCACCAAAACAAGAGGAATTTTTTGGCATAGCCGGCCGGTCGATCGGTTGCCGGAAAAGGGCCGTCCGGCCTTGTATTCCGGTCGCCGGAAAATTCACTTTTCCGGCCATGGGATGGACCGGCCGGCTGTTCCCGAAAATTCCAAATTTTTTTCTTAGTATGGATAGTAAATTAGATATATTTTATAATTTACATAATTCGCTTATTAGTTTTTTTAATATTAGTTGATTATTTTTTTATTTAAATTAATTGTTTTATGTGATTAAATTCTAAATTGGTTCAAATATGTAGGTCTTGGCATGTGAAAATTCATATTTAGGTTCATCAAAAAAATAGGATTTTTTTGGCATAGCCGGCCGGTCGATCGGTCGCCGGAAAATGGCCGTCCGGTCATGTATTCCGGTAGCCGGAAAAATCACTTTTTCTGGCAACCAGATTGATCGGCCGGATATATCCGAATTTTTCCCGTTTTATTCTCATTATATATAAATATTGAGATGTAATTTATAAGATTAATAATTCGTTTATTGATTTTTTTTGGAAATTAATTGATTATTATTTTGTTTAAATTAATTAAATATGTAATTGATGAGTTGGTTAATTTTTATTGATCTTGTCTTACAGGATTCTCCGGCGCCATGGTACCGTAGAAGCAGTTTGATCAACCGGAGATTTGATGTCGGCAACTATTATAGGGTTAAAATCTTGGAAGATATAAAGTTGGCACTGAGCGAGACATATCGAGGTGGTGAATTGGTCGATGAGTTTCAGTTGGGACCTTTCGGACATTTGCTCGATTGGGAGCCGGGGCAGAACAGTAAACCCCTGCTCCACTCCGTGTTATCTCGAGCTGTTGTGACGGAAGTGGGAATTTGGTTCCACATTAGGGGCCAGTACGTAGAGTACACCGTTCAGGACCACGCTCTGATCACGGGGTTGAGATTTGGCCCTACTGATTTTGATCCCAGGATTCAGAGGGAGCCAAGGACATCCCGTTTTTTTCAAGACGTCTGTGGCGGCCATGGTCAGAAGGCGGCACTGTTGCACTCCCAGTTGGGAACACTCACGTCTGAGAATGATCCAGACGGGCAACTTCAATTGAAGTTGGCAAACTTATTGATGGCCAATTATTTTATCCTCGGTCATGACGGGCAGGCTCCACCCCACCAGTGGTTGTGGGAGTTGATCGACGACACTGATGAGTTCAATTCTTTTCCTTGGGGTGCGTACTCCTACAAGACCTTGCAGTACTACTTGAGGACGTTTCAGGCGAGGTCTAGGAAGTATCACATTTATGGGCCGGTATGGGCACTGATGGTATGGGCTTACGAGGTGATGCCAGGGTTCGGTGAGCAATTTGCGGAGAGGGCTTCCACGACGGACGTGCCGAGGTGTCTCAGATGGAGATTCCGCAATACTTTCACCGGCGTGTCCGATGCAGAGCTGTACGCGCCGTTCGATGATTCGGAAGAAGGTATTACTAGGATTGAGCCGGAAGATCAGGAGATTGAAGAAAGTTACTACCAATCGGTACATGAACCGGGGGCCTTACTGGTGAAGTTTCACGTGCCGAAGACTTCATACATTGTGGACGAACGCCCTTGTATACATCGAGCTGATCCCAGGTCCCAGCATGCCGTTGTAGATTCCTATGAGGGAAGTCAACGTAGACAGAGTTCCCGGTCTATGAAATTTGCCGGGAATCTAGCTGAGGATGGTACATCTTCATCCCGGCAACAACGTGGTTCTCAAAGCAGGAGTGGTGGACAGGAGCATTCTCTTCCCGGAATGTCTAGGGAGGACTTGGTCAGTATTGTAGAGGACGTCACTCGTCGCGAAAACGAGCGCATTATGCAGACAATGAGGCAAGAGTATGAAGGAAGGGAAAAAAACCTCTTGACGAAGGTAAAGAAGTGGCTCGGTAAGGGAATCACGAAGGGCATTGACATCGTGAGTTGCGGGACTTCCTCTATGTCCATTCCAGTTCACTCGCCCCGACGTTCGAGCCCGCCCCTCAACGTTTTCTCAGCACGGACATCGGATTATGCAGCCACTGCTGTTTCGACGAGCCCTGAAGCGACCGGGCCCCTCGAGTCTGTAGCTGCTCGAGCAGACACCTCTCTCCCTCTCTACACGGGTGCCTTCACTGACCCTTACATTGGCGAGAACCCTATCACTGTAGACCATTCGGCATTCACTTCAGTTTTGGAGCAAGTATAATAAATTAAAGTGTCGTCTTTCTTACACATTTAGTTTCATTGAATTTCGTGTTTCGTGCATGCTTATTCGAATATTCAAAAGCTGCAACGAAGGAGTTAAATATTCAAAAGCAATAGCTTGTGCATTGCAAAATTTGCAACCAAGACTTTCCCATATTTTGGAATGCTCTAAAAAAAGGTCTACAACAATTTTGGCTCATACGATACATATCAAGAAGTAATGATTATGTCTAAGATGTAATTGTATCTAGAATTCTTTAAGGCGTTTCGTATCTATAAATAGTACTAACAACGTAACATTGTATATCACTAAGTTGTTTATTTTAAGCACTTACATGGTTTGATTCGTGTTATAGTTTCCACCCTCCCACAACACATAGTGGTGAAATAAGGAGACATGTTTCCATGCCCATCCATACATGTGAAGCTCAATTAGAGGAGTGTCATCACATTGATATTGTTAATTATGTTACCAAAACTAAATTAAAAGGCAGTTTCATCCTATTGACTTTGTTAATTTAATTCGTGTTATAGTTTCCACCCTCCCGCTAAATTAACATTAACAAAATTAAACTCTCATATGCAGTATATACCATTTGGTGAGATAGGGGCAATCAGTGTCACGAATGTTTACCAGGTGAATTTTAGAATTGGAAAGATTTTATGCTGAAAATGGTTGGTTAGTCTATGCTGAAGTCAGCTGTAACAGACAAATATAATAGAGCATAATAAATAAATAAATAAAATATTTCTTGTAAAACTCTTCATAATCAATATATGTGTCACAGCCCGATTTAAATTAAAGGCTATTTAAACCGAGTGATGTGACTAAATAAATAAAATAGAAAAATGAATAAAAACTAAACGTCTTTCAGATTGGAGAATGAAGGAATGGGCAGTTACTACAAGATTCGAACGATAACTTATATCTTGTCTCAAATCATCACTATTGATCAAGAAAAGAGAAATGAACCATGTCCTGAATATTCGAGATATATTTAGTTACTTCATCAAATGAACCAAAAGGAAGGATATTGTTCTCAACAACAATTCCAAAATGATCAGATCAACGTTTATCACAAGGGACAACTAAAATTATTTGAAATAATACCTTCCCATTTACAACAAGCTAGAGAGGATCATTCAAGGGCTCGATAATTCGAATCAAGAATAATCAAAATCTTAAGACAACTTTTCAATAATAATTAAAAGCCATCTAGAAATAATAAGCGTTTATACATTTTCAATAATAGATAACTTCCAATTGAATAAGTAAAGTTATCTCGGAGTTCAGGTGAAGATAACAACTTTCAACTTCATGCTCATCAAAACATCAACAATAACATCAGAGCATTGCAGCGGAATAGATCATCAAAAGGGATTACATGTATGCAGACATATAATCCTAGAACTCGAACTACTGACATCGTCATATCTATAAGAAGACACTTCATAAAATGACAACAAAAGCTCTGTTCGGCACACTCCCATCTTCATCCCAGCTTTGCCTGCACATTTTAGAAATAACATGCAGGGCTGAGTACAAAGTACTCAGTGAACACGTGCCCAAAACATTGAAAGTTGCTTAATAAAGCTATAGATTAAACTTGCCTCGATAAGCATGTCACAAGTGATTTACTTTAAATAACACAAGGCATGCTAAAATACTTTTTAGTTTTCTCATCATCAAACATTAATGACTGCAGTCAAATATGGTGTATGAATAACATCTACCACATCATCTCGCGTGTTGAGAAGTAGGCCTCCTTCTCAAACACATTGACCGGCCGACCGAAAGGACGGCTCACAGTCACCTCAGTGTACACATATCATGCTAATCGCATGACCGAATTCGTCTTCCATCAAGTAGATGATCATACAAAACTCAAACATTGGCAAGTTAATCATTTTCTTACAACATCATGCTTCATATACATATGCATCGCATCATCATTTAGTTAGAAAGCCCACCTGACTCCGGCTAGCCTTTACCTACTACTCTTCCTTCCTCAGTTATTTCCAATCCTCAAGTTTATGCTCGTTCCTTCATTAAAATGAAGGAATAAATAAAAGTGATAAAGGAAAGAAAATTATATAGGAAATAACCTTCTCTACTTAGCTTATCTTCTTATCTTCTTCTCTAAACCTTTCTTGATAAACTTAACATAGGTCTTTACCGAGAGTTTGTTAGATAAGAGAGTTTAACTTATCGTATCTATCTTCCGTCCTTATTTATAACACATATATGTACATATATGTTCCTATCATTTCTCAAGCTCGTCAAGTTCTCGATTGTAAAGTCTAAAAATTTTAGAAATAATTCTTATAACTTATAATTGATAATCAAACTTATTTATAAGCTCGTTTCTCATACTCGATTATTCCAAACTCAACTACAATCAAAGTTGGAAAATAATAGATAAATTGAAAAGTTCACAAAACCCTTCTATAAATTCCAATAAATTCACATTAAGCTTAAAATGAAGTAGAAAATACTTTTCAAGTTTCATTATAAACAACCAACACTTAAACATTTAAAACCTCCAATTATTCTAAACTTAAATTTTGAATTCAGCCCTTATAGGGTTCCAACAATTTTCAGAATTCCAAAATAAGCATCAAATAATATACATATCACATTATTCCCTCCACCAATCTAATTATATGACATCAAGAACAAAAAAATGCCCAATCTATTTTAATGCATCATTTTCGTTTTTGACATAGGGCTGCTCCAAAAACTTTTCAAAAATTCATTTTAAGCATCATATAATGTCAATTTCATATCCCCATCATCAACTTTATGAAATAAAATCGAAATAAAAAATCCTCCAATTTCACCAAGAACCCAAATTCGAAAATTGTGAAATTGATCTCCAAAAATTCTCAAAGTTTTCATTCATACTTCTTTCAATCCTATAAACACATAATCAAGCTCAACTTATCAAAAGAAAACCAAAATCGAAAATCCCCAAAAAAAATTTCAATAATTCGAATTTCATAATCTTTGAAGGTAAGATGGATTTCTCTTAAATTAAACCCTCAAAAATCATCCTAGAACATGTATAAATCAAGAGAAATAAACATCAAGATCATGAAATCATAACATCTTCAAATTCGAAATTTGATGTCTAAGTGGGTTTTGCTAGTTTCTTCAATTTTCAAGCATAAGAGCTAACTAAATAGCGTACCTTAATTAATAGCTCTGATCTTAGGCTTCTTGCTATTTTTTCTCGATTTATCAAAGCTTCAAAGACGTAGAAATGGAGTATGTGTGTGCTGGGTGTGCATCGTGAGTGAGAGGGAGGAAGGTAGAAGAAATAGAATAAGGAAAAGAAGGAAAGAGAGGCCCGGCTGTCCCCCCTTATCCCCATTTAATTTCCTCCTTTTATTTATTTATTTAATACAATATTTATTATTAGTATCTAAGCAATTCATTACCATCACTTAAATAATCTTAAATCCTCTAATCTCTCATCTCCATCAGAATTAATCTTCACATAGCACACATCTCAAGTCCTAAAAATTACAAGGACTAATACTTTATATCTCAATAGTCATAATTTAAATGGAAAATAAATACGAATTAAAATTCGTAATAACTTTCGTCTTCGGAGATTAACTAAAAATCCCACTAACTTTAGATAATATTCTACTATATATTTAAATATAGTATACTTCCTCAACATCTCGTTTCAAGTCGTAGAAACTGAAACAAAAACTAATTCATCAAAATATATATATATATATATATATAAATTCTCAAGATTCTCATTTTAATCTTTGTCTTCTTCATTATCTCAATATTTCCTCTTGCTATACACTATTATAGATTATTATTTTCATAATAATCTCTGACCTCCATTAATTAAACTAAATAAATTACGGGGTATTACATCCTCCTCTCCTTAAAAAAATTTCGTCCCGAAATTTAGTTACCTCAAAGAAATTTAGTTTCACTTTATTACTCGTATCGGCTTGGAGAGTCACTTCTTCTTGGTGGATGAGATGTTTGGGGTCATGGAAATACCTTCTCAATTGTGACACGTGGAATACATTATGTGTGTTGCCAAAGCTCGGCAGCAAAGCTAGTCCATATGCAACGTGAACCTATCCTTTCAAAGAGTTTAAAGGTCCTATAAACTTGTGTTTAAACTTCCCCTAACTCCGAATCCATGAATTATTTTTGAAGGTGAATCTTTGAGGAAGATGTTACCACCTTTCTCGAATGTCAGCTTTGTTCTTCTTACATCGGCATAATATTTCTGACAATCTTGAGTTTCTTTTGGTTCTTTGCCTGATTTATCGAATGATCTCGATCACTTCTTCAGCAACATCAGGTCCTAATACTTTTCTTTCACAAACATCATCTCAGTAGAGTGGTGTTTGACATTTCTTGCATCAAGGGCGTCATAATAGTGTTATGTGGACCGTCGCTTAATAATTATTATTATAAGCAAACTCATTAGTAGAGTCTGCTGCGATTTGTCTCCTCAATCTAATACAACGATCCTAATCATACTTTCTAAAATTTGGAAGGTTCTCTCAGATTGTCCATCCACTTGTGGGTGAAACGTTGTGCTAAAAATCAGTTTGGTAAACTTTGGATCTCGATTTGGTGTTCTGGGGCACTCCAAATAGTCATACGATCTCGTGGACATACACTTGTATACTAACTTATCTAATTGCTTTTACTCGCAAATGGGAATGTCAGCAGTTCCAATTAAACCGAGCTACAAATTAGCAAATTTGAACGATTGATTAGATACTTTCTTTAAGACTTTAGTCGCACAGCGACGCTGCCTAGCTACACATATCAAGATAACCACAAGCTGAATGACCATCTCCGGTAAAAAAAAAAAATATTGATGTTAACTCTTCTCCTGCGCATAATGTTTCCGAGTTAAAGGAAGAAATCAAGCCTTGGGCGCTCCTACTTACGTGCTACCTTAGGGGTCACTCTTATCCAGTTTACATAAGAATCTGGTTATGAAGTTCCTGATGAGGGGCTGAAAATTGTTGTATTCACTCTCTTAGATTTTGACAGTCTAGTCACAAAATTTATAGTAATATTATCCCACTTCCATTTGCGAAATCTCTAACAATTGCAGCTTCCATAAGGTGGTGGATGTAACACGTTCACCTTCTGACATGCCAAAATTGTTCTACAAATAAAGCTATATTGCACTTCATACCTTCTCACAATATTTTCGTTTCAAATCTTGATACATCTTAGTGTTTCCTAAATGTGTTGTATAGGTCCTTCGATTCTTCGTTATTAGGTATGTAGAGTCGTTCTTTGAATAACGGAATGTTATTTCCAACTTCTTTGAAATCATCAACTCTCTCAACTCGAACCCTTAATTGTAACTTTTCCATCTTTAGGAATATAAGGCTCACTCTTCGAATAAGCACAAGCAAGCAAGCAATCTTCAGCCATTCTTGTCGAGCTAGCAACATATTTACACACCATAGATTAATACTAGCTTAACTTTATAAGTATGTTTGCACTTACACTTATGCTTATACTTGTCCCCCTAATAACTTAGCCTCATTCTTATCTTAATCCATTACTCCCTTATGCTTATTTCTCATTAGATAACATGTGTAAAATGGATGATAAGAAGTTGTTGAATCATAAGGATAAGCATCCATGCTTAATTATAGAGTTTTGACTTCAAACTTATGAACTTAGCCAAATGGCAGATTGATCATGATCCGAAGAATTGATCATAGAGGCTACAAATGTTGATCAAGTAATGGTTTCTGAATTTTTGATTAAAGTTAAGACGTGTGGCTTGATCATGGAAGAGGATTCAAGGAATTCCAATGTTCCATTTGATCACAATAATTCAACCATTGAAACTCAAACGCACATCAAGGCTAAGGGTATATGTTCAATGAATGAGTCATAGCTTAAACAAAATAAGCTTCATTCTAGGATCATAATACATTGATGGAAAACTAAGGAAATTATCTTCCACAAGAGGCTGATTCGAGCTTCAGAAGATAAGTGAATCAATGATAATGGATGATCTTTATCACTTGATGTACCAGAATACATTCTGGAGTGAACTTGGAAATAAATTCATAGCTCATTCATGTGAAGTAATAATGGAACCATGGCTATAGAATCTTGAAACTAAGACACAAGGTTTGACATCATATGAGTTTCATGAATTTAGAACGTGTGAATTGAGAGATGTTAATTCCTCAATTAAGAAATAAAAATCTGGGCACAAGGCATTTGACACATTGGACACTTGAACTTTGATCCATCATAAATTTCTCATAACTTGACCATTGTGGGAATGCAAGCTATCAATAGAAAGCTGAGACAACAAGAAACAACGTTCATGTTTTGAGTTTCTTGATTTGAGCAAGGAAAATGTTTAAAATCGAGGATCAAAATGGGTATAGTAGTTGTTCCCAGACTTAGAATTTCCGAGACAATGAATTTAGCAGCTTTAACATACAAACTTTAAACTAGCATAACGTTCTCGTGACTTAACCAGTTTCAAGGTGTGAGCTATGGATTTAAAGTTGGAACAACAAGGAACATTTTTCATGTTTGAAACTTCGGGATTTGAGCAGGGTGACATGATTAAAAACTGGAGTCAAAACTGTTACCATATCTGTTTTTCTGTATATTGGCAAATTTGACATACTAACTTCAAAACATCACTACACTCACATATGAGCTCAGATTTGGGCCTATAACATAGCTACGGAAAGCTGAAACAACGAGCTACAACTTTTATTCAGAGACTATTTAAGTTTGACAAGTGAAAAGGGCTCACAAACACAGATCAACATTGCATAGAAGGTGTTCGATGAAATTCCCGACTCGGATTTGCAACAAAAGTTCAAGAATTGGACTTCACAACATCTTAAACTATCATTTAAGTATGGAAATGTGAAGAACATCAAAAGGGAGGTGCATACAGTAGTTGTACACACTTGATCATGAAGGAAATCAAAAGAACTTCAACAATGTACGCATGAATAATCGTCAAAGATGATGGAGACGATGAATATCAAGATTTCAACAACATGCATGATCATTCTTCACAAGAACCGAATTTGGAACATCATGAATGGGGTTCGAATTCTCATCTACACCCCGAAATAATACTCATATCAGTAGGAGGGAAAAATATTTACCTACGGGAGTAGTTATCCTTACATCTCGGCTAAATCTCTCTACATCAAGTTCAAGAGTATCTACCAAAATGCTCGATATAAAGGAATCATGTGACGCTCCCATGTTAAATAAAATGATAATAGGAATTAGTTCATTTTACCCACTCCTACAAGATTTCTTTGTTCTTCATCTCAAGGTTTCTGATCAAGAGAAACGGCTCGTTGGTAATGTCATTGAGGTTCATTTTGTTGAGGCTGTGGCATTTGCTGAGATTATTCTCCCTAAGAACGTTGCGATTGACGTTGGTGTTTCTGTTGTGGCTGAAGAAATCCTTCTATAGTTCTCAAGTTCAGGACTGAGCTTGATTTAGCCTCCTTCATTAACTTCTTGCCGTTCTACTTTCTATTTCCACTATGCCATTGGCCATGATCCGAAAATGATTGGCATTCCGGGATTAAAATATAAGAGAAATATAAAACTCGCACATTTTTCTCCAATTACTTGGCCATCACCATATCAAGGGCTCGATTGAGTGCTTTAGCATATGAGACCGTCCTGACTAGCCAATAATATCTGAATATCTCGTTTCAAACTAATATGGGAAATTTTAGATATTTGCTCGTCCATATTAACCTTAGTTAGTGCGAAACGAGTTAAACTACAAAACGCACGATCATATTCTCAAGCAGTCTTCTTGCCTTACTTCAAGTTAAAAAAAAAACTCGGCTTTCTTCTATTGGCTGTAACTTTTCAAAATATATTTCTCGTTTGAAGCTTCTTGAAACTGCTCCCAAGTAAGATTATGGAGTTTTTCCCAGTGTATAAGTTTCCTATTGTGCTTCCCGCCAACAGTCGGCTGAACCTTTGAGTTTGAAAGGCATACATAACATAACATACGCACCTAATCATCACAACGGAGGAATTTAAAAGATTCGCTCAAGCGCACGAATCCACTCTTCAACTTCTGATGGATCTACTCTACCATCAAAAGTAGGCGAGTTTTGCTAAAGAAAAAATTCTTCATTATTCTCTCGGGTAGCAGTGACATGGTAGGTTCTCCATCATCCTCCATATTACCATTTTTATTTCTCTATCTATGAGGTACTTTAAAAAAAAATAAAAAATCAATAAATGTACATATAAATATATGTAGCATATCTCATACTTATGCATATATATTCATATGACATCATCATATACTTCTTAAATAATAATTCATGTAATACCTCAAGGCATCATTTCTATCATCATAATCTTCATCATCTCCCATCTTTTAAGCGTAACTTAGAGCTTAACTATATAATATTGCTATATACTTGGTGTAATAATCATTTGTCAAGGTTCATAATCATTTGTCAAGGTTCTGCCTCTAAGTTATTATACATAAGTATATAAAAATATAGTTCATCAAGATAAGCCAATCTCGTCGGGGCCCATAAAATATGAATATCGACTCATAAAATTTCATAACATCCTTATTCAGAAGTATCTAATACTTCAACCATATATTAAACTTTCACATGTTCATATGATATAATGACCAATCTGGCCCTTCATAAACACTTAGTAGCATCACTTAAGCTTCTCATGAAGATTCTCTACAATAAAGAAATATGTATCTGACTAATCTCCCCTAGTGCTAAAAAAAAATAAAAATCATTCTCTTAAGGTTTACAAACATAGCAAAATAATAATCGTGGAATAACAATGAAAGAAGTTAGGAATAGAACTAACTTGTAAAATCTCATCGATCGAATAATATATGAATCGAAGATAGAGTATTCAAGTCATGTGGAGCCTTATGAAGAGGTTCTGAGAAAGGATCATAATCAATCATATGATGATCATATGAAAGCAATCAAAAAGGGCCAACCTCAAGAGGTGCAGTATAAGATCCAAATTCAAAAAATTCTTGTAGATTAGAATCTACAGTGCGAATCAAGCTGGGGTATGATAGAATTTGAATCCAAGTCCACTTAATCAAATGTGGCTCCTCAAGATCTAGATCTACGTCTCGTATAAAAGAATACAAAATAATAAAGTTTAGGCCAATCAGCAGACTCATATTGTTGGAGCGGAGGCTCTTTAAGATGAATAACAATAATATAATTATTGTACTGGATCTTTGACAATTTCCAAAAAAAAGCTATCTCCTATTGAATGAAAGTGTGAAGGTGCGAGGGAAATTGCTTACCAATGTCACTCAGAGTCTCAGTAGTGGAATCAAACTATAATTGATAGTGATGAACTCTTTCCCAAAATTACAAAATCCTACAACACTCTTATCACCGCTCCTAAAAGTGTGAAGGCACTTATATTACTTCCTTATAATATCCTGTTAACTTGTTCGTTCTAAGTTTGAATATTCATGATACATAAACTTCTTATTATAATATCTCTTGACTTTTTTCTTTGATCCATGCTCATGTGCTCTAGCATTCATCATCACTTTGTTTGTTGAACTGTGACTGCCCTTGCGTAGATTATTGATTGAAACCGAAATCTACTTAAGTTATAGCATAATTCTAGCCACATAACTAGTAATCAAGTCATGAATACCTTATCTCACAATCTAAATATGTCACATAATCAACTCATACTTCACATGCTTTCAACAAAGCCTCATGACATAATACTTATCTCGTACGCAGCTCATGATATAAATCTCGTAATAAAGAGCATGAAAATTTGAAATCTTTAATGCTCATAAAAGCGTACCTGACTAGGCTGGATGAAAGGGAGTGCTGAGCTTTTGTTGTTCAAACTCGACTAGTCTAAGAATACAAATTAGACTAGACTCGAAAGAAGTTCAAGTTCAGAGCAAACAATTGCTCTGATACCAATCTGTCACAGCCCGATTTAAATTAAAGGCTATTTAAACCGAGTGATGTGACTAAATAAATAAAATAGAAAAATGAATAAAAACTAAACGTCTTTCAGATTGGAGAATGAAGGAATGGGCAGTTACTACAAGATTCGAACGATAACTTATATCTTGTCTCAAATCATCACTATTGATCAAGAAAAGAGAAATGAACCATGTCCTGAATATTCGAGATATATTTAGTTACTTCATCAAATGAACCAAAAGGAAGGATATTGTTCTCAACAACAATTCCAAAATGATCAGATCAACGTTTATCACAAGGGACAACTAAAATTATTTGAAATAATACCTTCCCATTTACAACAAGCTAGAGAGGATCATTCAAGGGCTCGATAATTCGAATCAAGAATAATCAAAATCTTAAGACAACTTTTCAATAATAATTAAAAGCCATCTAGAAATAATAAGCGTTTATACATTTTCAATAATAGATAACTTCCAATTGAATAAGTAAAGTTATCTCGGAGTTCAGGTGAAGATAACAACTTTCAACTTCATGCTCATCAAAACATCAACAATAACATCAGAGCATTGCAGCGGAATAGATCATCAAAAGGGATTACATGTATGCAGACATATAATCCTAGAACTCGAACTACTGACATCGTCATATCTATAAGAAGACACTTCATAAAATGACAACAAAAGCTCTGTTCGGCACACTCCCATCTTCATCCCAGCTTTGCCTGCACATTTTAGAAATAACATGCAGGGCTGAGTACAAAGTACTCAGTGAACACGTGCCCAAAACATTGAAAGTTGCTTAATAAAGCTATAGATTAAACTTGCCTCGATAAGCATGTCACAAGTGATTTACTTTAAATAACACAAGGCATGCTAAAATACTTTTTAGTTTTCTCATCATCAAACATTAATGACTGCAGTCAAATATGGTGTATGAATAACATCTACCACATCATCTCGCGTGTTGAGAAGTAGGCCTCCTTCTCAAACACATTGACCGGCCGACCGAAAGGACGGCTCACAGTCACCTCAGTGTACACATATCATGCTAATCGCATGACCGAATTCGTCTTCCATCAAGTAGATGATCATACAAAACTCAAACATTGGCAAGTTAATCATTTTCTTACAACATCATGCTTCATATACATATGCATCGCATCATCATTTAGTTAGAAAGCCCACCTGACTCCGGCTAGCCTTTACCTACTACTCTTCCTTCCTCAGTTATTTCCAATCCTCAAGTTTATGCTCGTTCCTTCATTAAAATGAAGGAATAAATAAAAGTGATAAAGGAAAGAAAATTATATAGGAAATAACCTTCTCTACTTAGCTTATCTTCTTATCTTCTTCTCTAAACCTTTCTTGATAAACTTAACATAGGTCTTTACCGAGAGTTTGTTAGATAAGAGAGTTTAACTTATCGTATCTATCTTCCGTCCTTATTTATAACACATATATGTACATATATGTTCCTATCATTTCTCAAGCTCGTCAAGTTCTCGATTGTAAAGTCTAAAAATTTTAGAAATAATTCTTATAACTTATAATTGATAATCAAACTTATTTATAAGCTCGTTTCTCATACTCGATTATTCCAAACTCAACTACAATCAAAGTTGGAAAATAATAGATAAATTGAAAAGTTCACAAAACCCTTCTATAAATTCCAATAAATTCACATTAAGCTTAAAATGAAGTAGAAAATACTTTTCAAGTTTCATTATAAACAACCAACACTTAAACATTTAAAACCTCCAATTATTCTAAACTTAAATTTTGAATTCAGCCCTTATAGGGTTCCAACAATTTTCAGAATTCCAAAATAAGCATCAAATAATATACATATCACATTATTCCCTCCACCAATCTAATTATATGACATCAAGAACAAAAAAATGCCCAATCTATTTTAATGCATCATTTTCGTTTTTGACATAGGGCTGCTCCAAAAACTTTTCAAAAATTCATTTTAAGCATCATATAATGTCAATTTCATATCCCCATCATCAACTTTATGAAATAAAATCGAAATAAAAAAATCCTCCAATTTCACCAAGAACCCAAATTCGAAAATTGTGAAATTGATCTCCAAAAATTCTCAAAGTTTTCATTCATACTTCTTTCAATCCTATAAACACATAATCAAGCTCAACTTATCAAAAGAAAACCAAAATCGAAAATCCCCAAAAAAAATTTCAATAATTCGAATTTCATAATCTTTGAAGGTAAGATGGATTTCTCTTAAATTAAACCCTCAAAAATCATCCTAGAACATGTATAAATCAAGAGAAATAAACATCAAGATCATGAAATCATAACATCTTCAAATTCGAAATTTGATGTCTAAGTGGGTTTTGCTAGTTTCTTCAATTTTCAAGCATAAGAGCTAACTAAATAGCGTACCTTAATTAATAGCTCTGATCTTAGGCTTCTTGCTATTTTTTCTCGATTTATCAAAGCTTCAAAGACGTAGAAATGGAGTATGTGTGTGCTGGGTGTGCATCGTGAGTGAGAGGGAGGAAGGTAGAAGAAATAGAATAAGGAAAAGAAGGAAAGAGAGGCCCGGCTGTCCCCCCTTATCCCCATTTAATTTCCTCCTTTTATTTATTTATTTAATACAATATTTATTATTAGTATCTAAGCAATTCATTACCATCACTTAAATAATCTTAAATCCTCTAATCTCTCATCTCCATCAGAATTAATCTTCACATAGCACACATCTCAAGTCCTAAAAATTACAAGGACTAATACTTTATATCTCAATAGTCATAATTTAAATGGAAAATAAATACGAATTAAAATTCGTAATAACTTTCGTCTTCGGAGATTAACTAAAAATCCCACTAACTTTAGATAATATTCTACTATATATTTAAATATAGTATACTTCCTCAACATCTCGTTTCAAGTCGTAGAAACTGAAACAAAAACTAATTCATCAAAATATATATATATATATATATATAAATTCTCAAGATTCTCATTTTAATCTTTGTCTTCTTCATTATCTCAATATTTCCTCTTGCTATACACTATTATAGATTATTATTTTCATAATAATCTCTGACCTCCATTAATTAAACTAAATAAATTACGGGGTATTACAATATGAGTACTGCTCTTTCCAAGATCGAAGCAAACGTATCTCAAAAAAATAGAAATAAAAACCTATTTACTTATTAACAGTTTCATCTCCATGGGTTAGTAATGCAGAGATATCGAGATTTTCATGTTCTAAATGTAGTAATTTATAAGGAAGTGTGTAATAGATAGATAGATATATATATATATATATATATATATATATATATATAGGGGTGAGATCCTGTAAAAAGTAAGTTTTTCGTAAAAAATAAAAAGTGATGCACATTATGCAGAATTATAATGCATTTTATACATAATTATAATGCACATGCATCATAATGCATTTTCAACACTATCATAATGCATTGTTTATTATAATGCATTCTCAGTACAATTATAATACACCAGTTAATCTGGGCCATAGATCACACAATGATCAATGGTCCAAATTACTTCTCATTTCTTACGGAATTAGTCTTTTGTATATATATATATATAGGGAGTGGATCAAATAGAAACCACTCATTAGGTAGTAACTAGGAACCATTTCCCACCATTGATAGCATCTATTTGAACGTTTCAGATTAATTCAAATAAGTTTAATTAGAGTTTTGAAATTATTAATAGCTTAATATCCCCATTAGCGGATAAGGGGTAACAATGGAAAATTGCAAAACATATCTCACACGCCAGCGATAATTTAGACATGCAAAGTGGACTTTCATTTGGTTTAAAAGTATATAATTTGCTCACAAATATACAAAGATATTAGAGAATATACATGTATTTGTCCATAAAAGTTAAGAAATGTCAAATAATGTCCATGAAGATAATAAATACAAATAATATCAAAAAATGTCCTTATATTTTATTTTCGGACCAAAATACCCTTACTCACCTAAATTTGAATTTTGAATAATACATTGGACGAATAGCAATTTTTTTATTATGCTCAAACCCTAATTCTCTCTCCCCAAAATTCTCTCCTTCCTCTCGGCGCTGCCTTCCTCCAAGGATCTCATCGGCGAGAACGGAATTCGACGGCGAGGCGTCGAAGAAGACGAGTTACAGCGTCTTCACTGCAGCGGCAGCGGTGGATTCTCGGCGAAGCCGCTACAACCTCTTCTATTGCGGGCGGCGGCGTCGAGCCGCTGGATGCAGACCTCCAGCATGTACGATTTGAGGAAATATTAGTAGATCTGCGCTGGTGTACGCATCTGTTGTTTGGTTGTTGTGTTGCAGCTACATGAAGGAAGGCGGAGAAGAAAGCTGAAAAGACGAAGATGAATGCGTCAGACACCAGTCATTTATTATTCACAAGTCAAAAGCGTAAACTAATTCGTTAATTACTCTTCCTCTTTTTAATATTTGGAGAAGAGATTTTTATCTAATTCATTAATTACTCATTTCAAGTTTTCAGAAGAAATCGCAGCTTTTGTTCCTCTGATTAATTAGCTCTTAGGCGTCTCACTAATGGGACTATTCAGTGTCAATAGTTCCATTAGTCCTATTTTTGATTTAGGGTTTTTGTCTTTGGATTGGTTGCTACAGATGTTTTAGGGTTGATTCTTGTTCAAAATCATGTTTTTTTTATTGAAAATGAAAATTATGTTTGGAATGTTGATTTTATGGACTGAAATAAATTGCTGAAGTTGAGACTAATGAGACTATTCTGAGTCAATAGTCTCATTAGTCCTATTTTTGATTATATGTACTGGATTAAGGAGTTGCAGTTGAGACTATGAGACTATTCAGTGACAATAGTCCTATTAGTCATATTTCTGATTTAGGGTTTTTGCCTCTAGATTGGTTGCTATAGTTGTTTTTGGGTTGATTCTTGTTCAGAATCATATTTTTTTTTAATGAAAATAAAAATCATGTTTGGAATGTTGATTTTATGGACTGAAATGAATTGCTGAAGTTGAGACTAATGAGACTATTCGGTGACAATAGTCTCATTAGTTCTATTTCTGAGTTCGGGTTTTTGCCTTTGGATTGGTTGCTATAGTTGTTTTAGGGTTGTTCCTCTTGTTCAGAATCATGTTTTTTTTTTTTTTTTTTTTATAAAATGAAAATCATGCTTGAAATGTTGATTTTATAGACTTAAATAAATTGCTGAAGTTGGGACTAACGGGACTATTCGATGTCAATAGTCTTATTAGTCATATTTCTAATTATATGTAAAAATGTCAGAAATTAAAAAAAAAAACGTAAAATTAAAAAAAAATCGCAAAAAAAAGTAAAAAATCATAAAAAAAACTTCGGAAAAAAGAAAAAAAAAGTCAAAAAATCAGTCAAAGTCAACTCATTAAGGGTATTTTGGTCCAAAATGATATAATTTGTATTTTTTATCTTCTTGGCTATTATTTGACATTTATTAACTTTTATGGCATTTAAAAATTTGCCTCAAGATATTATTGTATTATATATCACAAATATAATATTAAAATTTAATAAAAGAAAAACTATTATACTACGTGTATTCTATAAAAAGCAAAGACGCCTAAAATGTTAATCAAAATGCTAAAAGAAACAACACTATTGAATTGCTTATTTACTCCTCATGAATTGCTTATTTAAACTTTATGAATTGCTTATTTTATATCTATAGTTTATAAATTGCTTGTTTATACCTTGTGAATTGCTTACTTAGACCTCTAGAATTGTTTATGTATAGTAAAACAAATGCTTGTCTCTATTGCTTATTTAGATCTCTTGAATCACTTATTTACACATTTTAAATTGATTGTTTACACCTTATGAATTGCTTATTTAGAGCTTTAAAATTGCTTATTTGCAGTCAAGTAAATGCTTATTACTTTTGAATTGTTTAATTATATTTCTCAAATTGCTTATTTAGATAATTCGAATTGTTTTTTTTTTTTTGAAAGATCGAATTGCTTATTTAGATATATCGATTTGCTTATTTAAATATATTGAATTGTTTATTTAGACAATTCGAATTGCTTATTTAAACATATCTAATTGCTTATGTAGACAATTTGAATTGCTTATTTATAAGAAATAGTTTGCAAATGTTTATTTTACAATAAATTCTTATTTTGAAAATGCTAATTTATACCTCCCTAATTGCATACTTACAAAAACACATACTTTAAATCTCACCAATCAAAATTACTTTTATAGTAAAATAATTTTTTTATAATTCCAATCAAGATTCCAAAAAAATAATATGAGAAACAACAATGAATTATTCAAAAACCGCAGCTAACTAAAGCAATGAATTGTACGAAAAACAATATGAAAACATTATGCACGTAAAAAAAACTAAGTACGCCTAAAGAAAAATAATTAGAAAATAAGAGATATTTTTCCTCTATTGTTCTTGTAGTTCAAAGGACGAAGTCTCTCTCTTCAATATGGAATGATTAGTGAACACTGGCGGACCCAGTAAGACAATGGGGTGCATTGGCTCCCCCCAATTATTATTTTTATATTTTTTATAACTGATTTTTTTTTGATTTATTGAATTTTTTTGTCTTAGCTCCCCCACTTTGTTGTCACATGAAGAAGAAATTGACAATAAAAAGATATAGAGGTTAATTGAGCTCCCCTCAATAATATAGTCTGGGTCCGCCCCTGTTAGTGAAGATTAGCATGCCATAATTCCAATAATTAATGACAATGCGGTTACATCTAAATTAATATTGAGTATTACTATACTACCCTTTTAGATTATGAAAGAAACGTAACTAAGTATTATATGCAATAAATTTTTATCCGTTGATTAAATGTAATGGACAGACCAGATCGGATTCTAAAGACACACACACACACATATATATATATAGAAAAAATAAAAATAATATTTAAAATTATATAAATTCATATTTAAATATACATATAATTATGCTTTGATCTCGACAAATTTAGACTTGGCCCAGTATGGTTTTCACCAAAACCTTGTTCGGTTCGACCTGGCCAGCCTAACCTTTTGTCACGTCTATCATGTATATGCATTTTTTTTAGACATACAATGAGATCACCACTAATGAGGACTACGGAAGTTAAAAAATAATACCATAAGTGCTAAAAGGTTTGCGATTCTATATATATTTGTGTGTAGATGGATACTAATGTAGAATTTAATTAATCTCTTAATTGGTTCGGTTAAGTTTTTCTACAATTTCAAAGATTATAATGTGAAAAGTCACTTAAAAATATTAATGAGAAGATAGTATGAATCTATTAATCTATTATCTATCAGCTATATTAATTAACTAAAGTAGGATAGTTTCATAAACATTTTTTCCCGCATAAATTTCTCAGTTAATTAATATAATTACTCAATTAGCATGAATTTAATATAACATTTACATCATGGTCAAAGCACAATCCACATGCTTAATTAATTATGTATAGCCAACCGTCATAATTTAATACTATAATTAGTGTGAATGCCCAAAAATAGCCAAAATGATAAAGCAAAAGTTAATTTTAGCCAACTATAAAAGAATAGTCTAATTCTAATCACTTTACACATTTTATGACATTTATGCCTTTAATGAATTTAATTGATAAAAAAAATTAAAAACCTAATCAAACGCGTGCCCCTTCTTCCCCATTCTTCCCCAATTATTATTATTATTATTATTATTATTATTATTATTATTATTATTATTATTTTATTTTTTTAGAGTCTTCTTTTCCAATTTCTAGTTCTGCATCTCTCTCTCTCTAAAAACTAGTACTTCCTCTACAACCAAATCCTTCAGCCACCGCCAATTCTTCAGCTACCGCCAAGCTCCGCCGTGGCCGCCACTTTGATTTCGCTAAGGATCGCAACAATCAAGGTCACACCCCATCTTCTCCCTCTCTTCTCTCTATATCTCTCTCTCTTCTTCCTATCTCTTTCTCTCTCTCACATGCCACACCACCGGATACGCATATTTCCGAACCGCATCAACCTCTAGCTCGTCTAGCGCCGCCACCTCTGAATCTGGTGGTCGTCGTCACGACCAACACGGCCAGTCGCCGCTCGTGTTCGTGTGCACGATCACGCTGATTTTCTTCGTGTTCGTGTTTGTGCACACGAACACGCTCATTTTTCCTTGTGTTTGTGTGACTGATCGATTGTGTTCGTATCGTACTGCCGTCACTCGTGTTTGTGGGCATGTCGGTGCTGGGTCTTCTTTCTCCAATTTGCTGCAGAGGTTGCAGACATGATGTTGCTCGGCAGCGGCAACGGCTATGGCGACGGTGGTGGAAAAGAGAGGCTAGGAGAGAGAGAGAAGAGAGGTAAAGAGAGAGAGGAAGAGAGAGATGAATATAATGCTTGGTCACCGGCGGTGGTGGCAGTGGGTCGAGGAGGATGGGCGGGTGGAGTAAGTTTGACGGGCGGCGGCAGCAAGTTTGATAGTGGGCAGCGTGTTTTTGAAAATTGGGGGGAGAGAGGGAGAGTGTGGGGATGAGATTGGGGAGAGGATGGTGGCGGCGGTTCTCTCAGTTGAGGGAGCAGGAGTGACGGCGGCGGGAATGGGGCCGGAAGAGATGCAGCGTCGGGCGAGAGGTTAAGGCTGCCGTTTTTACAAATTAAGAAAAAAGAAGGGTGGGAGAGAGGGTGGTGTGGGGGACGGCTGATGGGTAGAATATAGTTTTTTAAAAAAAAATTATTATTAAATTTCATTAAGGGTATAAAAGTCCTTATACATGAAAATTATGGCTAAAATTATATCAATATCTTATTGTTGGCTAAAACTTATATCAATATATTTGAGAGTTTGCCTCCTATAATTATGTATAGCCAACATTTACATCATGGTCAAATTAAGCCCAATCCGCTCAAAATGACTTTTCGGCTATTTTTCTTTCGTTTTTTCACACGAACAGCTGTAGTGATATTTTACTTCCAACCTAATTTGTCAATACCAATACACCCTATCAGCTTCCCAAAACGGTTGTTCTCTCTCAAAAAATTTAAAGTGGTATATAGTAGTAGTAGCAATTATCGATATGCATATGCATTGAAATTTCATATGTCTAGAACTGAATGAAAGACCTTCTCTTTATTCAATTTGGCGTGATTTTGAGGAGTCGTTCTTCACAAGTCGTCTCCGGTGAGAATCGCGACCACTTCCTCCCGGCAGAACGTGCGAGTCCGACTCAGATGTCGTGATGCTAATCAACTTCAAACAGGCCGAATTCTGCTGCAGAGGTACCTATGATCTGCACCGAAATTGTATTCTATCAGAGGAGTCTTCTGTGCTAATCTACATCTTATATACATACACTTTGCATAGTAGGAAAATAAAAGGGCGATGTATATTATAAGGTTTGTACTTCGTTTTTTTTTTTTTTTATTTTTTTCTTTGGGTAACATATGACATGGAAAGATCAATTTCGTAGTCTGCTTATGTTGACTGTTATTGCTGTTAATTTAATTGTTCGACTTAATCTATATGCTGTCTTCCACTTTCATGCTCAATGTGGATCCATCATTCATGAGTTGTTTTGTTTGGAAATTTTCAATACTAGATTTTATCTTCAATAGTCATATACGAGTATATAGATTTGACTATTTTTTTTTTTTTCAAAAATAATGATGAACATTTTTTGAATTTGGATGGAAATCAGGTGCAACATATATAAGAAGCTAGCTATGCTGATCATGGACGGTACGGCTACACACATCATACTTATATGTGTTTGCCGAGTTTATTTCCTTTCTTGATTCTCGGTATATACTAAAGTAGAGTAGTATATTTAAGTTTTCCTTCCAAAACTATTTTACCTAGGTTATTTTTATTAATTAGAACTATTCATTAATTAAAACATAAGAGTCAACACAAATTTCAAAAACTATTTGTATTAATGAATTGTGTCTAGCACTTTTATGTATAAATTGAAAATCAAAACTATATTCTCAAAAAAAAAAAAAAGTTACTTTAGAGAAAAAATATTTTATTAGTTAAAATTTTATAGTTAAAATGTTAATTGGGTTATGAAAATATGATTAATACATGCGATTATATGCTATATTGGAATTTCAAACATTAAATTATAAAATATTTAAATTCATTTATTTTTCTAATTTTTTTTGTATATATAAATATTGAATTGATTTTGTGCATGAAATTTATAAATTATTTCTAGTTATATAAGTTGAAAAATCGATGACTTAAGGACCGACTTCCAATAATATATTAAGGGAGATTTTAAACATAGCCACACTTCCTCTTACCATAGCCCCCAAAATAAAATAAAATTAAAATTAAATTTCAATGTACTAATATACCCTTAAACTCTAATTAGGTTCTAATTTATAGCCCCCAAATAACTGAGTATAATTGCAGATTCGCAAGATTCGTATATAAGAAGAGCAACTAATTGAATATATCTATAGCCTCTTGAAGAACACAAACGGCAGAAAAAGATGAAAGAAGAAGGATACCACGATGAAAAACAATCATGCTCTGAAAATATAAGAATGTGCATCTATCATTGCCAATACTTACTACGATGTTCATCTTTGTTTGTCATCATATTTTTTCTAGTTTCCAATGTTCGTGCGCGCGCGTAATGATGCAAACTTCTGAATAATTTGAGATAGAGAGGCTGAGTTAGAAAAAAAGAAAAATAAATGGAAAATCTATGCACGCAGCAGAAGTTCGAATGATGAAGCCACTGTTATTAGGGAGGATTAATTTACATCGAGCACAAGCAATGAGGAAAAGTTCTGCAAATCCAAATGGCTTTAGAGAAATGCCTCGCATGGACTCTGATGATGCTGTATCCACACCAAAACTCATTGAGGAATCCAAAATAATATTGTAACCAAGCCTTTTCTTAAAATGGGTAGTCGCAAGAGCTTTGTTGCTCGATCAAGTATTCTAAGAGTGAAGGCCTCAAGAACATCTGAGCTTATACACGATGAAGAAGAATCTAATTAGAGTTTATTAAGATTGGGGGCTATATAATGTAAGGGTATATTAGTACATTGAAATTTATTTTTATTTTTATTTTATTTAGGGGGCTATGGTGCGAAAAAGTATGGCTATGTTTAAAATCCCCCATATATTAATATAGTTCAAAAGCTCATTAATAGCATAGTAAATCAACTTGGGTTGGACAGTAAACCACGAAATTATCACGTAATTGACTTAAAAAAAATAAAAATAATAAATAAATAAAATAATAAATTTCAAAATTTTCAAAATCGATGTAAATGATGTGAGGAATATAAGTTTGCCATGCCATTTCCTTTAAATTTAGAAATATATTTAATTCAAATTAGTTTCACCAATTTTTGGTCCATAGATAGATGCGCCCATTACAAACTTTAGGCCCACGATAATCCAGGAAGCACCAGCCCAATGCATAATTATCCCACATCGCTCTAGTAAAGAAGTATGCTGGCGTTTATAATGAGCAGCACAGCAAGCAAGTACGTCCCTTCGGGGACATCCGATAAAATTGGAACGATACAGAGAAGATTAGCATGGCCCCTGCGCAAGGATGACACGCATAAATCGAGAAATGGTCCAAATTTTTTTTGTTTTCCAATTTTTTTTTCGAAATATAATTTCTGCAATTAAAATTTCACGGCCACGTCATTAATCCCTCTATACAAGTCGGTGCTCTCTCTCTCTCTCTGAATTTCCCCTCTTTCCCACCTTCATAATCTTCTGCATCGGATTTATCTTCAGCTTCGTTCAATTTTTTCTTCCTCCAATTTTGATTTTCTTCCTCGAACACAAAACGATGAATTCCACATCTCAAATTTCCAGATTTTCCTGCGATCGCCTGACCTCGGAATTCCTACGCGTGCCCTAAATTTCGAAACCCCTAACCCTAATTTCACCCTCCACAACCTCAAATCTTCCCTTTTCTCTGCAACTCCGATCCCTAACGGATCCTTCTTCTTCACGCTCAATGGCAAGCCGCTTCCCGATTCCACTCACCTCTTGCAGAACCGCCAAATTACCCCTTTCTCCACCCTAACCATCCACCTCCGCCTTCACGGCGGCGGCGGCGATGGGGGCGCCACGGGGGCGGAGTCGCGGGACTGCTTCTTGAAGATGTACGCCGAGAAGAAGCCCGATAAGGCAGACCCGAACGAGCAGCGTCTCTCGAAGTGGGTGAATTGCAGTTTGTCGAACGAGCCGTTGAGGCCGCCGGTGGTGATTGATAAATTGGGGAATTTTTTCAACAAGGAGGCTCTGGTTGAAGCTTTGTTGAAGAAGAACATGCCGAAGCAGTTCTGGTACATCAAGGGTTTGAAGGATATGATCACGGTTGAGCTGACGGAGATTCCGGGAGCTAAGGAAGGTGCGGAGGTGAAGTTCCAGTGCCCGATTACGGGGCAAGATTTCAACGGTAAGTATAAGTTCTTCGCTCTCAAGAGCTGCGGCCATGTTTTGAGTGCCAAGTGTTTTAAGGAGGTGAAATCTTCGGCTTGCTTGGTTTGTCACAAGGAATTTTCGGAGAGTGATAAACTTGTTGTGAATGGGACTGAAGAGGAGGAGAAGGCATTGTGGGAGAAGTTGTTGGCGGAGAAGAAGGTAGGAGAAAATGGTAAAAAATCGAAGAAGCTCAAGAATGGAGAGGAGGTGGGGCGGTTGACTGGGACAAAACATGGTATTGAGGGTAATGGATCACAAAACAATGCGAAAGCGTCGAATAAGAAGTTCAAGATTGCTGATTTAGCTCCTGCTCATGCTACGAAGGAAATCTACGCTTCCCTTTTCACTTCGTCTAAGAAGAAGGATTTCAAGGAGACATACAGCTGCAGGTCTTTGCCACTTGGTCGAAACTAAAAGGTTGTCTCTTTGAGGTGGAAATTGATAGGTCGAAACTGAAAGGTTATTTCTTGAGGCTGTCTCATGGTGTTTTCTGTTTTGTAATGTACATTTGAAGATTTGGCTCATGTTCTGTTTTGGATTATACTAGTAATTCATAACCCTGAACTTGATCTTTACCTTGTTGGAATACTATTTAAACTTGTGTGATTTATTTTCTTCTGAGTTTGTAGATTGACAGTCCTTCTCTTGCTTGCTTATATCGGAACACTACTTTTTATTGCTGTGATATCCAAAGTTAAGTGGCTATCAAGCTTCTTAAAATCAAAGCGAAAATGCATAATGAGTTCTTTCTTTCTGAAGTGGGCTTGCCTTTGGCTTTGGCTAACTGTAAGTCGTCTGTAACAATACAATTGAGTTTTGGTTTTGTAATTTTTGGTTTTGCATTATTAAAAACTTAACAATACAAGAGTTTTGCATTATTAAAAAGTAAGTTGAAAGGCATCTCTTTTATTTCGCTTCTCTTAAAAACGAGATTTGAGTGGAGGCTATCAGGATTAACATCCGATGGTTATTCTATAGAATCAAAGATTCCAATATAGTAGTATATCTTTCTATAGAATCAAAGATTCCAATATATATCTTTTAAGAGTCCAAATGTATCAGGATTAACAATATATATCTTTTAAGAGTCCAATTATCTCCCTCAAAGTCCAAATAAATAATATATATATATTTTTTTTTCTGCACCTAATAAATCCAAAATTTGTAACTATCCAATCATCTAGTTTGGATCTTGACAACGGAGACAGAGCAATCCCCCACTTCTTCCTCGTCACACTTTCAGGTACGAAGAAAGAATTCAATAATTGATGATATGCTTTATTATTTTCTGCAGTTATATTTAAATCCAGATTCAGTTTGGTCCCATTTAACAATCTTTTCTGCTTCGAATTGATCTGTGATTTTGATGATATAATACGTAATACCTTCATTCATATATAGATATGGAGCAAAGTGCGAATGCAATTGAGGGACAAAACAATTGGCTTAAATTTCCTCACGAGGTGATAATATTTGTTAACTATTTGATGTTTTTGTTTCGTTTTCTGGTTCTTATACAAGTTTCTTTCAACCATCCATGCATCTAAAAAAAATCAAGAATTTATCTACATTTAACATCTTGATATATATTTTTGAATGAAAAGTAGCATATATCAAATCAATGTAGTAAATTGCAGGAATTGGAGGAGGACAAAATCAGTGGCTTACCTGATGCAGTCCTTACATCCATAATCTCTCAATTAACAACTCGAGAGGCTACGGCTACTAGCATCCTTTTGACTCGATGGCGACATCTCTACGCCTACATGGATCGAGTCGAGTTTCTACCACTTGAGTCTCTACATCAAACGATACTCTCAAATTTCTCAGACATGATCACCCACACTATTGATTCCCACAAGGCTGTATCAATCAAGGAATTCAAACTACACGTGCCTTGGCCCGAGGCGGCCACCGATGGTATTATCGACCGTCTCCTCAAGTTCGCATTGTCCAAGGAAGTCAAAAAAATGGATATAAGTGCGCACGTGGGGAATAGTGATTTTAGGATTTGGGATTCAGTTAGGGCGTCTTCAATGGATGATGATCGGGTGTCGTTTCCTCATCTTAAAGAGCTAGCACTGTCGGGAGTCCCCGTGGACGACGACGAGGTGGCGTTCTTGCTTGCGAATTCCCCCCTCCTCGAATGCTTGTCGATTTCGGGTTCTCTAAAGTTGGAGAGTGTCTCCATCATCGGCCTCAAGTGAGCGCTTCGACATATCTAACTCCGACGTTCTCGAATCTATGGAGGTTGTCGACGCGCTAGATCTCGTGTCCTTGAGGTGCTACAACATCCGGAGCTCCGGTTTTTTGATCGAGCTCGACCTCGACAGCGTGCCGATGCTAACAGAGTTGGGCATTAGCGAATCTCGTAGAAACCCGGTTTTCCAAACCTTGAGTCGGATACCGTCGTGTGTGCTTGAAGGGCTACGAACACTCAGGCTGTGGACCGCCCCGCCTAGTATTTGGGTATTGTATAATACTTTTTTTTTATCAGGCAAACACAACTCACTAACACACACGCATTTGAGGTGACTCGAACCCCAACTTTTTGATTGGCATGGAAGCGTCTTACCAATTACACTTCGTCGTCTGTATAATACTTACTTTACTATATTTTTATTTCTCTATAGTTTGTTTGCAATTTCGATATTGAATCTTGTCTCAATTGCAAAATGAGTGAAAATTGCTCTCAACTTGTGTTCTCTTTCCCTACATATCTATGCACATATTAATATATTATTATAGTAATATTAATAGTATTAATCTGAATCTGATGTTGGCAGTGTTTCACCAAGCTACCAAACATGACAAATGTAAGACATCTCGAGATAGTAGTTGGTCAGATCGCAGGATATAGACCTCCTCATCCACTTTTTCGACTAATTGAGGCATGTGATTCGTTGGAGACACTCGAGATAAAGGTATGTAAATTTTTTACTTATAGACATTGTTTACTCTAAAAACAATTGCAAAACTTCACCTTATTAGTGAACAATGTCTTATGGTGAAAAATTCATGAACTTTGCAGTTGTTGGGGCAGCCTAAGGACCCATTAGTTAAGAAATTTAGAGAGGGAGGCTTGATTTCGCAGCTCCTCTAGAACATTTGTCATCAAATATTAAGAAGTTGAAGGTGTCAGGATATGCCGGACGCCCGCAAGAATCGGAACTTGTTCTGTTCGTCGTGAAGAATGTTTCGTCGCTCGAAGAATTTGTTGTCGAACTTTTCGATCATACTCCGAGACTCCGACAAAGGGCGGAACGTTGTGCGCGGAAGTACTTTAGACGAATTGCGCCAAATTATGTTGATGTAACGATCATTTAAGCAAATGACAGCAGAGGATGGATAGAAAGATCAAAATCAAGAAAAGTTTTTGGAAGTGTAATTTCACAAGTATGAATATGAATAATGATGTAGAGCACATTTGCTTTCTTTAGCTATGTTTTCATTGTTGCAAATTTATCTCACTGAAAACTAGCTTACCAAACAGGCTCTAATTAAGACTTGAGATTATCATCTCAATCCACTTGTGGGCGACGCTCTTCTTTCCATTCTATACGGAGCAACGTCGTTATTAATTTATTCTCGTTCCTCATTTTTAATTTTTCTCCCTTTTCTCTATTTGTTTCTTTTCTCATTTTGCACACGTGTTTTTTTCTTCTTATTTGAGTGGAGAATCATCACGATTACTCATGCTAATTAATTCAGATTTTAGCCACACTCATGTTCTCTGTTAATTTAATAAATATTATATTCTATTAAACCCCAGTTGAAAAATGATAAACCCAAAATGCGTTTGATTATTTTGGGAAAAAAAATAATCTAATGGTGCTTATGCAACCAATTTTTTTGAATATATTTATGGAGAAAATGAAACAATCGATGACTTGGTAAGAGAGAAAAAATCGAAGATTAAGGAAAGTGGAAAAGCTGAATGAATGAGAGAAAAATGGAAAAATAATTACTCCGTAATAGTGTATGACCTGGCATAGTCGCTCCCACATTTGTTGCTCAACATATCAAACTTGATATCTTAATTAAGAGTCCACCAAACTTAAAATTCTTTTTATTTACTTAATTAAATCCAAAATTTGTATCTACATATATAACAACGGAGCAATCGCCCTCTTCGTCGTAGTCACAGTTTCGCAAAAGGTATGAATGCTTTAATTACTATTCTATTATTCTCTTAATTAATAGCGCTCTAATTTGGGAGCATTCGCCCTATTCTTCGTAGTCACATTTTCATTTTCGAAAAAGGTATGAATGCTTTAGTACTATTCTATTACTCTCTTGATAGCGATTGATATGTGATTTTGATGATATAATATGTAATACTTTCATTATATATAGAGATATGGAGCAAAGTGCGAATGCAATTGAAGGACTAAAGAATTGCCTTGAGCTTCCGCACAAGGTGATGCTATTTGTTAATTATTTGATGTTTTTTTTATTTCGTTTTCTGGTTCCCATACAAGTTTTTTTCAACCATATATCCATGGATCTAAAAAAAAAATTCAAGAATTTAACATATCGATTATATATTGTTTTTGAATGAAAAGTAGCCATATGTATCAAATCAATGTAGTGAATTGCAGGAATTAGAGATGGATAAAATCAGTGCCTTACCTGATGACTTCCTCACACCCATAATCTCTCAACTAACAACTCGAGAAGCTACGGCTACTAGCATCCTTTCGACTCGATGGCGACATCTCTACGCCTACGTGGATCGAGTCGAGTTTCTACCACTCGAGCTCGAACTAGGTCAAGAAACGGACCATCAAACGATACTCTCGAATTTCTCAGACATGATCACCCACACTATTGATTCCCACAAGGCCGTATCAATCAAGGAATTCAAACTGCACGTGCCTTGTCACGAGGCCACCGTTGGTAATATCGATCGACTCCTCAAGTTCGCATTGTCCAAGAAAGTCGAAAAAATGGACATAAGTGTGCACGTGGGGAATAGTGATTTTAGGGTTTGGGATTCGGTTAGGGCTTCTTCAATGGATGATGATCAGGTGTCGTTTCCTCATCTTAAAGAGCTAGCACTGTCAGGAGTCCCCGTGGATGACGACGAGGTGGCATTTTTGCTCGCGAATTCGCCCCTCCTCGAATGCTTGTCGATTTCAGGTTCTATAAGGTTGGAGAGTGTCTCCATCGTCGGCCTCAAGTTGAAGCGCTTCGACATATCTAACTCCGATGTTCTTAAATCCGTCGAGGTTGTCAACGCTCTCGACCTCGTGTCCTTGAGGTGCTACAAAATCGGGAGCTCCGGTTTTAAGATCAAGCTCAAACTCGACAACGTGCCGATGCTAACAGAGTTGGGCATTAGCGAAGCGTATAGAAACCCTATTTTCCAAACCTTGAGTTATATACCGTCGTGTGTGCTTGAAGGGATACGAACCTTCCGGGTGTGGACCCCCCCGCCTGATATATGGGTATTGTATAATACTTTACTATATTTTTATTTCTTTATAGTACTCCCTCCGTCCTACTTATATAGGATAGTTGACTGCCTTTTTGTGACACAAAAAGACAGTCAACTATCCCTATATAAGTGGAACGGAGGGAGTAATTTGCAATATCGATATTACTTCAAAATCATTATTGAATGATCTTTTAAAGGTGTCTCAATGCAAAATATGAGTGAAAATTGCTCTAAGCTAACTTTTGTTATCTTCCTTCCGTATCTATGCGCATATTATTATTCAAATTAATATTACTATTAATATTAATATTAATATTAACTTGACGTGGCAGTGTTTCACCATGCTACCATACATGACAAATGTAAGACATCTCGAGATAGTAGTTGGTCAAATCGCAGGACATGATCGTCCTTTTCCACTTTTTCGACTAATCGAGTCATGTGATTTGTTGGAGACACTCGACATAAAGGTATGTAATTGGAAAGTTTAAAATTTGGCAAATTAAATTACAATTTTTACATTTAGAGTTTTCAAACTTTTGAATTGCGAATGAGATGCTTTATTGCATTTAATTGTGACATTTTTTATTGTACAAATAGATTAATAACATGTGTCAAATTTTAGGGGTTTTTAAATTTCAAAGGTAAGTATATATTTTCCTTATATAAATTTTAAATCCTAAATCATTGATTATGCCACGTGTCAATTATTTATAAATACAATAGAAGATGTCATATACAAATGCAATAGAAGATTCGAACCGTTTAAATTGCTTACATGGCTACCAACATACTTACTGAAAAGATAGATGAGCATGTTAACAAATATATAAAAAAAATATTATATAAAATATATGCAAAATTTTACAGAGTAATAATAAAATAAAATCATAGTTATATATATATATATATATATTTTTTTTTTTTTCTTTTCCAATAAGTAACCGAAGTCATTTTTAATCATGACATCCACACCAATTAATATACCATAATATCTAATTTATAAAAATGTGAAAGTTGTTAACAAACCCTAAAAACAATAGCAAAACTTCATCTTTTAGTGCCTTATGGTGAAAATTTCATTTTTTTTTTTTTTTTTCTTTTTCCAGTTGTTGGGGCAGCCTAAGGACCCATACATTGAGAAATTTAGAGAGAGAAGGGTTGTTTACAGAGCTCCTCTAGAACATTTGTCCCCAAATATTAAGAAGTTGAAGGTGTCTGGGTATGCCGGACGCCCAGAAGAATCGGAAATCGTTCTGTTCGTCGTGAAGAATGTTTCGTCGCTCGAAGAATTTGCTGTCGAACTGTTTGATCAAACTCCGAGACTTCGACGAAGGGCGGAACGTTGCGCGCGGAAGTATTTTCGACGAATTGCGCCAAATTTTATTGATGTAACGATCGTTTAGGTATGGATACCTGCTATCAGATTGTCGACTTTTATTTTTCAACATACTTTAGTGTTCTTGAAACTTAATTTCGTTCTCTCCTCTTGGTAGCACAAACTTAATTTTTTTTTATTTTTTTTAAGTGGATAAAAATGTTTGCCAATTTGATATATTGAGTTGTTATGTGCTGTTTTTTTATTATTATTTTTATTTATCATTATTATTATTATATACTCCGTGTGTGAGTGTGTGTATATATATATAGAGAGAGAGCATGCTTGTGAAGCAAAATAGATTTTTGTACACTTATCAAAATAGGAAAAATTTCACACTTGTTGAGTGAGATTGATTTTTATTTTTAAATAGAGGATGCCCTTTGTAAACATTAGAGAGTTAGGGGCTTATCTAGTCGATGATGGAGATATATATGTAAGGGCATGTTTGCTATACACTACTGATTATGCCTATATTAATACGGCCAATATTAATGATCTCAATACGCCTATATAACTTGTCTATGAGGGTGTTGGTAGGCATTACTAAAAACTCAAGAGTATTAAACTCTATACTAACATATATATAAATTACATTTCTTTTTTTTTTTGCCAAATTACAAATATATCCTGCAATTTTAAAAATAAATCCTGCAATTTTTTTGAATAAATGGAAAAGATCACGAGATTGAAAAAAATAAAAATAAAAATAACATCATCACAGTTTGCTTCAAGAAAAATATTATAAAGCGCCAACGAGAGAGAAGGAGACCATTAGACTATTATCTTCAAGGAGGTGGAAAGAAAAATGTTATGTACCTGCTTCCTCATCGTCGAATTCTTAATAATTCCACCGCACAAATAAAGAAGCTTATCGTTTCCGTCCGAATTTTTTGGGGATAAAAGGGGCAAAATAATTTTTAAACCCTCCTCTTCTTCCATATTCGGCTGAAGATTGCGCCCCAAAATTTTAATTATTTCCCTTCTGCGAGATTTCTGGGAAAAGATCTAGGCGATTTGCTTCAAGAATGAACAAGTGGGGTTTTTGAAACACGCGATATGCTTCAAGTTCGGGGAAACAATAATGAAAAATTAAAATTTGCAACATTTTGTATGCTGACGGAGCCACGAATTTTGTGAACTTTTCAAAAATATAAATTATTAGTGAGTATCGTCAAGACATAGTAAAGTATCACTTCAATCAACTCTACAAAAATAAAAGAGAGCATACTATTATAGAGAGTTTTTTTTAATATCAATACCCATCTAAGTTAGTAAATGTGAAATTATACCCATGAACATAATAATGTCAAATAGTAAGTCATCTTTTGCCTTTTTTGGGCCAAAATGCCTTTAAAGAATTTGACTTTGACCGATTTTTTGACTTTTTTTTTTTCTTGAAGTTTCTTTTTCGTTTTTTTTCTTGATTTTTTTTATTTATTTATTATTGTATATATTGTGTTTAGAACTTGGTTTATAAACTTGAATTATGGTTGAAGATTTCTTTGTTGGTTAATGAATGATATGCTTTGAGGTAGTTTAGTAATGCTTGAACAGATTTGGAAATACCAGAAAACACAAAAAAAAAAAAAGTCTGCCCAAAAATCTGCATTGTTTCACATTCAATACTTAAGAACTGCGAGATTCGTAAAGTTGGTGACAGTTTTGTTCTTCTTCGATCAATTTCTAATTATATGTTCATTTGGGGCTATACCGATAATAGTTAATGTTTCTAGGGCTAATTTTATTTGTATTTTATTGGAACCAAAGTTGGAGGCTAAAGGGCATACTAAACATTAAACATAGTAATTAATTTATATTTATTTTTTCATTTTAAATCGGGGCTATGATGAGAGAAAACGTGACTATGTTTAAAATCACCACCACTTAAATAAAAGAGAAAACAATATAAGAGTTGTGGGCTTATCTTTAACTAGTAGATGATGGATATATAATATTCTAGCAATATATATCCGTGTTCTATTTTATTGAGTTTGTGACTATCACTCAAAATATATAGAGTTGGATCAACACAATCATATCAATTTCTTTCAGAAGTGAACTAACTCAATAAAGTAATGATAAAAATATTAATAATTAAAGAAACACCCAGCCAATAGCATAAAATCCATGAATATAGCAACAAAAAGTTTCCAAGAACAATCAAGCACCCAATGAGCAGTAGCCAATAGCATAAAATCCATGAATATAGTAACAAAAAGTTTCCAAGAACAATCAAGCCGTTTCAAACCAGTTTAAATGCTGAAGATCAAGTCATGAATAGTAATCCACATATAGAACAAACAAGTTTGAATGGTAAAAGATCAAGTCATGTATAGTAGTGTAATACACATATAGGAACAAACAAAGCCGAGCCTGAATAGTATTCTCCTTAGCAGGTGTGATTGTGAAGTCAGTTGATTTCTATTCCTGCAGATCATTATCAACAGAAATGATCAGTTTTTCTGGCAGAATCAACATATCAAAAAAGACGTGCAGCAGCATTGAACTCTAACCTCGTACGCTATTTTGATGAATCGCTGGTGCTGCCGCGGGGGTGAATGGCCGCGCATATTTTCTGCCTTGGCCTTTAGATAGAGTCGCAGAGTGAGATAGCTGTCCGACCCTGCTTGGTGGGCATTGCCACCCCCTCTCGACTCGCATTGCTTCAGCGAGATCATTCAAGCCGAATTTCGGAGAATACCATAACAGTTCATCCGATATGTACTTCATGTCAAAAAAGGAGGGGAAGTACCTTCGGAGCAATGGAAAGAACTCCTGCTCGGTATCGGGGAGTGGTCCCTCATGGGCAGCCTTGAGGAGATACCCAAAGTCGTACTCCCCTGGAACGCGACCCATCTCCGGTTGGCATCAGCCAAGACGCCACAGTCTCTGAAGAGAGGGATGAAGTCTGCCATCCGGATCCCGTCCCTCATAAAAAGTTGCAGATCAATCCCACTTCTCCTCACAACGTCCACTGAGGCTGCAACCTGGATATCAGTTTGGGGATTGAAGTCTCGGAAGTTGAACTCCCAGATCAGGGGGTTTCCGGATTCCGTATCATCCATGAAGCACATCCCCAGTTGGATGAGCTTCGTTTCCCTAACATTTCTGGCCATCTTTGCCATTTCAGACAAACCGGGAAAGCCCCTAGAACCGGGAAACTCTGTATCTATTCCCGTGTAGCGGCGTGTAGGAATGATCATCGTCATTCTCTCAAATTCCTCCTCAAGATTGTGTTGCCAGACTTGGCGTATCACGACATTACCTGCCATCTACATCAAGAATCACAAACATGTTCAGAGAAGTGTTTAAATCTGAAAGTAGCAGACAGCAATGTAAGAAGAAGGATGTCTAATTCCTGAGCATTCAATAAGTCATCTAATTATAATGGATATGCAAAGTAGAATGTGATATATAGGCATGAAAATGTACATACTAAAGTATTTCAGGCTGGAAAAGTAAATGAATACACCAGGCAGTAAGAGAATCCGTAACATGATAAACAGACTCTCAACATAAGAGCTTTTGGTTGAGGGCAGAAAATAAAAACACACACATACACATTCTATAACATTAGCAGATGAATCTTGTGGAACTATGTGCAAAGCCATTTTGAACACATAAGTAATCTTATGGAAATTAACTCTTAACACTTCACGTAGGTACTAATGCAACGTAGCTACAGATTTTGATGATTCAGATACATGAGTCCTTTGCTTAAACAAAATGAGAAAGGCGAGATCCTTCAATCTATCATATGTAATCTGATCGAATGTTCTGTAAGAAGTATCAATGACAGGGTTGAAAATGTTCAGAACTTGTATTATACATAAAAGGAAAATAGATAATCAAGGCTATGAATCTCTAAATGTCGATTTCCAGAATCTGAAACGACAAGGGAAACAGAACAGTTTTATACTGCAATTTATCTTACAAGAATTGCAGAGAATCAGAAATTCATCAATAAGTCGAAGGCAGCATTAAAGTAAATAGTAAATCTAAAAGTAGCAAACAGCACTGTAAGAAGGATGTCTAATTCTGAGCATTCATATAAGTGATCTAATTATAATGGATATGCAAATAAGAATGTGATAGGCATCAAAACAGACATAATGAGAATCCCACAAACATTACAAAGTATTTCAGGCAGGAAAAGTAAATGAATACAACAGGCAATAAGAGCATCAATAACATGATAAACAGGCCCTCAACATAAGAGCTTTTGGTTGAGGGCAGAAAATAAAACAAACACATACACATTCTATAATATTAGATAACTCTTCTTCTTCTTCTATAATATTAGATAAATCTTGTGAAGAGCCATTATGAATATATAAGTAATCTTATGGAAGTTAACTCTAACCCTTCTCGTACTAATGCAACGTAGCTACAGATTGTGATGATTCAGATTTTTGATAAGTAAACTGCAACTGTATTTTATTATTCTCACTAACTCCAGCCTATATACATGAGTGTTATATCATATGCAATGAGATTGGATGTTCTGTAAGAAGTGTCAATGATTGAAAATGTTTAAAACCTATACTATACATAAGGAAAATAAATAATCAAGGCTGTAAAAGTATAGGTATAGGTTCTAAACAGAACAGTTTATTGCAATTTTCTTCTACACGAAGGCAACATAAAAGTGATTTGTAAAGAGAGTTCGAACGTAGAAATCAATCAATCTTCTAAATATCACTAATAAGAACTTGAGAAGGGGAATATCGAGGGGAAATCAACACCAGTTTCATGTTTTGGGGTTTTTTTGGGGGTTTACAGCTACTTATGCATACAAGACACAAAAAAAAAAACCAATGACGAAGATCAAGAATTTCTCCCCACGCACAATCAAAGAAGAAGAAGTACAAACCTCGCAACATTTAGTAAATGAAGTAGCAAATGGAAATCAGCTGTATAAATAATTCTAAACTATCATACAATCAACGAAATCAGAGCGAAGAGAGATCATACCTCACACAATCAACGCAACAAATGAACGGAATCGTGGATCAATCGAAGAAAGCCTCGAACGAGAAACTGCAGATAAATGTTTTGTAGAATTTTAAGTAGAGGGGAAGTAATTTAACCAGAACATAATTCATTACATAAATGTATTAGCCAAGAAAATTTCTGAATTTTTATTGCCAAAGCGCAGATACTTGTTTGATGAAGATAACTTATGTACTCCGATGATGATTTAAACAAGTAAATCCATAAACAACGACTATGCTTAAGTCCTACTACGGAAGAGAATAGTTCGACTACACGTACTGCGCACAAAATTAAACATACTATCAATACTCGTACACTGCACAATTGGGTAATCTTACATTCTTTCGGATCAGTTCGTTAATCTTCTGCCGATTTCCAAAATCTGAAACGACAAGGGAAACAGGACCAGTTTACTGCGATTTTCTTCTACACGAAGGCAACATAAAAGAGAATTGTAAAGAGAGTTCGAACATAGAAATCAATCAAACTTCCAGACATCAATACTAAGAACTTCCGAAGGGGAATATCGAGGGGAAATCAACTCCAGTTTCATGTTTTGGGGGTTTACAACTAAATTATGAATAAAAGACAAAAAAATCTACGCTAACAGATCATGCAATCAACGTAACTTAATAAAATCTGAACGAAGAGAGATCATGCCTCATACAATCAACGCAAGAAATGAACTGAATCGTGGAACAATCAAAGAAGAACTCGAAACCAGAAACTTACGCGCGGGAAATACAGAGAGAAATTGTTGAGAGCTGAAGAGAGAGAAACTTACTCAGTTGCTTGAGCTGATTTGAAAAGAGAGGGAATAACTACTTGGTTTTGTATAACCGTCTCTATATCACGTGTTTCTAATTTATTTTATTTTTGACCTTTTTAGCCCTCCGTTCTTTTGGGGTTTTCGGTTTGAGATATTGAGTGAGCGTGAAATATCGACATTCTTTAGATGGCAATATAGTAAATAAAGTTATGGAATCTTCTATACTGTTTTTTTTTTGTGGAGGGAATCTTCTATACTGTTGCTCTCTCTTCTCACTTTTTTTTTTTTTTTTTTCTATACTGTTGCTCTCTCTTCTCACTTGCACGGTATAGTTCATTAAATTATGATTTTTTGTATAAGTGTGGGTTTTTTTTAAAGATTTGTAATTGCAGTAATATGCTAGTAATACGGTGGGATGGAAGTAGTATAAAATAATAAATCATCATAGATATTTATAAAAAAATTATTTTTATAAAAATTATATACCATAGTTGTATTATTTTCTGGTACAATATTAAATAAATCTTGAAAAGTTTGAAATATAATTCACCATGTACACAAAAAGAAGAAAACAATATGTGCATAATCTTTTTCCTAGTATATTACAAACAATACATAGTAGTTAAGAATTAACAAAATACCATCCGTCCCGCTGAAATGACCGTCCTTTTTGAATTTACCAATATGTAATATTCTACATATAATATTATTACATTACATAGGTGAATACTTTGTCAACATTTGTAATTTCATAGCAATATTAGATAGAACTAATTGTAACATATAAACTAGCGATAAATTAACAAAAAAAATAAAAATGGCATAATATTGATTAATAGACGCTCCTTCTCATGAAATGATATAACTTCATCAAATGATAATACAGTGTGTATATGGTGCTGTGTTAAAAAGAAATATAAAGTCGAAAATTGTGTGTGCAGGGTGCACCGTCTACAGCCTGTCTAGTGCTACATATATTAAGGTATATACAAAATATTCTCGACTTACAAATAAAAAATAAAAAAATTACTACAACATTTGATGGCTGCAGAAGAAATATTCCAAATTTCTGTAAAATATAAAATGCACGCCTCAATTATCATCATCTCACAACATAAAATGCGACGTTAATAGGTAGAGAGGGTTCTTCAAGAACAAAATCAAAGCATCCAATTTCTTCTGCTTTTAATTACCAGTCCACCTCCTCTTCCCAGTGGCGGAGGGACATGGGGGCAAGGGTGTCAATTGACACCCTTTAATTTTTATTTTTCATTACCTATTTTACCTTTTTTACTATTCTAAAAAAATTAAAAATATTTTTAATATATATTAAAAAATATTAAATTAAGTTTTTGTTATAATGAGACTCCTATGTTATTTATGTATACTATATTAATGTTCGAATCATCCCATATAATTTAGTAAAGATACTAATTATTGTTTTAACGAGACTCCTATGTTATCTATGTATAATTAATATTTTATTTATTTATTGAATTTAGTGTTTATTGATGAAGCGTGAATAGAAATGTAAGAGCCGTGAATATAAATGTAAAAGAAATTGGTATATTTAGGAGCTTATAGTTCATTTTGAGCTTCTACAATATATATATATATATATATATATATTAATACAATTAACTGAAATTTAAAAGTTGCGTTATGGAGGACTTGAACTGAGGACATTTAGTCCCGATATTAGCCCATACCGCTAGGCCAACATACGCGCACTATAAGTTTGGTTCATTATAATATAACTTTGGCACCCCTTACTTAAAATTCATCCATCCGCCACTCCCTCTTCCTTGCCGGACGCTAGGATTTGATCTCTGAATCCATCCGCATTTCGGTTTGGCTCGGAGGCAGAGGCGAAGGCTCGGTCTCCGTCTTCTTCACTGCATCCGTGTCTTTTTCACTGGGCATCGGAAGCTTGAAACGCTCACTCCGTTTCTTCAGCTTAGCTACGGTGTCCAGGTGTTTCTCCTCGACTGCTTTATGTTATGTCGGGTGTGTAGAATGCGAATTGGCAGGGTAACAACTTAGTAAAAAACTGAGGCGAGAATTTAATTCTCTTTCCGCAAGATAAAATTGCTCCGCACAGTACACACGGTTCAATAGCAATTGTCTCCAAGATATAACGGTTATAGCGATTACGAGTCCTTGTACTAGAACGTCGTAATACCGGCAAACTTACTTGATACTCGGGACTTGAGTATATAAAAAACTATACTAGTATGTATGTAGCTAATCGATATGAATTCGAATGAATGAAAACCAAATGAGTGGGGGCTCTATTTATAGTTTTCAAGTGGTGTGACCGAAGGGACGCGACCGCACCAAATAGTGTGGACAAAAACTTGGGTGAGGTCGGCTATATAGTGTGGTCGGGTCAAAGTGTCAATCTTTATACAGAAAAGTGTTAATCTATACAAATAAAAGTATCAATCTTTAACATAATTATTTTATGAATAAAATGTCAATTTTTAAAAGTGTCAATCTTTATATAGAAAAGTGTTAATCTACACGAATAAAAGTGCCAGTATTTTAGCCGTCTGCACGGTGCCTCTGGCTGACCCAAGTGTGTCCCAATGGTGTGAACCAAAGAGACACCTTAGTTCAGCCATAAGGAGGCCGAAGCTCGGGCCAAGAGGAGCAGCCGGTTTCGCGTGAGCCACGGGCAGGCGCCTGTTCAGCCAGCGCGCTCGGGCACTTCTCGAGCCCGCCATGTCAAGCATGTGCCAAACAGACACACGCGTGTCCGAGGGCAATCCCTCATAGGAGTTCGTCATGGGGACTAAAAAGTCACTATGGTACACCAAAGAGCACACTTGATGCTTCTTAGTGTTGGGAAAATCTCTTATAAATGCTCTACTCTTTATGATTTTTTCAATAGGGCAAAGTTCTCCCTACATGTCCACATTCAAATGCTTTACTTTGTGTAGTCATTTCTCATTGCATTTATTACATTTCAGACGTATCTTTGGTGATTATCTCGTACGGCTCATATAATCCATCGAACTGGCGAGTGTTTTCAGAGCCTCGTCTGCAGTCTGGGATCGCGCTTCGTCAGAGTCAGATAATTTTGTCTTTCCTCTTGCCTTCGCCACTTTTGAACTCTCGGGCCGGGGTCTGTAAGTGTAGGAACCAGCCATTTCCGTCGACGGAGTTATCTCTCTACTAGTTTCAGTAGAGTAAGAGCCGTCGATGATAGTTTTGCATTGTTTCACAACATCGATGCTTCCGGTGGCGGCTAAAAATTTTGGAGTTTCGCGCACCTTCTCCCAAGTAGTGTAGTGCTTGAACGGTTTTCCCATCTGCCCCTGAAACTGATTGAATGCGTCGGTAATAGCATCCGATTGACCTCTGCCGCTACCCAAATTGCTCTTGCACGAAAGGAAGTACGATTCGAACACCTTTATATCGGACATCGCGCGCTTCCAATGCATGCGCAATCTTTCAGAGCTGCGAGTCCCGTCCCCTTTGGGCGAATCTGGTTGTAGTGTTTGGCAATTCCAACCCACATAGCATCGCCCCTTTGGTTGTTGCTCCGTGCTGCATCGTGGGATATATCGACCCAAACACGACCAAGACACAAAGTCTTCTCTTCGGAATATGGGAAGGAGCTGCTTGCATCCTCCGTCGGCAGTTGTGTAGATCGGGGTGTTCTTTCGCCGCGCCGCCCGCCACGTCCTGCTCGAGCTTCGCGCGCCGCCACCTCCTCAACCTCTTCCTCCTTCGCCGGTGGATCGGACTCGTCGGCCAAACTCATTGCCGGTTGTGAGTTGCAGCCTTGCTCGTCGCCTTGGAAGGGAGACATGCAGTGAATCGGTGAGTACGGCGTTTGTGGATGACCCTATCGGCGAGGAGAAATTCGGGAACAACGGCGCCGGAGAGTACGCCGCTTGAAATCCTCCTTGCGGCGAAAAATTGTGGGTACCGAAAGCGTAAGGAATAAAACCTTGAGGCCAAGTAGGTGTTGGTGTGTGAGATAAGTTGATGAGGTAGAATACGAGTTATTTTGGAATAAATCTTCGTTGTTCGATCCAAACCAAGTTGACAAATTGGAGGGATCCATGAAAAATTGAAGATGAAAGTGGCGTAAAAGTTGATTTTGGAGAGGGGGTATATATAGGTGAAAATATGAAAAATAAAAATAAAAAATAAATTTGGGTCAAACAGTCAACGACCGTTGACCAATGGCATGCCGCCACATTAGCAGGACCGCGGAAGGAAGAACGGACCCTTCCCGGTCCGCGTGCTCGTGCTCTGCCGGTCTCCAAACGGGAGAAACAACAGCGGGACCGTGATCGCACGGTCGGAGACCGCGCCTCCGGGTCGCCTTTTGCGTATGCTCTTATAGCTACTATCATAAAAAATTACAGTACTTTTATAGCCATTTTTATGTTAAATGTCTTTAATGCCCTTTTTTTTTATAAATACAAAACCGGTTTAAACTTTTAGGTGGTGCTTGGTATGATGAATGAGGGTTGGAATGAAATGATCATTCCTACCTCCATTCCATTCCCATACTTGGTACGATTTTATGATCGAGAATCATCATTCCGATGGAATGCCTATTCCTTTCCCCATGGGAATAACCATTCCTTCCAAATCCATGGTATTAGCCAATTCCTACCACCTAAATTTTTATTATTTTTTCATTTGATCAATTTATTTATTTTATTTATGTACATTTATTATTTTTTTTAAATATTTTACATCTATTTAAATTCTATTTAAAAAAATTCTCTCAACTTTCTCTCTCTATTTTTTTTTCTCTCGTTAATTTTTCTCTCTAAAATTTTTCACTCTTGTTGCTTTCATCTCTAAAATTTTTATATTTCATAAATTTTTTTCTCTAAAAATTTCCACTCTCATTGCTTTCTCTCTCTAAATTTTTCCTATCTAGAAAATTTTCTTTTCACTTTTTCTCTCAAAATATATTATTTTTCATAATTTTCGCTCTCTACAAAATTTATCTCTCTAGAAAATTTTCTCTAAAAATTATTTTTTCTTTAGATATTTTTATTTATCACTTTATCTATTTAAAATTTTCACTCTCGTCATTTTTTCTCTTTAAAATTTTTATTTTTCATAATTTTTTCTATCCAGAAAAAATTTCTGTAATTTTTTTCTCTCTCATCACTTTCTCTCACTAAAATTTTATATTTTTAAAATTTCTCTCTCTAAAAAATTCATGTTTCTCATTACTTTGCCTATCAAAATATTTCCTTTTTCATCACTTTTTATCGTTATATATTTTCTTTATCATGAAGGATAAATAGAAAATATATAAAAATTGAATAATATAATTTTATTTTGTTGAAAAAAAATTATGAATATATTATATAAAATAAATGAAAGAATAATGATTTCATTCATTCCGTATTGCTTGTTCATACCAAACATGAAAATGGAATGATCATTCAATTCCATTCCTACCTTTATTCCATTCCTATCTCCATTTTATTCCTACTTTATTCCATTCCATCATACCAAAGCACCACCTTATAGAAACTATTTTTTTTGTGTTCTCCCTCTTCATCATGCATCTCTCTTTCACACTCTCTCAAACATATTCTGTTCTCTCTGCATTGTTCTCCCTCCTCTATTCTCTATATTATTGCCGTGTCGTAGACGACGTATTTTGCCGGACACTTTCATGATTTCTCTTTCTATCTCTATCTCTCCTTGTCATCCTCTCTGTCTCCCCCTTCTATGCCGCGCCGGACACTACTCATTTGGCCGGAATTTTTGATGATTCCTCTTTCTCTCTCCGTACCTACATGGCTATATCTTTCATGTTCTCTATGCTGGAGACTACTCTCTACAGTGTTGAAGGTGAAGCTTCTTGAATGTAGTCAATTCAATTGTATACAACCATAACTTCCGACAATGATAGATAATTTTAAATAAGTATGCAGTACAATAATTCTCTCATACAAATAGAGAATTTAGGGAACGCAAAAAAGAAAATATCAGTCGAAGGGAATTTTAAAACTTGATTGCATTTAATATCAGTCGAAGGCATTTTTTTGGAAAGTTGGCTAATGTGACTATTTTAACATCTCCCCCATTAAAATTTTCATAATTTTCTCCTATGGCAAATTTAAGCCAAATCGAAATTGATGCGGCTTCATATTCAAAGAAGAGACAAACCCTAATGTTTTAATCTCTAATTTAATAGGTAGTATACACAATAAACGCCGTCGTTTTGATAGAACCTAAAGGCCGAAAATGATGTCACATTCTCGAATTTTGTCAATCATCGGAGAGATTCCGACAAACTCGATAGTTTTTTACTTATTTAAAATCAAAATTTATAGTAGTTTAAAGAAACGGAATTCAAAGATAGTTTATGTTATTACAACGAAATAAACCAACTATATGAGTTTAAATCTAAATAAGAATTAATGATCTTCCGCGAAAAGGGAAAAAGCATGTGATTATCGAATTTACTTAACCAAACCCAAATTAGTTTTTTAGTTGATGCTGTAAAAAGTTGTTTCTACCGCCGATCATTACACTATGTTTTGAAATGCTGCTATCCCAATCTTGCTTCTCGTCGTAGCACCTAAAAGGCAACACAAAATTCATTCGATAAAGTCAGCTTAAGAATGAACAGAGAAAACCGAACAAACATAGGCTTTAGTGTTTTGGAACGTACGGAATTCCTATTTGGAGTTCAAAATCCATATACAAACTTCTAAGGTTTTATCCCAAGTTGAGAAAGAAAGAGCTAGCATAATTTCCTTCTGTATTCAAATTGCCGAAATTACTTGCGGCTTGAGAAAGAATATAGCTCATTTTCCAGCTATGGCAGACATAAAACAAAAAGTGATTTCATTATGTACCAAAACTCAATCAAATAAAGTAATTGAAGTTCTCATTTACTTGAACTTTCATTTTAAACTCAGGATCTCTGTTTGTCAGCCTTAGCCTTTCACGTCTTTTTAGCAAAGTTCGTCATAAGAAGGGATGCAAGAAAGAATTCCAATCACCAATTCCAAAGAATGAACCAAGGCACAATATACACATTAGGCACAGAGCTGACATGCTACCGTACGGAAGTATTAAAGCTAATATCAGCTTCAGATCACATAAGCGTGATGTTAAGACAACCATATATGCACAAGCAGTTAACCCATACAATACTCTTGAAAACTCTTAAATTCATAGATTTATTTGGCCGATACCTCTTCAGCAAATTTAATCAAAATGGTTGTCCTGGGTCGATGCTGCCCATCCACAGGTACAAAATGAGCTGTTACGACAGCTGGAAATCCGGCATTGTCCAGGACCCCCTTCAATATGGAAAAGAAAGCACTAAGATCTCTCAATAGCACAACTGTCATTTCAAAAGCTCTGATGAATGCAATATGTACCCTCACAATTCCAGCGACAAATGCTCCGCAGTTGAAGGCACCCATATCTTTGGGAATTGAGATAAATCTACAGTATAACTTCCTAAATCAGCAGGATGATGTGGGGAGTAAAATAAATCTTGCATGATATACTGAAAAGTAGCATGATAATATAACCTGTTCACAAGAAGCTCCTTCTCACTGATCATGTACTCATCTTCATGCTCAGTACCTTTCTCAAGAGAGTCTGCCACCTAATGTCGATATAAAGTAAAAACAAACGTAGTTATAATCTTGTGGCTTTATCTTTACAAATTGTTTGTGAGATCAATAGCACCAGAAGGATCACATACAGTTTGAGATTTGAGATTTTAAGATTTAGGGCCAGAACCAACTATGTTGCACTACTAAATATAAATTTAGATGAAGGGAAAACTAACATAGCAGTTGTCCACAGGTTTGTATAATTCAAGAACAACACTTTCTATATCTTATACGTGAAATACTGAACCAATCTTATTCCAGTTGTCATAAAAGAGGCAAAACTATTGTAGTTGCAGAATTTCGATTTCTCAGTCAGCCAAGGGATAAAGGATACTATCTCTGACAAAAGTACTAGCAATGCACAACCTGCTCCTAGTGAATCCTATGCCATGTAATATGCCAATAGATATATAAAGCGTATTCATTGAAGAAGACGAGACCAAAACGAAATAGGAGCACCGTAGTACGAACAACATTGTCCCAACCTTTCCAAACAGAACCTTCCATACTGTGCTGTGTATGAAAGACAAAATACCCAATAGCCGCGTCTCCCTCCTGTTACCCTAGAGCATACCACAAAGGAGGAGAGAAGAACAAATAATCAGTACACATTATGGTTCAAACAAAGGAAGCTTCGAAACATCCTATGAACATGCTAGCATGAAGTTCCCAACCTTCTCCCTGTGACAAAGCAATTCCAGAACCCTAGTTCCAACGGCATATCCAGCATCCTCTAACCTGATCCAGATATCGAAAACTAATCAACTTTTTTCCATGTAGTGTAAACATCCAAACAACAAGGCCACAAGTAAAATATCAAGAAACTGTTACAACCGAACTTTGAGAAAGAAATTAAGTCATTTTTTCACCCATATACAGACATCGAAATTATATGAACAAAAAGCAAAGCAGTAGATATATCATCATCATCATCATTGGGAAGATTAACAGAAAGAAACTGATTAACAATTACCTTCTTTCTAGCTCTGCTATGTTGTCAACTTGAGTCTGATTGTACTGAACAAGCTCCGAGAACAAAAACGCGAACGCACTCAAACTCACCTGCAGCAAATCCTCGTTCAATTTGATGATCAGCACCTTATAATCTATAAATGGGAGTCTTCACAAAATATTCAATCAAATACACGAATTAGTCACTCCAAAACACTAATAACACGACTAAACGCATAGATCAAGGCACCTTTATCTCAATTTCAAGAAATCATTCAAATTTCATAAGCGTTGCTGTGATGGAGAAACAGAAAGAATTCGAGGATATGAAGCATAGTTTACCTCTTGCTTCCCTTTACCAACGGGTCTATCAAGAACGTTTACATATTGCTTGATCTTTCCAACTCCTATCATTTCTCTCTCTCTCTCTCTCTCTCTCTCTCTGTGTTGGCAATTTCCGCAGTGCCGATGTCGACTGAGAGTGCGCGTAGTTGCAGCTGGGATGGGATGCTGTTTCGAAACGGCGACGTTTTGCCTTTTTATTTGATTTTCTGTCTTTCTTGTAGCATCATTAAATAGTGAACAAAAAGTAATTAATAGTTGATCATAATTTATTATCAATTCATTAGTTAAAAAAAAAATATTTCAAATATTATTCGTGTTTGGGTTATTGTGATCTTATTATAGGGCAATTTACGAATTAATTGTCAAACTATTCACTTTTTCACAATAGCATTCCAAACTAAATTATATGTCAATTAAATAGCCAAACTATCGATGATTTCACAATCGTGTTCCCGACCTGTTTTCCGGCGACCAAGAGCTGACATGACTGATCGGAGGCTGCTGATGTGGATTTTTTTTATTTATTTAATTTTTTTATTTTTTATTTATTTATTTTTTTTAATTTTTTTTAATTTTTTTTACAGCTGATGCATTATTATTTTTTCAGTTTTTCAGTTTTTGATGGTTGTAAAAAAATTAAAAAAATTAAAAAAAAAATTTAAATTTTTTTTAAAAAAAATAAAAAAATTCCACATCAACAGCCTCTGATCAGCCATGTCAGCTCTTGGTCGCCGGAAAACAGGTCGGGAACACGATTGTGAAATCATCGATAGTTTGGCTATTTAATTGATATATAATTTAGTTTGGAACGCTATTGTGAAAAAGTGAATAGTTTGACAATTAATTCGTAAATTGTCCCTTATTATAACTACTTAAATAGAGTATTTTTTTCAGAAAAATTATTATTGGGATTTTTTTTTTCTTTCAGAAAAAACAAATAGAATGTTGCAGGTGTGGGTTTTATTTGAAGATTCTTCTCAATTTGTAAAAATTAGATCTTAAATAAGTTAAACTTTTTCGTCATTCTCCATTTTGTACACTATTTTCTTCCTCCCCTCCTCCCTCGTATATATAAAAATCTCACCTTCTTTTTACCTTTAACCATTGCTCAAAACCCCTGTATTTTTTTTTCTCTCTGTGACCTAAGCGCGCACCTTCATGGAGGACGACGATGAATTCGGAGATCTTTACACAGACGTCCTCCGCCCCCTCCAGGCGCAGCTCCAGCCGCCCGCGCCCGCTCCAGCTGCCGGAAAGGCGGCGGCACCGCAGCGCCGGCCGATCGATCTCAACATCGATAGCGACGATGAGGAGATTCTATACGGAGCTTCAGATTTGATGAATTCGAAGTTGAGTAATAATAATTTGAATCCCGATTCTGACCCTGGGGGGAAATCGAGCGCCTTGATTCGGGAAGAAACCCTTCCCGAGCCTAGGGGAATTGATTTGAATTTGGATTCGAATCTGGAGGCGGCGAGGGTTGATGGGTTAGTTGGAAAGGGAGGCGACGTTTCGGGGTTTGAGGCTAGGGTTTTGGAGAAGGGGCATGGTTCGGAGTTGCGAGGCAAGGCATCTGGGGAATCGAGTTTTATGGAGGATGAAGATGATATCAACATAATTGTGGAAGAAAGGGAGGATAAAGACAACGACTTGGTGGAGAATGACGCCAATTTGACGAGCAAGGATGAGAAGATGTATGGTAGTGCTGTTCAAGAAGAGAATACGATGAATTTTGTGAACGATTCGGCACCGCAGCAGATGATTCCAGGGCTTTCGCAAGGACTGGAGAATTCCAGGCCTCCAAATATCGAGGATGAGTGGGAGAGCGAAGAGAGCGACGATGATCTCCAGATAGTGCTTAACGACAACAACCATGGGCCAATGGGGATGGAGATGATGCCAGGAATGATTGAAGAGGACGATGAAGATGGAGAACCGCTTGTGATTGTCGCTGATAACGGTGATGTTCCTCATCACCAGTCACAGAGAACGATGGATGATCAAGAGTGGGTCGGCGAGGAAGGAGGACCTGGAGCTGACGGTGAAAAAGAATTGGGAGATGCGACGAAGGCAAGCGGAGGAGGAACTGGAGCTGCTCCAGCAACTGCACAGCCAAAAATTGCGTACAGCAATCACGCGTACCATCATCCATTTTCTTCACAGTTCAAGGTCAGCATCTTGTTTGATGAGCAAATAGAATGTAATTTGGATTCTAGTTGCGATTGTAGTGCTTTTGTAGTGAATTGGTACATATTAGTGATGCTGAAGATGATCAGCAATATTGTGAATGAGCTCACGTCTCATAGCTATGACTATGAGATGCTAAAGAATAATGCTTTTAATTTTTCTATTATTAATGAAGTTACAAAGTTTCTTCATGCATCTTTTCCTTGTGTCTAATGGCGCGGTTCTGAATTATGCTGTTAATTAAGATTTTCAAATGGCAAGGTGCTGAGACTAGTTGATTTGATGGATATTACTCTAATCCAACTACACCCACAAGTGGATTGAGATGTTAATGGAGGACGAAACCTCTGGGATCCTCCTCACCGTGGGGGAGTCCATCGGTGGATAAGTGTTTCTCCATCCAAATAGACTTATAAGATAAACTCAATAAGCAAAAACAAGAATATGCACAATGCAGGGATCCAATTACAGGGTGCTGTTGTTACCATGGTTATATATATGTCTACTTAAGTATAAGCTATATATGTGTAATTTGAATCACAAAGTACTCTCATCATGTACTAGGGCAACTGCCAGTCTATTTTGGCATTATATGGAGAATGGTGCTTGCTGATAGCTTGCACTTGACCATGCCGAATAGGTCTGAAAGCAGGCTCATTGAGAAGTGCATTCGTGTTAACACGGAAAATCTCTTCTTTTCTCCTATAGCTCCTCACAATTCAATTGCAAAGTCTTATATTTTATACTTTATTTTATGCTATAAAAATGAAGAAGCTTTAATTTATTCTATAAAAAAAGAAGAAGCTTTTATTAGTAAGCTAGGGAATTGAGTATACATTGATGAGGAATCCCTAGTCTGAACAAAATTGAGCTAAAAAAGTACTACTTCGAGTTCAGACTCTAATAGTATTAGATACAGGGAAATTCTTGGAAGTCTTTATGGTTGGGAACCCTACTGTGAATCTATAACTTGTACCCTTACCTCCTCTACTTACTCCTCATTATTCTTGAAGAACCTTCTAGACCTCTCTAACCAAAGACCTCTTTTACTGATGAATCCAATAAAGTTTAATGAGAGCAAAGCATAGCTAAGGGCAGACTGGTTTAATCCACACTCCTTCTTAACTTACTAAAGAACGATTATCACTGGGCTTCTAGAGCTTGCAGGACTTCATCTGTCCTTACCCACTGTACTTCAATTCAAGATTTTGAGCTTTGTAACCGTGTGATTCTTGTAAAAAGTCAAGTAATGAACTAGTTATTTTATGGTCGCATAGTTCTATATCTATTGAGGGATTGAGTAAAGAAAATTGCATGTCTTTTGATTTATTTTTCATTTATTGTCATCAAGCTTCTGTGGTAGACAAACACACTGCTGTAGCTTCTTATTCATCTTCATCTCTGCTCCAACAAATTCAAACTCAGCTTTTCATTGTATAGCAGATTTAGTTTCTTAATACAATAAAATATTAATAAATTCTTACAACTCCAGGTTTCTTCGATGATCTACGACCGGAAGTATTCTAGCCACTATACTCTGCTCTTATAGATATTTGCTAAACAAAGTGAAGACGATACTATGCATATGCAATTTAATTGCCTTGTTTACCAATAGAAGTGCCTTACATGTTGAAATATGATTTGATTTAATGCGTTTCTTATGTTGAGCGTTTGCTGTTTCTTCATTATAATTCTTTTGCCACTTTTGGATTATTGACCGTGAACCCTTTTCTATGTCTTTCTCTCTTTGGGAACTGCTTAGTATGTGAGACCTGGTGCAGCACCTTTCCCTGCACCAACTCCTGGAGGAATGCCAGGTCAAGTTCGTCCACCCACCACCATGGGGCCACCAGGTGGACGTGGAAGAGGTGATTGGAGACCAGCAGGAGTGAAGGGGGCCTTACCCCAGAAAGGTTTCCATCCTGGTTATGGACCTCCAGCTTGGGGTGTTAATGGAGCAGGTCGTGGTTATGGAAGTGGATTGGATTTCACTCTTCCTTCACACAAGTAAGATATATTATTTCCTGTATAGGTTTTGTTTGGTACCGTTGTTAATAGTTACAGGAAGCTGGATTGTTTCACCATTCTTCTGTTAATTCATTGCTTGATATTCTATGGTGTCTTTAATATCTTCCTATTCTCAGGACCATATTTGAAGTTGATATTGATAGTTTTGAAGAAAAACCATGGAAACTTCCTGGCATAGATGTGTCCGACTTTTTCAACTTTGGTTTGAATGAGGATACTTGGAGAGATTACTGCAAACAACTGGTAGTTTTCCCCTCAAGTTTGCACATCTGTTTTTTCGTTTAGCTTTCTGAGAGTCGATATGGATGTCAGTTTGTTAGTCATTTTAAGATAATGGAAACTAAAATGAATTTGGTATCTCTAGGAGCAACTCCGGCTTGAGATGACTATGCAAAGCAAGATTCGTGTTTATGAAAGTGGCAGGGCAGAACAGGTAATATTTCAACTTTTGTATTTTTGGTAATCATTTGATTATAGTTTAAAATTAATACTCTGGATTTTGTGATGCTATATATTCAATTTATTTCCTTACACGAGTCTATGTTTGGTGTCAAAATTTAGGATTATGATCCAGATCTTCCGCCAGAGCTTGCAGCAGCGGTTGGTAACCAAGATAATAATCCATCTCAGAGAGCAATTCATGGAAAGGTGGATGCTGGTCAAACTGACTTAGCAAGAGCAGCTGCTCGTGATCGGCCTTCTCTTGTATGTGTATTTTGCTTTGTTTTAGGATTTTTATATTGATCGGTCCTTGAACTTTCATGTTTTTTTTTGTAGCTGAATCCTAATAAATTTGTCTGTGTGGTTATATTGCGTCATTAATTTGCCTTTTTTGTTGTAGTGTTCTTCATTTGGTTTATTTGGATCCTTAACCTTGATACTATGCTGAAGATTTGGTTCTACATCTTTTTCTCAGTAACCTGCTTGATTTACTATTATAGACTTCCTCGACATTGCTCTCTACAGCTTAATTGTATTGCCCTGCCTATCTGATATTAATTCCAAATGCAAGTGAACTAATATTTTGTCAACTTTCGATATAACATAGTTTTCCTTTAAACTTTGCTTAAAATTTAAATTGATCTGCTCTTTGTTCTGTTAGCCTTTACCCCGTACGTAACCATGCTTCAGAGTTGAGAGAATCGTCCCTTAGCTTTCTGTCACTTTTCATCCCTCTCAATCACATTCCTTTCTAATTCTAGACTGCTCACCGTTTTTTAAACTAGAAATTTTAGAGGTGTTATTTGTTTTTACAGATTTGGCATCTCATTAGCTTTCTTTGATTTAATAACAGCCCGTGGGCAGACCTATACCAGTTGAAACTGGTGGATCTAATGAACGACTGCCATCAATTGATACAAGGCGTCCAAGAATGCATGATATGGATGCTATTATCGAGGTAAACAGTTTTAATCCTTTCTACTTTATCTTGTTATTGTAATAAGTGCCACAGAACTGATGAAGCTTCTGGAAAACAGATTGTCTGCCAAGGTCCCGCGGATGGCGATGATGATGTATCAGAACAACAGGACAGTGATCCTGCAAGAAAGGATCATCTCGAAGGAGGTGATGAAGCTGATGATCTTCAACAGGACGATGTTGACAATGCGGATAGCTATTCCCCTTCATATACTGGTAATAAAAGGGGATTTGAACCAAGAAGATCACAGTCGAAGAACGCTATCAATAATGATGGTATTGCAAGAAAAGATGTTTCACATCTTCCTTCAGAAAATTCTGATCCTGATAGGGAGATCAGTCTCCCGCGAGAGGAGAGGTACATTAATATTCTATTACCAATTTCGTTTCGTATTTGACCTGTGCCATGGTTCTTGTATTTGCCGACCTGACATTGAACTAGTATGAGAAGTACGTGATGTTGTTAGTTTGTAACACGCCATGTATGGTGCTAAAAAAGAATGTTCTTGCATATAATAACTCTATTTCTGCTACTTTTCTCTGGCCTACACTTGCTAAGAGAAACAGTATGAGCTAATTCATGCCAACAATGCAGAAAAGTTCAATTATGAATTCTGGGTTGTAGACTAGGCGCTCATCCAAGAAAAAGGGACTGAGAAAGTACATATGTGATGCCAATGCCAGATACTAAACAAAATGTTTGGCACCAGTGGATATGTTATCCATTAAAGATAATTATGCGGGGTTATCAGCTAGTTTCATGACTAAATTTCTATGGTGCTGGATTCTTTTATATTATGTACAGCGATGCAATTCTTTGGGTGAAGCAAAAGGCTGAATCATTATGTCCTCAACATTTTGTATTATGAAGATATGCATTTATCTTTCTTTTCATGCTGTATGTTGAATTATCTGTGCTAAGAAGTTTGCATATCTACTAACGGCTAATTACTTTGCATATTCATTCCATTTGGACGCTTACAAATGTTTTCTGGTGACAATAGGTCTACAAAGGGAAGGAGGAACTCCAGATCTCCTCATGAGAATAAAAGAGGACATATTGAGGAAGACTCTACTGGGGATGGTAAGCAAAGTCCTGGCTTGTCATCTTCCCACTCCATTGGATCTGATCGAGAGCCGACTCTAGCAGTTGCGAATGAGATGCATGATGGTTCAGTAATGGATGAAAGAGAGGAAGCATCAGATGCACCAAACAGGGGTAAACGTGAAGATGAAAACTTATATTCAACAAAAAAGCAAAAGCTAAGTTCACACGGAGGGCAACATTCGCAAGAGTATGAGGATGGGAGAGACTCAAAGGCTGCAAGGAGTAATGACAGCAAAGCAAGATCAGTAAGTAACGAACATCTTCGTAGTTCTCCTGAGGATGTTGGTGATGAAGTAGGAGATGAGGATAGGCACCCTCTTCGAGCAGGTAGCGTCAGGAGAGAAGTAGGAGATGACGATTATGCTCACAGGAAAGATCACTATGATAGAGATGAAGGTGGAAGACAGCACATGGTGGTGAAAGGGAGAGAAGGTTCTTTTCCACGTAGAGGTGGGGATGCTAACTCATCATTTCGGCATGGCAAAGCTGATAGTGCTGATTGGAGGAAGGGGAGTGATATATCCGAAGGAGCCTGGAATAGGAGAGATGAGGATTATCGTGGTAGAAGAACGAGACCTGAAGACCCGAGAAGAGCTGTAGAGAAATCACCTCCAGAAATCAGGATAAGCTTAGAGAAAAGGAGAAGAGTGAGAAAAATGAACACTACCAATCAAGAAATCAGCTGGATAATGGCAGTTGGAGGGGATCTAGTCATGAGTTTGATACCATAGGATCGAGACAGAGAGATAGGGATGATCATCTTAAAAGTCGGAGTGAAAGAGTAGATGACCTTCACAGCTCCAGAAGGAAAGAAGAGTCGCATATGAGACGGCCAAATGCTGAAAAGGATGATAGCTCTCATAATCATAGGGAAAGTACCACCCGTAGGAAGAGAGAGAGAGATGATGGCTCCGATCAGCTCAAAAGAGATGAGCAAGGTAGATCAAAGGATGATGAGGTGCATTTTGCTCGTCAAAAAGAAGGGGGATCCTCTCAAAGGGAGAGGAGTGAGAGGCCAAGAGAACGAGATGAATGGCATAGAGTTAAACAAGATGATATTTCGTCGAAGAAGGAAAGATTAGAAACACGGCCAGCGATGAGGAGTGGGAGAGCTGCTGAAGATAAAACATGGGCAAGTCATTCAAGAGGGAATGATGACTACAAAGGATCCAGTAGAGAATACCATCCAAAGGACATAGGCAGGCACAGTGATCAACTCAAGCAGAGGGACCGAGCAGAAAATGAAAGTTTTTCACAGCGTAGGAGCCATGAAGATGTTTATCCTCGTGGAAATCAACTCACCAATGATGAGAAGAGAACAAGATATGAAAAGAGTAGCAATCGCGATGACCGTTCTGCCTATGGTTCTGATACTTCTAGGACACATGAATACAAAAGGAAGGAAGCCAGTCGGAAGAGTAGAGAATCAGAGGGTGGAGACCATAGTTCCTTGATGCCCTCCAAGAGGAATCAGGATGAGGATGGCGGTCCGACAAATGAGAAGGTATGTGTTTTCTTGACAACACTTCAAAATTGACGGAAGTATGCTAAAGAGCATCATACGAATTAATACCAAGAATTTGTATTGACTGTTTCCAGAATTTACTTGGTCTAATTTTGCTTGCGTCCACTTTCAAAACTTTCGTCTTCTTTGTGTTTTTCATTTGCGACTTTCTGCTGCCCGCTCCCCTTGTTTAAGGCCTTAGGTAACGAGGCAAAAAGAAAGAACAAAAAAAATCTGTTCATTGTTTTATGTGGCATATTAAGAACTTGAACATTATTATCAATGTTTTTGCAATTAATTCTTGCTGTAGGGAAACTCGAGAGGCAGAACTGAGCATGGCCATGGTCACGGAAATCATCAGTCATCTCGAAAGCAAAAAGAGGAAGCTTCAACTGACGACGAACAAGAACAGCTCGACTCGAAAAGGGGTCGCTCCAAATTGGAACGCTGGACCAGCCACAAGGAGAGGGATTTTGGCGCCAACCCCATTCCACCATCTTCTTTGAAGAAACGAGATCGAGATGCAATCACCACTAGCGGAGGAGGAGGATCCTCAGCCACCGCACCTCCTTCAGAACCGCCTGCAAAGATAGAAGATAAATCACCACAGCTTCCTGCTGAAAACAAAGAAACTGCTCCAGAAACAAACAACGACAATACTAAAGCAGTCGAGGAGAAACACCTGGACACTGTAGCTAAGCTGAAGAAACGGAGCGAGCGTTTCAAGCTTCCGATGCCCAGTGAAAAAGACACGGCTGCAGTGAAGAAGATGGAGACCGAGCCTTCGCCTCTGCCTCCGAGCCAAACCGAAACGCACACGGATTCAGAGATAAAACCCGAGCGCCCGGCAAGGAAGAGGAGGTGGACTGGCAATTAAAAGCAGAAGAGATTGGATGCTATGATTTTGTTCTTGAAGAACCCTCTCTACCTATTAACGTCGCATTTTATGTTGTGAGATGATGATAATTGAGGCTTGCATTTATATTTTACAAAAATTTGGAACATTTCTTCTGCAGCCATCAAATGTTGTAGTAGTTTTTTTTTGTAAGTGGAGAATATTATGTATATACCTTAATATATGTAGCACTAGACAGGCTGTAGATGGTGCACCCTGCACACACAATTTTCGGCTTCATATTTCTTTTTAACACAGCACCATATACACACTGTACTATCATTTGATGAAGTTATATCATTTCATGAGAAGGAGCATCTAGTAATCATTCGTTTGCAATTTATATTTTTTTGTTAATTTATTACTAGTTTATAGTATGTTACAAACATGGAATTAGTTCTATCTAATATTGCTATGAAAGTACAAATGTTGACAAAGTATTTTCACCTATGTAATAATATTATATGTAGAATACATATTTATAAATTCAATTGTTATATATTCTGTCATTTTCTGTTAATTCTTAACTACTCGCTCCGCTTACTCAGAAGAAGTGACACATTTATATTCATTATGAGGTACTACCTCCATCCCATATAAAATGTCCATATTTCCTTTTGAGCAATCCCAAAATTTAGTCCACTTTACTAATGTGGTATGGATTAAAATCACTTTAGCCCATCCCATCACACTTTAATTAGTCCAAAAATAATTTATTAGCCCAAAAGTACATTTATTATCCCAAAATAACTTTATTACCCCAAATTAATATCACTTCAACCCATCACATCACATTATTACATAAATGCATTGGTTTGTGATCCAATTTCAAAGTGGACATTTTATATGGATGAAGGTAGTATTAAATATAGAAATGTGCCACTTCGAAATAAACGGAGGGAGTATTATGTATTGTTTGTACTATTACTAGGAAAAAAAATAATGCACATATTGTTTTCTGAGTAATACTCCCCTACCCACCGTGATCATACTTAATGTGTCTACGGCTGAGGTGACGATATTATATTTTTGGAAAAAATTAATTTGTATGTCTTATAAAATAAACCAAAAAAACTACTATTTGGATATTAGTAAAACATGGAAAAAATCCATAAATCCCCGGATTGAATGCACCCACTCAAGTCTACGTCAAATGATGTGATGCAAACCAAGAGTAACGGTGTACGGAGGAGTATTATTAATATAATCTCAAAATTTTCTAATTTGAATGTGCTCAGAAGCATACCGATCTTTCATAAGCTCAACCGCATCAAATGCGCAGATTTCTGCGGAAATCTGTCTGAAAATGAAGCAAAAATCATGGGCTTGCACTCTAATCACGCAGCTTTCTCTCTGCATAGTAGCTTATATAGCCATTAATATTGGTCAGCCCCAGAAATTTACTCGTCGAAGCATCTCGAACGAAGGCAGCAGACAGAACGGCATGTATTTTATGAGTGTTGTGGGTGGATTTAGGCCTCTTAAAGAACAAACCCTTTTGCTCCAACAGGTTTGATTGTATTCTCTTTCATGGGTTTTGCTTTTCTTGGTAAAGATTGTTTTTTATTTGCCTTTTTCAAGCGTTTCTTTGGCATTTTAGGGATCAGTTTGGTTTTGTTCGTGGTTTGATTGTTCCTTTCTTTTGTGTAGCCGTTTATCTTTTAATCTTTTTTCTGTGTTTGTTGATGAAATGTTATGCTCATTGTCGACTCGATCTGGTTTGATTTTATTGTTTATGAAAGAAAATAGCATTTTTTTTCCCCCAATACTTCAGTTTATAAGTGTTGTTAGTTGCCTATTCTTTATTTGTTTAAAATGTACTCTGGTAACTGTAATCTTGATGTTGATGAAGATGGTGAAGGCGGTGAAGACCTACAAGGTGCATTTTGTAGTGGATTTTAGTGAGCTTGGTGAATCTGATCCACTCATGCAGAATGTGAGATCCCTTCTAATTGTTTAGAGAATGTGAAAATCGTGTGGTTTTGCTTCATTCAACTTTATGAATAGTAACTTTATGCTTCATTAAATCTGTTAAAGTGTTTAAGATAATCATAAATCTGTTAAAAGTGTTTTAACTTTTCAAGTGGTGGTTCCATTTCTTAATGTGTTCTTTATGGCTCCACACATCTTTTACTTCCTGAAGAAGTGGGTTTTCCTTTCAAGTGAGAAGAAGTCCTTTTCTTGAATGTGTTCGTATACCGACGTTTGATCATGCTCTACTCTCTTGATGGGAAGTTGAATTGCTGGTTTGTGATCTAAAGATAAACCTTTGATGTAATCCCTTTTTTCGGTATTTCATATCAGAGAGGAAATGACATGCCTTTGTTAACAGGCAACACTTTTTCCTGAGTTGCGAAATATTCCCTGGTATGACATTTTTAGTTAGTATGAATCATGTTCTTATTTTAGTGTTATGCTACTTTAAAGTTCTGCTTTTTTAATTTCACGTATGCACTACCAAACGGTAGGTACTCTTCTGCGGCTTCGAAAGGAGAAGGGCAAACTTACTTCTCAAAGAAAATAGAAGTTCCTGATGGACAAACACTCGATATAATTGCACTTGATACTGTCTTATTACAGGTTGGACGTCTTCTCTAAGTGTCTTTATTAAGAACTTTTCATTATTATTGTTGCTATTTTTTCAAACAGCTTTTTTTTGCTTTAGGAAGTCCCTGCTGTTTTATCTTAATTGCTTAAAAGGAAGATATGATGTCATTAAATTCCGTTGTGTCTTGGTGAAACCTTGATCTTGCATCAAGAAAAAAAGACTGTAAACATAAGCATGCTCTGTCTAATGAGATTATTTTGAATTCTTACTTTCTACATTCTTCATTTCTGGTCCTAATTTTCATTTTTTGCCTCGTAAATGCGCCTGCAATGGTGCATACAAATATTTCGATCTCAAAGATCATCTTGTCAGCCTTTATATATATTTTTTTCAATAAAGGCGTTTCTAAATCATGACTGTGATTTTAGGATCAACCTAGTGAACGTGGAAAGGATCAGATCGTGTGGTTGACGAGGACCCTAAATGAAAGCAACAGTGACTGGTAATTGGTACTGAAATTTTCTTCTTTCCTGCTTATATATCCTTGTTATCAACTTCATCACTTTTTATACTAGAAACGAAGAAATCAGTTTATGTATTGTGGGAATCAATCATAGGACTGGGGCAAGTTTTTGTCTTTTCAAAGATGAAAGAGTCTGTGTTTCTCGTGCTTAAGAAGCTACGCTGCATAAAGTTATAAAGATGATTCGATTTGGATTGCACTTGCCACATTAAGTTCCTAGGACGCTCGTGTCATGCTAATTCCAGTTATTATTTCTTTCAGTTTTCTTGATATCTTTACTATTGAGTTAATGCAGGAAAATTGTAGTTGGACTCCATCAATTGAACTCGTGTGACTTCTACATCTGGAAAGCAAACGAAACCCATTTTGAGCCTTTACGAAACATATTACTGCAATATGGAGTGGTGAGCACTACTTTCAAGTTTAGTTTCATTCAAACAGACGACGAATAACAAAAAACTTGATTGATGTTTCTCTAAGTCCTGCATATGCGTATAGTCTCGTTAACTCTCCCTTGGAAATGGCAAATATGAGAAAGTAACCACGTTCTACCTTCCTCTCTCTTCTTAGGATATATACATGAGCTTGAAAACTTGTGATGAGGACAAAACCACCCAAAAATCCGAAGATAAAGCTATATTCCTTACTTCCATGAATCAAGATTTGGTCTCTAAAGAGTGAGTAGTGTTCTCCTCCACATTCTTGGCACTCACAATCCTTTTGTTTATGCTTTGATTTCATATTAATGGTATGTTGCTCGTCCAGAGAAACGGGCAGTGGATTTCTTCTCCATGGAGTCAGCTCGTTGGAAATGGTGAGTCTGAGATAGTGTGATGAATTCCTGAAGATGAAACTTTGTGTTGAAATGAAGATTGAGTGGAAATATTAAATATATATATTATGATGAAAGTGAAAAGTTGCAGCTAATTTTTGCAGGTTACTTTGGTTGTGAAGCTGAGTGGAGAAATTGAGCACAGATTATCGTTCCAACAAAGGGGTAGAGCTGCCATCTAGACTCCATTTTCATCTTTCTTTTTTTTCCTATAGATTTACATTGTTACTTACTACTACTTTGTAGCTATTTATTGTTGAAGAAACTTGGAAACATGAGATTTTTCACTTGATGGATTATGCTTGATTAGTAGAGTAATATTCTCAAATCAACTTCAATTTTAATAAATGTATCATATTTTCTGAGAATAAATGGTGTATATATTTCTAAAGAAAAAATTTACTATCTTCAATTTAGTTCGAAAATACCTTAAATTAAATAAAACATAGTAGTAATTTAACAACGCAAAACGAGTTCCGATTAAATGCGAGACTTCTTCCCTTCCCTAGAAAGTCACGAGGAGTTAATTTTACCAAAATGCCCTTCGACTTCCGCTCCGTCAATTTCTGTATAAATGGCGCAACTCCTAGGGTTTCTTTCACTAAAATCCCAACTCCGAAATGAGGTAGAGAGAGATAGGCTTCTCTCTGTTTGCCGATGATTTTCGCCGATTATTAATTGAAGGAGTAAAATGGGGGCTATGTTTAGAATTACCCTATGATACACCGCAGTAGACCTGCTGGATTCGTCCAGTGTGTGTGCGACTGCGTGTATAAATCGCAATCAAATCCAATTACGCGTTACTTGTTTCTTGATCTCTGTCTTTCTGTTTAACCATCACCACCATTTCTGGTACTTGAAGATTCTTATATTTGGAAGGTTCGTGTTTGTCCGTGAAGGCTGTGATGATGAATTTCTATGAGTTGGGTCGGGTTTGGAGGTGGATCTGACCCGTATCTTGGCTGGGCAAACCCAGATGGCATTCTTTCTCTCACTCTCTCTCTCTCTAGATCATATGCTATGCAACTGGGTTTTGCAGCCATGGCGGTGAAGCCATCTCCTGCCTGTTTTTTTCCAGATCTGAGCCTCACTATTTTTTTTCTTTTTTTCTTTTTTCATACTTTTCTTTTTACCTTTATTCACGAATTATTACTATCATTTTCTTCTAGTAAATAATTTTGCATTCTCTTTGTAAATAATTTTAAAATTCCAATTAAACATGAAATAATAATGCTCGAAAAATTGTTAAAATTGAATGAACTATCGATAGACATGCTGAATTCTGGACCTATGGTTTAACTTGAAAAAAATTTGATGAGTCGAACGTCACCATTTCAACTTGATTTTTCTAAATGTTATACTTTAAAAAAATTCAATTCCATGCTGTAACATAAATGACAATATTTTATTTAAAATTTTAATTTTCAGTTTAACACTCGAATCCTTTCTTCCAAAGAATTATGAGTATTAAAAGTAAAAAAAAAATAAAATTCCCAGCATTCAACTTTTCCGATTAAAAACGGACCAGCTATTCATCGGGGAATTACAAAAATGCCATTGCCGTCATCGTTAATAAATAGAGAGAGAGAGAGAGATGCATTTGCAACAAAAATCCAGACTCCGAGCCATTGCCATCCCTAAGAGAGAATCATTTGCATCGAAAATCAAAATCCCGACTCCGAGACTGAGGGAAGCAAGGAGGCTGGATATTTTTTGTAGAGGGTGGTTGCCCCTCTTTGCTTCTCCATGATTTCTTTTGATTTTCAACAACCTCTGTTTAAACACACCACTGACTGTCAACGTGCTTGACTTGTTCAGTGCGTGTTGTGTGTGTGAAGCGAGTAGCATATGAAATCCATTCTTGTTACTCCTTCGCCTCCTCATCCTTATCCATCCTCGAACTACATACCTCTTTCCATTTCATTCCATTCAATTCCCTGCGTTTGTGTGAAGGCTGTGATGATGAGTTGGAATTTCCTTGAGTCGGGGCAGGCGGGGGACGGATCTGACCCGTATCTTGGCGGGGCTAACCCGGATTGCATCTCTCTCTCACACACACACAACTCACTTACATATGCTTCTGGGTTTAGCAGCCATGGCGGTGACTCCGTCTCTTGCCCGTTGGAGTAGATCTGAGCCTCACTATTTTCAATTTTCAACTTCAAAGCTTCATTTTCTTTTTTATGTTGATTCAAACTCATTCTTTCTGAGGTCTTTTTTTTTTTTTTTTTTTTTTTTTTTTTTTTTTCTTTCAAGTTTAATATTTTAAATGACTTTTGCTAAAATGCCGAGTACAAATATCAATCACTCGAGAAAAAGACAATTTAATCGCACGTAATAATATTTTTAATCTTGTTTAAGGGACTTTACCCATACAAACTTTTAGCTTTTCCGGAGTTTTAATTACTGATTTTAGTGACCGAACTGGAAACGAATCAATATACTATCTCCATCTCATATACTTATGTATATATACTTAGATCTCAAAATTAATACAAAATTATTAAAGTGTGAAGTAAAGGGGTAAATTGATATAAAAAGTGTGAAGTGAAGGGGTGAAGTGATATAAAAAGTGTGAATTGAAGGGGTGAAGTGATATAAAGTGTGAAGTGATAGAGAGAAGTAATATAAAGTTATTTCCATTTTAGGAAACGTATATAAGAAATGAGACGGACTAAAACAGAATTGTTACAGTTTTTACATAAAATTTGTGTTTACTACTACTTCCATCCCATTACATTAGTCTTTTTTGTTTTTTGATTGTTCGGTACGTTTTTCCACCGAAATTTAGTACGAATTTTAAAATATAATTTTGACGTATTCATTTTTTCACGGGGTACTATGACACTCATAGTACCCATGAAAAAATGAATACGTCAAAATTATATTTTAAAACTCGTATTAGGTTTCGGTGGAAAAGCGTGCCGAACAATTAAAAATCAAAGAGCAGTAATGTAATGGGATGAAGGTAGTATTAAATTTAAAATTGCTTATAAATTTGGAACCCCATTCAATTAATTCTCTTGGAACTGTAGCATGCTCTGCACTTCTTCGATAACATAAAAAGCTGCTCCCATACTATCAATGCGTAGCAGCTTTCAATTCAAATATTGGATGATTTTCTTGTACATAAAATAATTTTAGTGCTTTATTTATTATGCTTATTTATGAGGTAAGCTTTTAGAATAAAGGATGTAATTATCTCACTAAAAATCCCAACTGAGAATGAGACGAGAGGAGAGATGGGATGTTTCAGGGGTGGTTGCCCCTCTCCTCTCGCCGGTGATTTCTCTCCTCCAAATCAACAGCCCCTTTTCTGTTGCTCGAGTCGAGTCGACTCGACTCGCTGCGCCACTCATCATCATCATCGTCTTTCCTAAACTACAACAATACTCAACACGCAACCTTTCGATTTTCAGTACGTGGCGATGAAATGTGGAATTTCCAGATGCGGCCCATCGTGAAATGTGGTGCAGGCTATGATGATGTGAGTTGGGTCGGGCATGGGGATAGATCCGGCCCGTATCTTGGCGGGGCGAACCCGGACGGCATTGCCTCTGCAACCGGAATTTGCAGCCATGGCGGTGCCTCCTATCCGTTGCCTGCATATCTATCTGAGCCTTGCGAATTTCTTACATTTTAGTTTTTTGACTGAATAAAATTATTGCTAATAAGTTGTTGTAGAAATTTTTAAGTTTAGATAATTCTTTGATAGATCGGTTTTTGTCAATGAATTACGTGTCACGCATTAGATTACATTTGTAAATAAATTATTGAAGAAGAGAGATTTTTAACGGATAAGCTCTAAAAAACAGTCATTTTCATTGCTGGATTAACCATTAACCCTCTATAAAGTTCTAACAATCATTCAAACACGCTGAAATTAATTAAATCAAAATCATAAATTCTCTCTCTAAGATGGATGGAGAGAGAGCGAAGCCGCCGGCGGTGATCGCCATGAAAGGCCATCCCGGAACAGGAAAGAGCACCCTTGCCACCGCCATCGCGAAATCCCTAAAATGCCCCTTAATCGACAAGGACCATTTCCGTGACTCCACCCACGCGGTCCAGCAGCAGCTCCTCCAAATCTCGCCGGCCTCCGCCGGAACACTGCTCAACGACCTCTCCTACGACGCCATGTGGCGCGTCGCCTCCGCCCAGCTGGGGTTGGGCCTGAGCGTGGTGGTGGACTCGCCGCTTTCGCGGCGCCAGCAACTGGACCGACTGATGGACGTGGCGGCGGAGAACGGCGCAGATGTGGTGGTTGTGGAGTGCGTCCCCGGCGATGAGGCGGAGTGGCGGAGGCGGCTCGAGTCAAGGGGCGGGAAGGAGTGGCACAAGCCGTCCACGTGGCGGGAGATGGAGCGGTTGCTGGAAGGTTACGGCGGGTGCTGGGACTATGACGTGGGTCATGTGCCCAGGCTCGTTTTGGACACGACGGCACCGGTTGAGCTCGCCGAGTTGGTTCGCCGGGTCGCTGAGTTCGTTAACTCGTCTAGACTTAAATTAGAGTCGAAACTCGGATAAGTACGAATTAAGAGGTGTATATAGTTTTTGTGAAAAAATACTGCTAATGCATTTGTAAATTATTGCTCTCTCTTGAAAATAAATTTGTGCATGACCTATTTCGTTAAAAAATTCTGATAATAATTAAATTTTCGATTTCGAAACTGACATGGATAAGATCAAATTCTCCAGTCCAATATTTGAGGTATTTCCATTAAATTGAAATTTACTCTAAATTACCCCCACCAGGAATGAGTAAATGGCGTCAAAGCTATGGGCCAATCTAGAAATATAGAGAAATATATGGGCTCAAAAAGAAAAAAAGAAACAGAGAGAAATATAAGAGTCGAGGAACCCCAGCAGAATAGAGCAGGGTTAATTAAAAAAAGAAAAAAATGGAAGAAAAGCTCAGAGAGAAGAATGAGGGTTGCAGTGGAGAAGTTGGGAGTTGTAAAGGGTGGTTGCCCCTCTCTGCTAATCCTATGATTTCTTCCATTAATCAACAACAAACCCCCTTCAATATAAGTATACAGCTGCAGAAGCCAGTAACAATAATACTCCTGAACCAAACACCCCCTTTTTACAGTTTATGTATCGCTCTCTCTCTTTCTCTCTCTAAAATCGAAGGGGCTGTGATGATTGTAATCGTTTCTCCTGAGCTTATGGATCGGGTAAAGAGTTATGAGGATCCGTATCTTGGCGGGGCGACCCGGATGGCATAATCTGCAACCGCTGTTCTTCGCAGCCATGGCGTGGTTCATTTCTCCTTTACCCGATCAAAACCCTAGATCTGAGCCTCCTTCCCATTTCTTTTCTTTATTTTCTTTAAATTCAAGAATAAGTTGATTCAATTTTGCAGAAATTGCTTTTTGAAATGCCATTATTTTTTTAACACGATTGTATTGGATCATAAATTTTGCCAAACGAATAATCACTCCTCTATAAACAAAAAAGAAACAAACAAAGAATGCGATTAATCTTTGAGGAAAAAAAAAATTATACGTATTTAAAATTTATAGGAAAAAAAAATTACACGTATTTAAAAATTATAATTATTAATTAATATATTAAAGGATCATGACACAGCAAAACTTAAAAAAAACTAAGCCAGCCCCTGGAGTTATACGAAATTACAAAAGAATGTACGCCCGAAGTTTGGGGCAGATCGAAATATCGGTTGAGTGAAGGGGGTCAAGTGCAAATAATTAGGACAAAATATATATACAAAGTCTGGGTAGTGAGAAAAACAACTTTCAGCTCAGAAATGGAAGAATGAGGGTTACAGTGAGGAAAGAGGAATTCTCAAGGGTTGTTGCCCCTCGCTACTAGCCCCGTGATTTCTTCAAATCTAACAGCCCTTTGATTGTTTGCCTTCGTTTGCAAGCGAGCGTTCTATATTCTTCCCAGATTGGGATGGAGGTAGTATATATATTACGGAGTACTATGTGTGTGTGTGTGTATGTGTGTTGTGTTTACTGACGGCGGCGACGGTGGTGGTGGTGATGAATATTGTACTGAGGCTATGATGATTTCTTCTCTTCCTTGTTCCTGAGCTGATGGATCGGACTTAGAGAAACCCGGCCCGCATCTTGGCAGGGCAAAATCCCGACGGCCTGCACTTTTCTGCAGCGCAACGGTGGTATTTGCAGCCATGGCGGCGTCGACTTCTCTTTCCCCTCTACAAATCTACAGATCTGAGCCTCCTTTTCTTATTTTTACCCTCTACTTTTCTAAATTTTTACTTCTTTTTTCAACTATGGAATTATTACTATTTGGTTCTTCATTGAATTTTCTTTTTTAACTAATTGATTATATTCTTACTTTTTTTTTGCTTTCGGGTTTAAGTTTTCAGTCTCTAGTGAGCAGATAGCGACTGATAATGGTATCAGATAGTGACTGATAAAGAGATTAAACAATAATTAACAAGGGACCTTGTTGCCATTTTCAAGATTGGTTAAGGTCTCGAAATGAAATTAAACAGAAATTTATGAGGGAACTTGTTGCTAATTCCAAGATCTCAACAGAATCAAGACTGTTGATCTGCCAATTTTGACCCTAGTGGCAGAGGAAGTGGTGAAGATTGGAGGTGTTGGGGTTATTCTCGTCAATTTACGATGTGAAAGAATTAAGACTTTACGGAGAAATTCCGAATAATTTTTTTGGTTTGTATATGAAAATATTAATAAAAAAAAAGTAAATACAGCAATTAAAAATTCAGTTTAATGGATATGTTCGAATTCAGCATTACTTACTGGGTAAAGCTCATAACACCCTAATACATTCAACTATCTGTTAAATAATTTGCAGAATTCATCTCAGTTTTTTCTTAATTAATTAATGAAAAAGAACCTTCGAACGGATTAATCCTTTCCCCTACTCACTCTGTTTTCCATGTTATAGTCTGCAGATTTCAATCCACGCTTGAAGATATTTAAAAATAACTAAAAATGATTCAAAAATCATTTTAACAAAATCCACAAAAAGACGGATTATAAGAAAATTTGCAGATCTAGGGAAAAAAAAAAAATGAGGCTCAGATTCGCCTTTTATCATCAGAGATAATACAACGGGCAAGCCTGCCATGGCTGCGACAACCAGTCGCCTCGCCAAGATACAAGCTCGCTCCAAAATCTGATATTTTGATTCGAAAATCATCACCGCCTCTGTTTTTTTTTTTTTGGTTGGATCTGGGCAAACGTTGCCACAGAGTAGGGTTTAGGATTTAGAGTGAAAGGGAAAAGCGGAGATACTGCATAAGCATTATCTTCATAATCATCATCATCAACTTCTTCTGCTCTTTACAAGGGCTGTTGCAAAATTTTCTTCTATACAGAAGTTCGGTAATCATCGGCTGATTTTCGCACAGAAAGGGGCAACCACCCTTAAGAACCAAACCTCTCTGACGAAAGCAGCCTCATACTTAAACTAATGAGATTTTTAGGTTTGGATTACCCCTCTTCCGCCTATTTATAGTGGAAGTTCCACAGCTCCCCCCCTCCCTTTTTGTCCGGTTCATGGCCGGTTTTTTTCTTTAGCAAATTAAAAATGGTTATTTAATTTCATTTTATTTTGATAGTAAGTTTAGTTTAGAATGATTTCATACTCGAATTCATCTAAGATAAATTTCTAATAACTTTATCAACTTAATTCTTATTTTCGGAAAATCAAAAAAAAAATAAAAAATTCGGGTTATTAAAAAAATATTATAAGAAACAACAATAGACATTTACATATAAAAACTCATTAATAATTATATATCATAAATTTTGATTTATCAGTCCTACTGTAACTAATAAAACTGATTTTAAATTTTAAAAAATAATTTATAAATTCTAATTGGGTTAGTAAACCTTAGAAAATAATAATATAATTAAATAAATCATAATAAATTTAAATTGTTGACGAAAAATTCATAAAAATTAATAAAAATTAAAATTTGAGACAGATACTAATAGAATGATTAAGACTCTAATTGATTCTGTTTCTATCAATTTGGATTAACAAGTCTTGTTGAGCTAAAGCCTTCCTATTCTGAGCAAACACAGATGTGGAAGTATTACTATAAACATTGAAAAACAAGAGGAAGGAAATGACAAAACAAAACGAAAAAAGATATACACAACTTTTCTCTTGATTAAGACCATGAATGTGATTAATTACATAACTTTTCTGTTTCAAGACCACAATTATAAATGCATTGACAATAAGCATCACTCTGTCACAGATTGTAGTGGCAAATCCATCTATATTCTGTGGTATAGTGGTATTTATAAGTCTTTGTATTTTGTTAGCCTTTTGCAGCATCCTACTCCTCACATTAAAATTAGGCATTCTATGTATAAATGGTGGCAAAAACCATCATGAGAGCAAGAAATAGGCCTCCACCGTTAACACTCACTAAAGAACTCGAAGACTTTGGTTTTGGAGTTTGTTTATCAGCAGCCGGAGGTGGAGTAGCCTTGGCGACAGGTGGCAGAGGCGGGTCCACCACATCCGCGGGGCTGAGCTGAGGTGGCTCAGCCACCGGATCTGGTACAAACAGCAAACCTGGCGCAACTGGCTGTATAATGTACAGAGATTCCGGAACGGTGCAACTTGATCCTAATACAAAACAAATATCGCCATAAGATTTCATCCAATTTCCAATTTACTAGTTGAAAATCAATGCACGAGCACAAGAGAGCTGACGTGGCATCTGCATGCCATGTCAGCTCCTGCAGAACGGGTCAAAGCTCGTGCATTGATAGGCAACTAGACTTCAGTAAAAAGGACTTACTGGCAAACATATTCGCGGTGAGTGGGAATTCAGTGACAAAGCCATCTACGGCTTGGGCAAACAGGGTGCCTAGCTCAACATAAGGATCGGATAAATAATCGAGAGCCAGATTCAGATATTCGTTCCTCAGAACTCCAACGTATACCGAGATATTAGCTGCTTGGAAGGTTGGAACAGTCTTGGTGAAGTTGGAGATGAAGCTGTTAGAGGTGATAGTGATTGAATCTCTGTATACGTAAATCGAATCGGCGTATTTCTTGACCTCTTTAGCTGCATCTTCTATTGCACCACCTATGGACTCATGAATGTACAGAACTTTCTCATAAGTTGGGACGTTCTTGAACTGAGCTAGCACCGAGGTGTCATCTGATTGGATTAGAACTTTCTGGAGAGTCTGCTTATCGAAGGTGGCGTTGCTTAGAGCTGAAGAGACTGTTCCCACAATGTCGAGACCTTTCTTCGAAGCAAGGTATGCAGCATTCTGAGAGAATTCAAGAATGTGTTACACACACACACACACAAAAGATGCATGCTTTCTTCATAGAAGTGCATAAAAAGTGTCTACTTTGTGCTGCATTACTATATTGAGCTCATTTTTATTGAATATGAGTCTATTATAATAATGAAATGGCTCAAGAAGAATCACCTGAATGGAAACGAGTACACCGTGAACGGCCTTAGTCTTAGCAAATTCCAAGAACTCAGTAAGGGTCATCAACTTTCCAGCGTTCTTGTTGGCGCGATTTCTAGGTGTAATGGCCTCGAATGGACTCTCGATTTGGGCTGGAAGTCGGAAAATGATGAGTATGGTTATGGTGTCAGTAGAGATGGTATATTCAAAAATGAGATGCTTACGCTGGAGGGTTTGGATTTCACGCCATGTTAGATCAAAGGAGAAAACTCCATCGGCTGATTGAATCTCCGGTATATTAGTAGTCCTATCAATGAAAAAAGCAGCTGCAGTAGTTGATTTCATGAGATCAGCTTTGTCTGAACAGAAGGCAACTCCATCTTTAGACAGCTGAACCGAGCAATCGATTATATCAGCTCCATCATCAACTGCTTTCTGGTAGGCAAGATCAGTCGCCCCCGGGTAATCTCCACTAGCACCATTGTGGGATATGATCAAAGCTATTGCACAAATGAATAATCGCATATCATGCTTCTCACCATGTTGTTCTAAATTCTAACGTATATCATCTTCTTCGAAAGGAAATGATCAAAGGTATGTTACTTACAAGGTACTAGCCTTTTAGCCTTCTTGTCCTGCGTTAGGCATCCTGTGATGAGAAAGATGAGATTACATTAAAAATGCAAATGCAGAGTGAAAAGTATTAGGAATGGATAGCCAAATAGTCGCACCAATGGCAGCTGAAGCAGTCGAAGGAAAATCGGACAAAACCCCGTCAACGGAAAATTGGGGATTATTAGTGAAGTGTAGGTACTCCAACGCAGGATCGAAGCTATAATTGTAGCTCGTGTAGTCATCATTCGCGAAGGTGGCGGCATACACAGCCAGCCCTTGCTTATGAGCATCTTGAACAAGGGTCGTTGGCGGAAGCAACATCTTGTTATTATCAATAGGTATGATGTAATCTTTAGGCACAACAATGCCAGATGCAAATGACTTGATCATGGCCAAATCTTTTATGAGGGTACCATACGGTTTTTTTGTAGTTGGCTCCACTTCTTTGGCTCCAAGAAACATGAAAATGAGCTTCGTTTTAGACTTTCCGAGTTTCCCTCCTATAGACTTCAAGAAGCCTATCTCCGGAGACGAGATGAACTCCGGCAAATCTTTCAAAATATCGAAGAGATAAGACTCAGCACTGATCTTGTGCTGATTATAGAACATGTCATACTGCAAACAAGGCCTAAAACATGTCAATCATTTTATATAACCTTTTCTCCTAAAAAACTTCGTCATAGTACTCCTTCCCAAGCTAGTTGAGGCATATGTTGAATATACGTGAGGTATAAAATAATAAAACGACTCAACTAGCTTTGGAACAGAGGGAATAGTAAACTAGAAGGAGTTTATCGAAGAGAGGGACCTCAATGTTCAACCAAAGCCTAGTCGGTTTCCCATTCTTGTCTTGTTGCAACTGAAAGGGACTGATGATAGGAGCGCCATCATACACTCCCGACCTCTTGAAATTGTTCTGCCTCACTATAGAAGAAGAACACATGATCTAAGCAAGAACCACATCATAAACAAGTCGAATAACTAGTACAAGTTAGACGAATTTTTGACTAGACGTACGCGTGATGTTCTCAAAAATGACATTAGCAGGATAGTCGAGGCCGAAGTAGCCATTGATTTCTTGTCCATTGATGTTGTACTTCTTGGCTCCCTTAGGGTCAAATTCCTCAATATTGGTTGCATTCTGAAGATTGATTTGAGAAACACAGAAGCCATCATTGTCCTTTGTGAAATGTAGGTTGCAGAAAATTATTGTTCCAGTGATGCTAGTATCAAGAGCTAAGTCATAAGCTGATTGGGAGGAATCCGGGAAGAATCCAGAATATCCGCCTCGAGCTACGACCTCAGGCAGATTACCTACACATATATAGCAAGGAAGAGATGCATTTTGTCCATTGCTTTTTTTTTTTTTTTTTTCCAAAACAAGAAGAGAAAGTATGAGATATGATCCTACCACTTAGGGTTAATTTCTTTGGAGCAGGAGGTAGCCTAGCTGCATCTTTAGCTTCTATGGTTTGAAACAGTAAGATACACAAAAGGAAATGGCCAACCATTTTCCCCTGAAACTGCATTTCCATAAACATATTTCTACCTTATTATTATAATCTTACAAAGAAAAAAAAAAAAGAAAAAAAAAGGGAAAGAATGCAAAAAGTTGTAATATGCTTAAGGCCTTTCATTCACATTTGTTTCTTGAACTATAGAAAGAAACGGTCAGCTTTTTTTTTTCTTTTTTTTCTTTTTCATATTACAGAAACAACAAACATTGAAGAAACTTATTTCATCGGTTTATTTCCTTCAGAAAAAGAAAAAAAAAACAGAATTAGCAAAAGTCCCAAATTCTTCTGCATGCATATCTAATCAAGAAAGCTTTCACCATGAATAATGCTCACTCGAGAAATACGAAACTCAAGAAAGATTAAACCAAAATCAAGAAACTGAAAGAAAAAGGAAATAATTATTTACTTTTTTTTTTCTAAAGAAGCTAGTGACTTACAGGATCATTGATGGTTTCAAATGGAGAAAAGTGGTATTCCCAGTTGGGGAAAAAGATAAAAAAAATATATAATAAAAAGAAGACAAAAAGTGAAGGCGTGAGGAATAGATGCAGCGTGGGAAGGAAAAGGAAAACGGAAAAACGGAAACGGGAAAAATGTGAGAAGAGAAGAGAACGTAAAAGCGCGCATTAATAGCTTTCACAAATTCCTCGGATTAATAGCTTCTCCACGCATTCATTTCTAGTAATCTTTGACTATATTTTTTCCTATTAATTTACATTTTTTGAGGAATACATTTGGACTTATCTATTAACATTGTGTGGCAGTTAAATATTTTTATGTTTTGATTTGCCAATACTAAATCGGGGGTCTTTGGTTAATTGGTTTAGAATACTAAATTAAAATATGTTATTTGGTTGGATGGACCCGGCTCGACATTTAGGGGTGTGTAGCTAAGTTATTTAGGGGTGTTTAGCTAAGTTTATTTTAAAGATTTTATAAATTTTAGGAGCTTATAAGTTGTCAAAGTATTTGAATAAAAGAGAATAAAAAAGTTAAAATTTATAGATTGAAAAAGGAAAATGTGAAAATTTTAAAATCCATAATTTTGTAAGATATACTAGAAATATTAACATAAAATAGAGTTATATAGAAGTACTATTTTGAAGAAAAAAAAAGTTGAGGTGGAGAAATTTATTTTTTTAAGTGCTTATAAACTCTTAGAACTTATTTTTAGAGCGTATAAGCCATTTTGAATTTACTTTATTTAGAACTTACTTTATTTTTAGAGCGTATAAGAACTTATTTTCATGGTTTTAGTTGATAAAAGAATGAAGCCACTAGGGCATCCTTAGCGTTGAGCCCCTGTTTCGGGGAGATAGTCCCTTCCCAAAAAATCACTCCCATGCAGTGCACGAGCTTTCTTCAATTTTTTAATTTTTTTTTTGCTTTTTATTTTTTATTTTTATAAAGTACATTTACTTTTAATAAAATGCAAATTTATTAAAATTAAAACTTTATTTGAATTGAAAAAATGTATAAATAAAAACTAAATAAACGAAATACGTAAAAAAATTATATTAATTAAAATTAAATTTTAATTTAATTTAAATTTGATATGGCATATATAAAATGAAAAAAAAGGAAAAAAACAAAGAGAAAGAGAAATAGATTTTTTTTTTTTAAATGAAATTTAGATTTAAAAATAAAATAAAAAAACAAAAACATAAAACATAAAACAAATAACAAAAAAGACAAAGGAAAAAATGGCTCGGAGGGGGCTCTCTCCAGCTAAACCCCCGGCTTTCTCTCAATCTCGCCAACACTTACATGGGCTCGGAGTCGGAGTTGTTGGCTAGCCTCCGAGCCCCGATGCGTTGGGGATGCTATTAGCTCTGTTATTTCAACTACTTTTGTTTAATAATTGACTTAACTTCTAGTCCTTCATGTATCTGTACTATTGTTGTATACTCAAGTCTGTAGCTAATTATTGTGGATAATGCTTTTGCTACTGAACACAGTAGTATATAGAGTAGTGTTGTGATATAATTTACTTTTTTTCTTGGTTCTTGAATACGAGTACATTTTACCACATTTCCATTAATTGATAATTAAACATAATTGTGTAATTTTGTTATTTATTGTATAGGACTTTATTCCTCTCTCTTTTTGCAGTGCGTGAGAAAACGGTGGAAGACGATGGAGAAAATCCTCCCATTTCTTTTTATTGCCGTTTTGTGAGTTTTCAAAATAAAAATTGTATCAATGAAAACGGAGGAAGACGACCTATTGTAGGACTTTATTCGTAAAAGCATATATTCGATGTGATGTATAGAATTTTAATCTACACTTGATGCATATTTAAAATTGTCAATAATGAGTTCTTATTCTAAAACGTTTCAATAAAGATTAAAAAAAATGAGATGGAAAAGATAATCTAACGTGAAATAATAATCCCGTTGTTGACAAAAAAAATTGTTTACACACACACAGTTATGATAGAATTGTTCAAAACGTGCAACAATACCCGTACACGTGCCATAATGAATTAAAGCACGTGATATTAGTAGTGAGTAGAGAAAACGACATGGATGGATGCATGAATGACTTTTCACGCACGTGTTTAATTCGGTGCGTGTTATTAAAGCAGCAACTCGACTTGGCTCAATGGTGGTTGTTTTCACTTGGCAAAACCGGCCGTATAACGTACGGAGATCCTTCGATAGTACAAGTCGATCCTGAAACAAAAAAAGAATATATATAAATCAACTACTGCACTTAATTAATTAGTTAATCCATTACCAAATTATATATATCAACAATAAAATATATAAATTTATATTTTAACATCATTTATTATTCTTTTTTCTGAACACTGACTTTTACTACTATTTTCATCCCATATATTTAGTTCACTTTGCTTTATGCACGTATTTTTACCGAACTTAGTACGAGTTTAAAATATAATTCTGTAGTATCGTTTTTTTTACGGGATACTATGACTCATAGTATCCCGTAAAAAAAACGATACTACAGAATTATATTTTAAAACCCGTACTAGGTTTCGGTGGAAATACATGCCAAATAGTAAAATGGACTAAATATATGAGATGAAGGTAGTATATAACATTAATTGTAGGGATAAAGTGGGAAGAATTTATCTAGGACATTAAGAAAAAAACAGAGGGAGTACTTTTTACGTCCCCCAAATTAGCGTGGTTTTCTAAAATAGAAATATTCTCTCACAATTTTTACATCTTTATCCTTCATATATTTTATAGTAATATCTATATAATTACTTGGGATCCTCTGTTCTGTATACCAAATTTTAATTTATACTAATTTTATATATTTTATTCAACGATTTTAATTTATAATGATTTAGTTTAATTTTATAATTATTTTTTAGGTTTCATTCATTCATCTAATTAGGGTTTATAATTTTTTTTAGTATTTTATTTAAATTTTATTAGCTAAAATAGGATTGATAAATCCAAAATCAGGGTATATTAGTTTTAAAAACTCCATTTTTTAGTTATAAATGTGTATTATGATTTATTATAATATAAATATATATATATAAAAAAAGAAAAAAGAAAAAGAAAAAGGAGAAAATAAAATAAAATAAAATAATACTTACTGACGAAAGTACTGGCAGTGCGCGGGAAATCGGTGAAGAAGCCATCAACGCCTTGGTGATACAAGTTGGTGAGCTCAGCGTAAGGATCAGAGTAATAATTCTGTGCCAAATTCAGAAACTCATTCCTAATATTATTGACATAAACCGATAGATTCGCTGCATGCAAAGACGGGGTGATATGAGTAGTGTTGACGACAAAAAAATCCTCAGTCGTCTTCACAATCGAACGCCGGTGGATTAGGACCGCATTCGCGTTCTTCTTCGCCACGTCAGCGTCCACGTCCACCCTCATGAACAGTACCCTCTCATAATTGTCGTTGCCCTTGAATTGGTCCAGCACCGACCCCTCCTCCGACATGATCATCACCTTCTGCTTGCTGCTGTCCAGCGCGGACTCGCTCAGCGCCAGCTTCACCGCTCCCACGATGTCGAGGCCCCTCGTCGAGAGGTACGCGGCGTTGAGGATGGAGATGAGCACGCCGGGCGCCGCCTTCGTCCTCGCCAGCTCCAAGAACTCCGAGAGAGTCATGAATTTGCCCTTGTGCTTGTTTATAGGGTTTCTAGTTATGTTGTTTTTGAAGGGACTCTTGATTAGGGCTGAAAAATTAGGGTTTATTATGAAAATTATATATATTAATAACAATAATAATAATATTTTCCTCTGCCCTGCTAAATCTGTCTCGTCGTTTCTCATTTCAAGCCCTGCTAAATATTTTCCTTAATTCTCGTGCTGAAAAGAAACAAGACGGATCCAGCAGGGCAGACGACTTCAAGAATTGAATAAGAAGATTACGTTTGAGAGAGAGGAATTCGTCCCATGTTAGATCGAAGGAGAAGATTCCTTCCTTGGGTTGAACTTGAGTGATGTTTGTAGCTCTCTCGGAGAAAAGAGATTGCGCAGTAGTACTTACTCTGATGTCAGCTCTGTCCAAACAGAAAGCAACTCCATCTTTGGACAATTGTACTGAGCAATCGATTATGTCGGCGCCATCTTCTATTGCTCGGTAATAGGCAAGATCAGTGCACCCGGGGTAATCTCCACTAGAACCGTCATGTGATATCACCAAAGCTGTGGTTCAAATAAATAAATAAATAAATTAATACTTTCCACATGAATAAATACTATCAGTTACGTAATCTTAGTGTTACTGAACTAGGCATGATTGTAGTACACAATAAGCAGCATGCTTATTTATATGCATTTCGGTATCATCATGCTTATTGTGTTCTATAATCATGTTTGCTTTTATGATCACTGTAAGATCAATCTATTTTTTTTTTCTTTTTCACGTCAGAGTCAGGAGCTTATTTCTATAAGAATAGTTTGATATAAATAATAAATAAAGAATATGGTGACATATATATATATATATGTTCCTTACGGTTTAGTACCCTAGGAGCATTCTTGTCTGTATTTATGCATCCTGTAAAGAAACGAGAAGAATATATAGGATTATACATGTGGTGATCGATAACTTAATTACAATTAATGGCTTGTTTAGTAGTCCCAATAAGCCAAGCTCAGATAACTTTTTTAAGCTTACTAAACAAGCCCTAATATAATAAAAGAAAAGAAAAAATTGGGAAATAGCTACTAGACTCACCAAGTGTTGCTGAAGGAGTGGAAGGAAAATCAGTCATAACCCCATCAACAGAAAACTGGGAATTATCAAAAAACTGCAAGTACTCTCTTGTAGGATCAAAGCTATAATTGTAGCTCAAGAAGAAGTCATTAGCAAACCCAGAAGCATACACAGTAAGCCCTAGTTTATGAGCATCTTGCACGAGAGTCGAGGCCGGAAGCAAATATCCTATCTCATCAAGAGGCCAGATGTATTCCTTGGGTACAATAATCCCAGATGCAAAGGATTTGATCATGCCCAAATCTTTTATCAACTCACCATATTGTGTTTCCGTTGTTGGCTCAACTTCGTCGGGTTCAAGAACCGTGAAAATGAGCTTTGTTTTAGAATTTCCCAGTTTCCCTCCCATCGATTTCAAGAAACCGATCTCCGGTGATGAGAGGAACTCCGGTAGCTCTTTCACTACACCTATCAAAAAACTTTCAGCACTGATATTGAACTGCTTGTAGAACAAATCATTCTGCAACATATTTTAAATCATGTGATGAGTAAGCATGCAACAACAACTAACTTACTAAATCAATTATTGGAAAATCAAATATTATTACTAATTAATTACCTCAATGTTTAACCAAAGTCTTGGTTTTTCCTCCGCGATTTTTAATATTTGAAACGGTCCCATGAAACGACTATAACCGTCATATATTGGTGTCCTAGAGTAAATACTTTGGCTTACTACGCAAGGCGCAAGAGCACAACATGTAAGTAATTAAGTAATTTCGTATTGTATACTAACATAATTAGAAAAAGCGCCCCCCCCCCCCAATGTGGCCACAACTGGCAGGATTGATGCGACAGTGCCATATAATTGGACAATTTAGAGTTTAGGTTTTTTTTATTTTTTATAATTTACTCCCTCCGCTTTCCATCTATATGTTTAAAATCTTTCGGCAAATATTTCGATGTGCCGAAAATAAGATGTTAAGATAAAGTTTAGGTCTCACTTGATATAATATACTACCTCGAGTATAGTATCCCGTAAAAGAAACGATACTTCAAAATTATATTTTAAAACTCGTACTAGGTTTCGGTGGAAACGCGTGCCGAAAATGTCAAAAAGTGAATGAGACAATTAGGTGGGATGAAGGTAGTATTATTCTACTAAATGTAAGGAATACATTGTATCTAGTGAGATATAAACTTTATCTTAACATTCACGAAAATTCTAATCTAAGCGCATAGATGGCAGATGGAGAGAGTACATATTTCTAGCAGACTTTCAATTACGTGGCACTGTAACATCAGTTGTGGACACATTAATGATGGGTAGAAACGGGTATGGAACTTACGGTAAACATTCTCTATGAGATCTTTAGAAGAGTAGTCCAAGCCAAAATATCCATGGACCTCTTTTCCATTAACGGTGTGGGTCTTGGCTCCATATGGATCATATCTGGAAATAGTAGTTGAATTCCCAAGATTTATTTGTGGAATGCAGAATCCATCATTGTCCTTTGTAAAATGTAGGTTGCAATACATGATTGTTCCAGGTAGGCTACTAAGATAAGCCAGCTCGTAAGCGGGCGCACTTGAACTAGGGTAATATCCAGAATATCCACCATGTGCTATGATATCCGGTTGATCACCTGCACGCATGCATGCAGGAATTTATATACTCTCTCCGTCCACAAATTTATGCATAATTTTTCTTTTTAGTCCGTCTACAATATTTGTGCGCAATCTAAGTTTGTAAGTGGACCTCATATGCATAATTCACTTTCTATCCTTTAAAAGCCAACGAAAATACATTTTAAAATCACTCCACCTACATTAAGTGGGACCCAAAAACAACTTTAACATCCACTTATGACAAATATTAAAACTCATACTGAAAGATCTCGTGCATATATATTGTGGGCAGATGAAGTATAATTTTAAAAACAGAATTGAAATTAGGTACGTACCGTTGATAGTGAGCCATTTCTTTGGAACTGGCCGTAGGTTAGCACCATCTATGGTTTGAAAAAGTAAGATGCATAGAATCAAATGTCCAACCATTTTCCCCCTGAAACGCCATTGCCACACGTGTGGAAATTCGTGTCAGTATCTAAACAAGATGCAAAAAGGATAAGTGTAAGTAGAAAAAAAAAATCACTTTTTCTTTAATCGTATATAGTGGTCTATAGCCTTGCTTCATCGACGTACGTCATCTTCTATAAGAAGGAAGGAATTCTAACATGCGTTCCACATTCTGCATGCATGCAATGTATAATCAAGAAATTAATACAGAATCAGGAAATTATACGACTATTAGAGAGATCATGAAAAATTACGAATTCCCACAAAACTTACAGGATTATAGATGGTCTCAAGTGGGAGAAAGGGGGGGGGGATTCTTTGTTGGTGAAAAGTGAAAAAGAAAAAAAAATAAGAAAGAAGGAAAAGGAAAAGAAAAGAAAAGAAAAAGTGAAGGAAAGGAAAAGGAAAAGGGGATCGGAAAAATGAGAGAATGTAAAACGCGAATTATTAGGCTTCACAAATTCCTCGGAGTAATCGCTGCTCCATGCATTAATTATTAGTTTTAAATGTTGGATCCATTTGTGATTAATTTCGTGAGGACATTTATTGAAGAATACATCTCCACTTGTTTAATTAAAGAGAATGCTCAATATTATAATGTAATAAAACTTTACATTAGGTTAGAATTCTGCCTTTCCGCTTAATTAATTTTCAAATTATTGCAGAAAATTATCAATTAAACATCTCGTTTGTTAGGGAGAAATGTTTTAAAGTAGTCATTCATGATAACAAAAATGTTTTTATAGCCACTTTTGATATATAATGTCAAAATTGTATGCCCTCTACTTCACTTCCTTTAATCTTTCATTTATCTAAATAATTATCATTTGGGCTGTGTAGGTCCAGCCCGGCCCATGCCCGCATCAGCCCAGTAGATACTAGGCAGAGCCTGGGCCATGCCCACAAATGAAGCGGGCCGGGCTTTGTATAATTTCAGGCACTTGGGTGCCATTAGGGGGAGGTCTGCACGGGCCTGGGTCGGAATTGGGCTTGGGCTAGAAAAAGCCCAATAGGATCCCATTTTAAAGGAGCAGTCCAGCCCAAATGTGTTATTTTTGGTACAAGAACTCCAGATGCAAAAGGATTTGATCATGCCCAAATCTTTAATCAACAAACCCTGTGCTTTTTCTTTTTTTGTTGGCTCAAGTTCTTTTTCTCCACAACTGTGAAAATTAGCTTTGCGACTTTCACAATTTCCCACCAATTTCAAGAATCTATTTTTGGGGATGAGGTAGAATATTCAATTGATCATGCAGAAAGGAGAATGCAAATGCTACCCAAAAAAAAAAGATTGAATTTTTATTATGATTTTCCCTAAGTAGAAATTTATGAGCTTACTTCGTGGAAATGCGTTTCCTACTTCCAAAGAGAACAAATCCAACGTATGTCCCGCATTCTGGCATCCTGCATGCATGTGTGGTTAACAAATACGTAGGAAATTAAAGAGAGAGACTAATTGAAAATTCATGAAAATTTAAGGATTCTCATCAAACTTAAGGGGGGAACAAAAGCGAATTTAATGCGCGTTAATAGATTTCTATTCGTCGGATTAGTAGCTTGTCCATGCGTTTTCATGTGTTGGACTCATTTATCATTTTCATGGACTTTTTTTTTTTTTTTTTTTTTTTTAAGGAAAACGACTTATACCAGTTTATTTATTTATTTTTTGCAATCTGCAATTAACCAATTTTAAAATATACGGTGGATGTCTATGTCTATTATAGCTGCAATTTTAAATAAGGTGGTTGGAGATGCAATCTTAAATTAGGTAAGTTAGCTAGATACAGAAAATCTGAAGTGGGTACATTTCTCCTATACTATATCTTGTTTGTTTGTTAAAAGTCATCTCATCAATAATCACCATTAGCTTGTATGTATAAAATTTAAAACCTAGTCTGTACGTGTAGTTTGCATTTTACAATAATCTTTTTGGTTGTTTAGACATTAATAAATACACGAACACATAATTTTGTTATGATTTTATTAAAATAACCCACTTCATAACGATATTGAACGTGAACAATCCAACTAACTTGTTACATAGATCATTTTTCAGCTAATAGCCTAGCAAAATCATCCAAATTTTTAAAGGAGCTCCCACCGATCCTCACGGCATCTAGCGCCGCCTTGCTCAGCGCCGCGGCACGACGCCTCCTCTCCGACCACTTATCGCTCTTCACTTCCTTTAAAGACCGAGCCAAGTCGTCTGAGCCGAGCACGGTCGTGGGCCCCTCGCACACTCGGATCGCCACGCCCAACTGGTCCACCAATAAGGTCGCGTTCAGGTACTGGTCCGCGCCCATCGGCCACGTCAGCATCGGGACTCCGGCTATTATGCTCTCGAGAGTCGAGTTCCACCCGCAGTGCGTCAGGAACGCGCACAGAGCCTTGTGCTTCAAGATCGAGACTTGCGGGGCCCACCCCTTGATCACGAGACCCCTCCCGGCCACGCGGTCCTCGAACCCTTCGGGGACCGAGCCGTAGTCGTCGCCGTTCTGCCCTTCGACGGCGCCCTTGACCGAAAGAATGAATTTGACCCCGCTCTTCTCCAAGCCTAGGTTAACTCTCTCATTTGTTTATTGGTCAACACGGCTTGGCTCCCGAAGCATACGTACACCACGGTGTGATCGTGACACGTGTCGAGCCACGAGCGAATCTCGGTCGCCAAGGCCGAGCTGGACCCGCCCCTTTCCGCCGTCCCCACTTCGTCGGGCGGCAAGAGGGGCCCAACGGCCCAAACGCGATCGTGGCCCAATTTCTTCGCTAAATAGTCCACGTGTACACCCTCGAGCGCATCAAAGGAGTTGAAGACCAATCCGTAGCTCGCAAAATTAGCTAGATAAGAATCTTTGATGAATTCCGAATCTGGGTCTCCCTTAACATAACTCCGGTAGACAGGGGAGAGCTGCCACCAGGGGTAGATTGGGGAATCCGGAATGTCCGGGAATCCGACGAGCTCGCCGTCGTCGGCGGCGTTCGACCGTTCCGGCATTTCAGTCCAGAGCGAGCGGATGAAGGAGATGGCGAAGGCGCCGGAGGGGAAGAAGGTGTAGTTGCGGATGCCGAGGTCGGCGGCGAGGTGGCTGGCCCAGCCGAGGAACATGTCGGAGATGATGGCGGAGGGGGGCGAGGGGTGGGAGCGGAACCAGCGGAGGAGGGGGTCGCGGAGGCCGGCGAGAGCGCACATCATGGAGCGGAAGCCGGAGGGGGGGAGTTCGACGGTGTTCTCGACGCCGGCGGGGATGGAGGGGTGAGGCGGGAAGGGGAGGACGAGGGGGGTGATGGAGTTGGGGTGGGCGGAGAGGAGGGGGCCGAGGAGGCGGAGGTTTTTGGGGGTTACGAGGATTGTGACGGTGGCGCCGCGGGCGGCGAGGTGGAGGGTGAGATCCAGGAGAGCGATCATGTGACCGTGCGCCGGGTAAGGGAAGACCAGCACGTGACCGCCGGAATCGGACATCGTTTCTAGCTCCCCTTATCTGTGTGTGTGTGTGGGCGTGAGGAGGGAAAGAGAGAGACGACGTTTAGTGGGAGTTTTATTTGACAAATCAAACTAGGTTGGAGTGGGAAGCTTTTTTTTATTTATTATTATTATTATTATTTAATTTATTTATTTAAAATCAAGTTGGAGAGATATTACGTAAAGAATCTTTTGTTCAATATAACATCTACAAGATCCACGTGAACTTGTCGATTAGCACTTGAGCGAGACAAAATTGCAAATTTAGTGAGATGAAAATGAAATTAGGTTCCACTTAATTGACGCCAAAAACATTATAGTATTAGAATTAGGAGCTCTTTCCGTATTTCTCAAGCTTTGTAGAAAGAGTTTTACTAGTAGTTCAAAGACAAACCAAAAGGAGTCAAAGACAATGATGTCCCAATTTTGACTTGGAGCTTCCACCTACCAAAATTGTAATTTCCATACAATTATTAATTAATAAGGCATAAGTTGTTGTACACGGAGTACTAAAAAAACATATAATTTCAACCCACCTATGGATTTCTTGAATTCACACCAATCGACTATTTTTTTATTTTTTTATTTTTTTTTAAGTCGACTATTTATGTTTTAATATTTTTGAAAATGTATTTGCTTCAAGATCAGTCCTTCATTCAGACTTCAAGAGTTTTTGTTTTTATTTTTTTATTTCGCGTATATAAGAAAATAAAAAAACAGTAAAAGGGATATGCTAAACAAAACTACAGAGCTAATACTCCAATAATTAAACACTAAGCAAGGAGAAATCTATACATCTTAAGACCAAATTCTCATGATTTAAATGATAAATATTGTGGAGATTACAAATTAGCGCATCACTCATAACCTAGCTCACATAATTGTTTCATTACAAAATAAATGAAAATTTAATACTATTATTTATTCATAAACATCTTATTAAATCTTAGATAGACTTAACACCTATGTAAGGTAAGCAGCTTATAAAACTGGTCCTAGCTTCATGGTCGAACTATATGATAGCACTGCAATGAAGTGAAGCACCACCATCAAATCGGTGATAATTTTATTCGACCAATTTGAAGAAAAATATGAAGGAACCAAAAAAGAAAGAAAAAAAGAAGAAAAAGAATCGATTTTGCCACCTTATGTATGAAGAAGATATAAACAGAGCATCACAGCTCAGATTTAAAAATGAAGCAAGAAGGCCGTACATGAGAGGAGGTGATGAATATATGATCCTTTTTCCTTTGAGAGCATTTACAAGACCGTACAACATTGATTGGTTCTCTTCGCCTGCTTGTAGAACATCTGTTTTTTTTTTTTTTTAAAGAAAAAAATCAAGAAAGCTCTAGAATTAGAGATCCTAACAAACCTTAAGCAATGTTTTTCATCGGTTGCAAACAGAGTTCTTAAGTGGCAAATGTGATTGAAACAAAAAAGGTTATTGGCTAGCTTAGAGAAGTGATACATTTGTATAGAGTAAATTTAAGTTGAAAAATAGCAGACTCACTAGCAATTAGTGCATATACGAATCAAGATAGGCTAGATCAACATAATTTACATGTATGTTCTCTGTTTTCAAGTGCCCTTGAGGAAATGAAGGGAAAGAAAAATCTACAAACTCGACATATAATAAATATATACCACTCCAGATAGAATTCAAAAGGAAATGCATACCTGGGAGGCTGCACTAAGATCTGAACTCTTTTCAACCAAACTGTCTAGCTTCTCACCTCGTTCTAGTACACTTTCTATAGTCTTGTGCTGAGACAAGGTCAAGAGCGGTGTATCATAATTCAACATGGAGGAAATGGGATGACGAAACAACATAAGAGATTAGATGACTGGCATTTATATCATCACTTAGTTAGAAAGCTTCTTTTAATTATCTACTCCGTAATAGATAATGCCTCAGTGATTACTGGCTAATTTTAATCAGCAAGACAACCAATAACATCAGAACATTTTTTAAGTTTATGAAGAAAGTTTCTGATAAGTTGGGCAGAGTAATCACCAGAATAATTTTTGTTTCATCCAACTCTCGTTGAATTTTCAACAGCTTGTCGGCCTCTGCAGGGTCCTAAACAGTGAGAAAGTAAGGAGTTAAAAAGCATGTGGATATTCAAACCGCAAGATGTGACAGATACAGCTTAGAAAGAGGATTTTTTTTCAACATTTTAATTGAATATCACATGAACCAAATATATCAAACGGATAAAGTAGAAAAACAAATTAGAGAACCTGAAATTTGCTCAGGGCCTCACTTAGATAGGGCCATTGTTGAAGATTATCAGTCTGAGCAGTTTTCCATGAATCACCAAAGTTTTTGAGGTATTCGTCTAAGACCTTACCAGTAAAGAACCGAAAATAATATGTAGTTGAAACATTTCCCCCAACAGCAACAAATAAATGCATTTTCCAAAGATCTAAGTGAAAAAAAAAAAAGTTCCTACCTTGTTGAGCAATGAAAACGCACTGCGGACAGGGTAGTGATGATCCATAAAACCCAATGCACATAGTCCATTTTGATTGTATGCATGCACTTTGTATTCTGCAGTGTAGATCAACTAAGATCACAATCTCTTGGAAATTCTGGCAAAACTCTCACTGAAAATTGCATATTGTATCACAATAAAGTAAACAATCTTCAGTAACCGAGCAAATTTCACAATAAAAAGGACTATCCTGGTTATTAAGGTTCTACTAAATAATGTCCCCTAACGGATTACCGAAGCAGGGATAGAACACAGTAAATTCCTTAACTTAAAGTCTTACTTAACCAGTGTCTCAGTGTTATCCCTATTTGAGATAAATGTAAGCATTTGTATCAATTATCCAACACAGCAGCACCCATCATCCATTTAAGATGAATGCTAATTTTCAAAGATTATACTTATAAGTTATCTTCACCAGCAAAGTATAAATGTTATGTTCCTAGAAGATTTGATGGCACTTTCTGTCAAATTCAGAGCCAATTGACTAATTAATGATTTTCCACTCCTAATAATAAATACTCCGTAGTTCCTAAAATAATGACACTAAATACCAACACAAAGATCATTACACAGGATGGCACCTAAACTTTAGCAGTGACAAAACCTAATCATACCACAAAGGCTAATACCAGAGCAACTGCATTATACGATTCGATAGAATGCAGCAACAAATGGGAAGAGAAATTACAAATAACATAAGAAAAGATACGTTTCTTCATCTCTTGCCAAGCATTGGACTACCAACTCCTAACGCCATTCATTGGTTGCTGCTAGTTCATATGCATGATGGTAAGATCACTCAATCAACAACCAACATTAAACAAGTAAATCCAGTGCCAGTTAACCAAAATTCAAGCACAATTACAAAGAAATAACTGCAATGCTATCGGCATAATCCCCAGCTGAAACCTCAACCGACATGATCAATTACAAAGAAATATCCCTCGAAATTCATCAAATTCAGTATGAAATATGGTAATTGGGAATAAACAGAGTACAAAACCAAATAAAACACGAAAATCGGAAAAATGCTAATGAATCGGACCTTCATGCTGGACAGATTGCCTTTGCCCCGGCGGAGTCCGTTTAGCGACGGTCCGGCCGACGAAAATGATGAATTCCTTAACGCTGGGGCGCTGGAAAAACCCGAAACTGCTAAGATCCGTTGCCGAGGTCAGAATAACGGGATCGGAACCCTGGGGATCGTCTTTCACCACCATCAACGCCGTGATCTTCACCATCTTTCTCTCAACGCCGTTTATCAATGCCCGCGCAAAACCTAAAAATCTATGAAGGATTACTGGCTGAATATTTTTCTGATTCTATCGTCTATCGCTAGCTGCATTTGCATCAGAGGATTCGTGGTGTGATCAGCAGTTTCATTATGGTCCAAATTCTTATGGCACTATCAAATAATAAAAATAAATAAACAAACAAATAATATAATCGATTTTACATTAATTTTTATTACCAAATAAAGTTGGGTTGACTGTATAAAAGATCAGGAAATTATAGAAAATTTTGTTATATAATTAGTAATCTATATATATATAATAGCAAAATAAAAGTCGATCAACCACGATTTTTTTTGATTATTTTCCTAAATTCTCGTGACTTTGCATTATTGATCATTAATTTATTCTAATTAGTTTACAATAACTACTCTTAAAATATAATTATTTGATATATTAATCAATAAATTATTGAGAATGTATATATACTATATCTATACAGCCATAAATAAAATATCTAATCCTATTTTGGCTTTATAAAGATATGTCTATTTACTTGATTTTAATATGCGTTGCTCGACAATTATTTTTCACGACATTAAGCTACTATGCCTTTTTTTTTTCCTTGATAAAGACATTAAGCTACCTCTCAAATGCTTTAAAACCATTATTGAAACACCTATAAATTTTAATTCAATCACTTGAAATATGTTGAAAATTTATTCCCATCATACCATCCGTGTATTATTTTTCAATATTAATAACAAAATAAAGGTCGATCAACCACGATTTTTCTTAATTATTTTGCTAAATTCTCATAATTTTGGCTAATTAATCAATATTTTAATATGATTAAAATATATGTTTTCATAGAATTTCAATTGGAATAGAAGAAGTCTCATAATTAAAATCATCTATATATACTTATCGATTCCATTTTTTTTATATTGGTGTGAAATAGTTTACTAATAATATATATACATATATATATATATGGTATATTTTATATGCATATATATAATACATATAGATAATATTATTTGCATATATTTATACGTATAACTAAATTTTTATGCCAATATTCTCATAATTTTACCTTATCAATCAATAATTTAATCTAATAATTAATTATCCATAAGGATTCTTCCAAATATATTATATATAATATTATGCGTATCATCGATATATATAATAGCACATTTAATTTTTACTAATTTGTCACCATGGACAAATCCTCTTATATTATGCATATCATCAATAATCTAATTAATTAATATTAATTAGGTTTCTTCCAAATTACTATATATGTATATACGTCATATTTTACCACCAAGTATTATATTAACAATTGTTGTATATATTTATAAATTTATCATGTATTAATAAGTAGTTTGAATTATGAGAAGTGATCGAATCAAATCAAAATTGTAATTAGACATGGAAATTTCCTTTTAAAATAAATTGTTTTTGAATTAAAAAAAAGTTTAATTAATTGATCAATAAGTAAAGATAAAATAATAACAAAAAATCATACGTATGATAATCCAACGTGGACTATTGTGCATTTTTCGTGATAATGTCTTCCATGCATCATTATTCTTATGCTATCTAAATAAAACACAAATAATAATTGTAATGAACAACATATAGTTTCACACTTCACACTCAAAACGAATATTACTACTCAAGGAATGACAATTCTTCTTAACCTAATCGACTTTCCCCGTCTCCTACAACAAATACCGAAATAATGGGAAAATCGACAATCAAAATGAGTACAACTATCATAAAAATCTCCTTGACCTATCTTCAATTATATCAAACAACGGACATCTTAACATTTAAATTGAATTAAACTACTTCTAAATCAATCATCTAAATGACGAGCTGCTTACGGATTCTAATCTTACATGAAAATTCCTCTATTTTTCGTGATTATTTTCTGAAAACCTCATAAATTACTTTATTAATCAATTTGTTTAACTTAACCTTTTATTATTCACAAACAAATTATATTTCAAAGCCAGATTTTATACATTCAATTAGAATATCAATGCGTATTATACAAATGCTAACAAATGTTACCCTCAGATGGTTGAACGACTGACGGCCTGATATTCAAAATGATCACAACTACTTAAGAATTATTATATCTTGAATTAATAATTCAAACAACAGCGGCTTAATATTCAAAATGAATATAACTACTCGACTTGAGAAATGCAACCCAACAAATGTTATCCCTCAAAACAGTTGACTCAAACAGTTGTCGTTGTTTGGGTCAACTGTAATATTTTTTATTTAAAGTTTTGAAAATTGTAATTATACATTTTGTATTATTAATCAATTATTTTTTTTTAATTTATTGATTTCATATCGATTTTTGAGAGAGACGACTTCATCACTAAACTCAAATATAACAGAATCATTCAGTTTTATCCCAAATAAATATTTAAAAGACTCCACATTAACGAGAAAATTATACCATAACGACTTATAATTTGTTAGTGTAGTAGGGACGGACAGATGAAGAAGCTTATATGTATAATGGTGCTAAATCGATTTTTGAAAAAATAATTTCATCGATAGAAAAACTCAAATATAATGGAGTTATTTATAATCAATATCTAAATGATAGGCTTGCTTGACATTCCATCATTCAATTATATCAAAGAACGGGCGCCTTTACTTTAAATGAATATAACCACGCGAAAATTTTTATCTCTCATTGGCCTTTTTTTTTTTTGACCAACAAAATACTACCTCCATCTCATATATTAGGCTACCTTTCTGTTTTGGTCCGTCTCACTTATTAGTTCACTTTCCTAAAATGGCAAAAAATTTGTGGCTACAATTAACTCTCTCTCCTTAGAATTGATTACAACTACATATCCTTATTTGCATTGGTTATTATGTCATTTACAACATACTACTAATAAATGGGATGGAAGTAGTATTTGATATGAAAAAAGTTATCAATCGTCAATTTATTTCTATATTAAATGAGTATAACTATACTAAAAACGGGACCTCACCTAATCTACTTTTCTATTACAACAATTAACGGGCTGCTTGACATTCAAAACGAGTAAAACTAATCGAGAAATGTCACACCTCATTGATATTCTCTTTTTTTCTTCTTCATTTTTTCTAATTCAGTTTTATTAAAAAAAAAATTCGAATTGATCCTAACAAACTATACTCACAATATAAATAATTTTATTATTATTTTTCACTGATAAATGAGCCCCGTCGAATTTCGACGGGCACTAAACTAGTTAGAGATGACAATTCGATATTAATGTTTGCCAACTTTCTTTGTATATGAGTCTTGAAATTTAATGATTAATACAGAAAAACATCAGCACATTGCATGCAGAATTATTTTTCCTCTTACAGTAACCATTGGATTGCTGGAGAAAAAAACAAACTTGTCACCATTATATGGGCCGTAGCCATGGCAGAAAAAATCACACAGCACCACGAGAAGCTCTGCATTTTTCCCTACAAAATTCAAAATAGCCAAAAGTAAAGTTGTCAGATTAATATCACGTACCTCTTGTTTACACACACAACACACACTAGCTAGTGAAGAAAAACAAGGAAAGAAAATGGCTTCCTTTTCTTCTTCTTCTTTGCTGCTGCTTTTGCTATTTCTCTTTCATATAACTACTACAGCAGCATCAATTCGAAGTTCATTTCCAGCTGGGATTTTCCAGTCTTCACTGAAGAAAAGTAGAAAGAATCCGAAGCCAAAGATACCATATGAAACCCATTATTTTCCTCAGATTTTAGACCATTTCACATTCTTGCCCAAAAGCTATAAAACTTTCAACCAGAAATATCTCATCAATAGGCAGTACTGGAAAAAGGGATCCCCCATTTTTGTGTACACAGGAAATGAAGGAGATATTGATTGGTTTGCAGCAAACACTGGCTTCTTACTTGATATTGCTCCCAAGTTTCATGCTCTTCTAGTTTTCATTGAGGTATCAAAATACTCTAAAACAACTCTATCTAGCTATCTGCAGGTATTGGAATCTTGAATTTTATTTTATTTTTGGAAAAAACATGAATGTAGCATAGGTTCTATGGAGAATCACTGCCATTTGGGAAGCATTCATACAAATCAGCAAAGACATTAGGGTACTTGAGTTCACAGCAAGCTTTGGCTGATTATGCTCTTCTTATAAGGAGTTTGAAGCACAATATATCTTCTCAAGAATCCCCAGTTATTGTCTTTGGAGGCTCTTATGGTGGAAGTATGTTCACACTCTCCCTTCATGATTTTCTGATTAGGACATCATTATTGAATCTTAATTACATCATATTGTGCTTTGATTGGTTCAGTGCTTGCTGCTTGGTTTAGACTTAAATATCCACATATTGCTATTGGAGCATTGGCATCTTCAGCCCCAATCTTGCAGTTTGATGCCATTACTCCATGGTCTAGTTTCTATGATGCAGTTTCCCAGGATTTCAAGGTCTGGATCAGTACAAAATACTATGTGTAAATCTTGAATGAAACAAAAATGAGATTTTTAGTTTCTTGATGAACTTTATCTTGGACAGGATGTGAGCTTGAATTGTTATGAAGTAATAAAGGCTAGCTGGGCAGAATTGGAAGCCATGGCAAAGTACAAAGAAGGCCTAGTAGAACTAAGCCGCAGTTTCAGAGCTTGCAAGTAAGCTAGCATATTCATTAGCCATATTTAAACTACTTTTTATGTCAAGAAAAGGGCTGTTTCGATTGAATGTGAGCTTCGTGTTTCAGAAAAGTTAACTCGATTTATTCTGCCCGAGATTGGCTGTGGGAAGCCTTTGTCTATGTAGCAATGGTGAATTATCCTACAGCAGCTAATTTTATGAAGCCATTGCCTGCATATCCAGTAAAAGAGGTCCAACATCCATTTACTTCATTCTAGGATGATTTTCTATTTTCTCGAACTAATGATATATATATGTTTCTTTTTCGATGAAGATGTGTAAGATCATTGATGGATCCTCACCGGAAGCTACAAAGCTGAGGAAAGTTTTTGCAGCTGCAAGTTTGTACTATAACTACTCGCGTGCTGAAAAGTGCTTCGCCTTAGAAAACGGAGCTGATGATCATGGCCTTCATGGATGGAACTGGCAGGTAAAAGCACATTATAAATAGTCCTCTTTCAACTTCGTTAATCAAGAAAGAAGAAGGGCAGCTAGTACTACTTTCTGCTTGTAATAAACTGATTAAGCTTCTGCAACAACAACAAAAATTAGGCATGTACAGAGATGGTGATGCCACTGGTAGTCTCGAACGAGAGCATGTTTCCTCCATTCCCATTCAGCTACAAAGAAGATGCAGATGCTTGCATGAAGAGCTTCAGTGTTAGGCCTCGTCCACACTGGATCACCACTGAATTTGGTGGCAAAGTGAGTATTATCAATCATCCTATTCCACATTGTTGCACTGCAACTTCACATGTATATAAGTATGTGCAACTGTCAATAACTGTCATGACAGAACATCGAACGGGTGTTGAAGAGGTTCGGAAGCAACATCATCTTCTCAAACGGACTACAAGATCCATGGAGCAGAGGAGGGTCTGTTCACTATACATATACTACTAATAAGTATGTTTCTCAACATGTATATGTTGATGTGTTTTGTTGTTGTTGTCAGGGTGTTGAAGAACATATCTGCTAGCATTGTCGCATTAGTGGCTGAGAAAGGTAGATGATTGTAATTAGAGAGTAATTAAGATGGGATTTGGGTTGAGTATGTTGTTAATTAGTAGAAAATGTTGTGTAAGAACAGGAGCACACCACACAGATTTGCGTGGAGCGACGAAGGAAGATCCGGATTGGCTAATCCAGCAGAGAAAGCAAGAAGTTGAGATTCTGCAAAAGTGGATATCTGAATATTATTTGGACATGAAGGAAGGTTCTTAGGTACTGAAATGCAAATTTTCTGTACCTGACTGTAACCAATCGGAAATACAGGGGGGTATTATGGAATTTCCTCGTTTTTTTTGCTCTTCTTTAAAAAAAAGAAGTATTGTTATTGAATAATTCTGGTTGATTATAATGATTTATAATGTTGATCAAGGGGTGATTATAATCATACTTTTTATCCAATCATGTCTTATCTCATCTTGACAACCAAACAAGCACCTTGAAGGCCGGTTCTGAACTGTTGGCCGGCCCGGTTCAAAATCCTAACTTGAAATCGGACCGGCTCATCGAGCTCTCCTTTCAATTCTGCGTGTATGTGTAATGCTCCATCTATTTATAAAAAAAAAAATTAGTTATAAAATGTTGATTTTGTATATAAATAATGAAAAAAGAGATAAAGTAAAAAAATGTGTGTTAAGTTATGGACAAAAATAGTGAAAACATTACACCCTTCGTGAATAGAGTATTATATTAAGTGTAATATGTCAAAAATAGAAAGTAACTCATTTTTTTTGTACTCAATTTGACTACAATGTATCTATGTTTAATTTTCAAGATTTACTATTAGATACTATGATATATGATCCTATTAATTTTTGGGGTTGAAAATTTATATTTCCCATTGTATTTCTACTACTAATAAGTCTTGAATTACTCAATAATGTTACACATGAGTCCATGACATAATTTCTTCAAATTATTGAAAGAAAAAAGAAATATTGAAAGAGAATCTATATGAATTTTGATTTTTAGTTTAAGAGATTTCATAAAGGGAAAATAGTCACCACCGACGCCTTTCCAATATGCAAGTGCCAACGCATAATTTAAGGGAAAATATAGTTCTACTTCACCTTCTACTTCTACTTCTACTTCTACCGCGTTAATATAAATCATTTCCAAATCGATCGATCCCAAATCAGGCCCAGTCAATTCGATGAACCACTGTTAGATCTCTATTCTCTCTCACACACACAGAAACACTTAAGAGGGAGAGAGAGAAGGGGAGATGAGTAGGAGATCGGGGAATTGGTTGCGGTGTTGCTTGGTGATTTTTGCAGTGGTTTCAGCACTCTGCGTATCTGGGCCGGCTCTCTACTTCAAGTTCAAGAAAGGGTTGAAATTGAAAGGGGATTCTGCTTCGTGCCCTCCATGCGCTTGCAATTGCGCCCCTCCTCAGTCCCTTTTCCAGATTGTTCCTGGTACGATCATCTCTTTGTCCAAGTTTTAATCTTTTCTTGCATATTTCTACGTTTTAGCTCACAACAAATAAATTTGTAAATAGAAGGGTTTCTAGCTTCTGGGTTCTTGGAGGTTTGTGTAATTCTTTTTTCATGTTTTTGGAAAGGTAATTTATCAATTTATCAGTTAAGTTTGAGTATTTATGGTGTATTTGCTGTGATCTTTTCATCACACACTATGTTTTAGCTGAATTATCTTGAAATTACTACTTAATTCTTCCTTTTTTTGTTGCTACCATATCTTTTCCAATATATAATGGATTCGAGTTTGGATTTCTTTAAAATTCGAGTTTGGATGTTTGGCTCATTTTAAATCTAGGATCTCCATAGGCTACGTAGGTGCATAAGAATGGAGTGTTAAAAATCACCCAATCATATCTAATAATTACCCTTTTTATATTGAGTAGGCGAATTAACTCAAAGTTCATGTCTATTTTGGATTTGAGTTAAATGTATGATTTGTATCTTAATTCTAAACAGGTAGAACATGATTTATCTATCTTGTTAGAATGGGATGCCTTAGATTTAAGTTTGCTTTTCCTTGAAGTTGAAGTTGAAGTTCTTGAGAACTAAAATAGTACTAAGTATTATGCTAATTGAATATAAGGGACATGATGGATCTTGGATCTCCACATGATATAAATGTTGTTCTTGGTATGCACTAATAGTTATGATTGACTGCCATCGGATTGCCTTTCCAACCCGTGCACCTTTTTGTCTCATTATAACCTAGAAGCGTAGTAATTTGGTGAAGAGGAAGACTAATACAGTGATCAGTTGTGCTAAGCAGTATCTTTCGTCTCCTGGTAAAACTCAACTATTAGGTAACGACTTTTTGTTTGTTGTACGCCATTAAACTCTCTAAGTGAACTAAGCATTCAGGATGATCATGATACTTCAAACTCTGAATTCCACCATATTTCTGTAGAAGGCATTCAAGTAAGCAGTTCTAGTGCATAGACAGTTCTTGGTGATGCATATACAAAGATGGATTAGTAAGGTTTTCTTGCCTTTAAGATCCATAGTGGGGTTACTGTGAAAATGCATCTTCGTTCCCTATTTCTTTTATTATTGATGAGTTTTAACAGATCTGAAATGACATTTTTGAGAGGGAAATGGTAAAACAATGTGACCTTTATAGATTACCAGCTATGCCTTGACCTTGTAGGAGGTCCATGGACAGAGATCCATGCAGGATATGTTGTCTTCCGCCTTATCAGGTTCCGAGTAATGGTGTCTTATTCTGCAGCTAGCTTACATTAGTTTAAGCATTCAACTTCGGTTTTCTTTTTTTTATCTTTTTTTTTCCCTCTTCTAAATTATGTAAAAATGTTCACATCGCTTCTCTGTATGCAGGTTTGATTTAACCCTGTTTAAAACTCACTTCACTGACATTTTTCATGTTATTTTTTTCTCTTGCAGGCTTGGCTAATCTCTCTGTTACCGGTAAGTATAACATCTAGGAGATCTCCGCTCTTCCCTACTTTTCTTTCTCCTCAAATGTGACCATTTCTGGATCGGCATGTGCAATAAGATCTTATAGTCCATTGTTATAATCTTCATTCTGAAATTTCTAAGAGTTCAAAATGAATGCAATAAACATTATCTGCATTCTGAAGATTCTAAAATTTGAAAAAGAATGCAATGGCATCATAAGTCCATTTGTTGCATTCTATTTGAAGGTCAAACTTTCCTAAATCTTATGCCTGCTAATGAGTGCTCTTGAATTTCTTGTAAATTCATAACTAAAAGAACCATATATAATTTTTTTTGATCGAACAGACTGTGGGAAAGATGATCCTGACCTCAAGGAAGAGATGGAGAAGCAATTTGTAGATTTACTATCAGAAGAGCTAAAGTTGGAAGAAACAGTCGGTGCAGAGCACTCCCATCATATGAACATTACGTTAGGAGAGGCGAAACGGTTAGCTTCTCTCTACCAAAGCGAAGCTGATAAATGCATAGCAGCCACAGAGACTTGTGAAGGAGCCAGAGAAAGAGCAGTGGTGCTTATCTCTAAGGAGAAGAAGCTAACTTCGTTATGGGAAAAGAGAGCACGTCAAGCTGGATGGGAAGGGGAATAAACAGAACCCGTATACGATTAACCCTATTTCTTATGCGATCTACTTGTGGCGATCGATTTAGAGATATTAGCAAGCAAATTTTGCAGAAATCTCTTATTTACCTGTATTAATTTTTCATGCATATTAGGCTGAGACATGGCTCAAAATTCAAACTGTATTATGTCTGAACAAATATGATGTTGATGTCCCTGTGTAAGTTATATGGATTTGGATCCTCCCTAATACAAGAAATGCCAATATTCATTACACCATTTATAGCTCTCCTAGCTTCTTATTTATTTATTTATTTCATTATCTTTTGTTTGGTATAGTACAATCTGAGAATACCTGAACTGAAAGCCAATTCACATTTCACCAAGGAAAATAAAGACAGTAACATATTTGAAATCATTGATCAAAACATATTTATCTTTTCAAGAAGTTAAATTAGTACCTACATTACTATGCAATATTCCATTGCAGATTTCAGTAAGCAAATCACCAAGCTCAGCAATTCAAGAATTAAAAGAGTAAAATAGAAACAAATTATTTCATACTCTAAGCAATTTTGACATTTCCTTTCCTTACTGCATTACTCTGAATCCTGACTAATTCTTAACCATATCAAACTACAATAGTACTTGAGATGATAAGTCATCCTTGAAATGCCTTATTTATCTCCCTAACAAAGAGTTCACAACTTCTCATTACGACAACTACAGCGCTGCTCTCGAGTTGCAGCAGCGGATAAAAAATGACGAGGAAAAAACTCAAGACATTCTACGAATATTCTGAAACAAAGACAGAATACAAATAGACAGACCCCTAGTTGAGAATTTCCAATAATTTTAGCAGCCAATCGTGGGAAGTGCAGCCTCATATCGCTGATCCAAAGGTATAATCATCAAATCCAAAATCGCAGTTTGGTATGGTTTCATCTTGTTCCTACAGAGCAAGAAAGAATGTTACCAATCATCCTCAATTCTTCAGAATGAATTCACTGAAGAAATTAATACGCTGAAAAAGGATACAAAATGCGATGAAGTGATACATGAATGAATTAAACATATATCTCGGATAGATTAGCATACCCTCTTGATCATAGCGTTCATCATAGCATCTAAGGGATCATAACTACGAGGAGCAAATGCACTTTGCAACTTTTGTTGCTCTAAGATGAAGCTGTCGTTGTTCATTGCTCTCGACTCTGTTACCAACTTTTCGTTCTCATTTTGCAGCATAAGAGTCGAAGCACCTCCGCCCAATCTTCCATTGATGAACATGCCCATTTTCTCATTAAGGATTCCATTATCTTGGTCAAGACTCTGGCTTAGAGGAGGAATGTGAGTGTTTAAGGAAGAAAAAGCAGCTGTCGAACTGTGACCATAATTCTGCAGATCCCCAACCAAATTTTCTCGACATCGCATTTCTCTTGAATCTTCGAGAGGCAAGGACATGGCAGTGGAAGAAACATCAATAGGGTTCTTCTGTATATAACCGCCACTAGAGAAACTATTTTCCCTCGCTGTGCTCATAGGCAACTGATTGTGAAAGGGCTCAGTAGAAAGCATCGAAGCTGGCTGTGTTCTTGATGATTGAATAGTACTAGAATCCAGCAAATTCGAGGAAGTATTAAGACCAGCATTGAATGATTCCGAGTTAAAAGAAGCCATGTTTTGAGAAGAATGATTCCCAAACCCTCCACCATTCATTGTTTGCTGGTAGCTCCCGTGTAGCATCATATTCGAGCCACTGTTCAAGATATGGCTCGAGCTACTGATGGCTGCTCCTATATCAGTGAACTTATTTGTGGAGTTCTGCAACCTTGAATTATCTATAGCATTGAAACACTTATTCTGTTGCAGTTGATCCAATTCCAATGATGAAGGAATTCCTTGAAATAAACCTGTACTTTGATTTGTGGATGTAAGGGATGGATGCAGTTTTCCGAGAGTGGAGATGGAGTTGGTTATGTTTTGAGCATGATGTGGTTGGATTAGTGTGGATGGGGTAAGATTTTGAAGGTTTAGATTCGGAGAATTTAGTCTACCAAGCATGCCTCCAGTTGCATAATGTGACAAGGCAGCATTTCCGATTCTTCCTTGCCCAGATAAAGTTCGAAAATCTCCAAGCCCTTCGAATGGGCCCATACGCATGAAAGGAGAATCCTTAACCCCACCAAGTGCAGCTACCATGTTTGCTTGCTGGGATGCAACGGTACTGATTCGTTTCAGGTATAGCCTATACTTCTGCAAAAAACGAATACTTTTATTAACTACTAGGCACAAGTATGGACTCAAACTTCTGAACTGGAGTTTCTTTATTCAGGCAAAACAAAATGACAAGAAAAGAAAATTTAGTACCTGGAGATGGCTAGCCACATTTTCTCGAGTAAGTCCTTCAACGTTCATCAGGTCAAGAATCCTCTTAGGAACAGCTTCTGTAATTGTACAAGAAGATCAAGTGAGAAGGTGTTGAGATGAGATGGAGTAAAATCAAAACCTAAAAAGATGGGTGAAGCTGGAAGAATTACTTTCGATTCCCAACTGGTTCACTGCTCCAACAAACTTCCTGTGCAGCTCTATAGACCAGACCACACGAGGCTTCTTCGAGGCTCCAGGATCATCGTTTTCGTTATCATTGTCACTCCCATCTTCATCATCTTTCCTCTTACGATTGAATTTACCATTCCTATCTCCTTGAGAACCGTTACCTTCTCCACCTGAATGATTACCATTGCCTTGATTGGCAGAATTACTCGGATTCTTTGGCTCAGTCTTTTTCTTCCTGATTACGTGCTGCCAAATATTCATCAGCTCCTCAATCCGAACAGGCTTCACCAAATAATCGCAAGCGCCATGAGTAATCCCTTTCATCACAAGTTTGGGATCACCATTTGCAGATAACACTGTAACAACACAACATAAAAAAGAAATTCTAAGGTGAATAAAATCAATTTTATTTAACCAATCATGCAAACTCTGATGACAAAGGGAGCTTTATGCAGTTTAATAAGGCCTGAGTTTCCGATGTTTCTAGAAGAAAAAAGAAATGAGAGGAGCATACTGATAACAGGCAGATCCATTTCAAGACCAACGAGTTCAAGAAGTTTGAAACCGTCCATGTCCGGCATATGGACATCGCTTATCACCAAGTCGAATCTCTCTTTGTTCTCCCTTAACATCTTCAGCGCCATTCTTGCCTGACTACTCGTAGTCACTGTTAAAAAAGAAGAAAATTCAAGTTAAATTTTTCAAAATTCAACCAGATAATCCCTCTGAATCTAAAACAGGCACTGAAGGAACACATTCACTTTCTGAACATAATTCGAATAAAAAAAGAATTAAACTTTAGATCATGCCATAAAAAAGCAACCTTGAAATGAAATAAATTTGAAGATGGACAAACCAAAGATGGTGCCTTTCAAATGTTACAGAATAAGGAACATAGTACTCTTGAACAGTAGTTATTAATGAAAATGACATGTTAAGTGATTGCAACATAATTTAAACTTCTACACCAGAGAGATACTGGGCCAAGATCTTGTTTACTAATGCAGCCAAGACACCAAACCAGGAAGATCATTGGAAGACGAGGAAAAAAAATTAGGATTCAGGAAAAAAAAAAAGTCAATTTTTTTGAAAAATGGTAGGAAGGAGAATTTAATGTTTCCTCAAGTTAATTATGATGTAAATCCAACACCCAAAGCAACAGAAAATGAAAGTAAGAAATTTTGTAGTGTCCCAACATGAAGGTGGAGACTGGAACAATTAGATCCAAATCCAGACCTTGATTGCAAAAAACAAAACATTTAGACAATGAATTTCCAATAATCGAACACAAATGCTTCAAGAATCTGAGATCCATGGATGCATAAGAATCTTCACCAAAATTATTTCAAAAGGAAAACTTTAATAAAGAATCAAATTACAAGATTCTAATGCAGAAGAAATGTACACTAAAAAGATTTGAAAGAATAGTAACACCAATTAACATCAGAGAAAAAGAGAAGAAGAAGAAGAACACACCATGATACTGGCATTTCCTAAGCAGAGTTTCCAGCAACTTCAAGCAGAGTGGGTCATCATCAACAGCAAGAACACGAAGACCCTTTGGAAAATCGTCGTAATTATCGCTTTCGCTCCTAATTTTCTCCACAGTCATTTTCTTTTAGTCCTAAAATCCAAACACCCCAGATGCGAAGAACAGAGATTGGATGCTAAAAAATCGAGTCTTTGACGCGAAAAGTCACTTTCTTGAACAATTGACAAAGGCCCAGATGCGAAAGGCTTCTTTCAACGTCAAGAGATCAATAATTGATGCCAAAGTGAGGGAGATCACCAATCGGAAGGAGACAAAAGAGAACACAACCAAACCATGTCTGTGGCTCTGGAGAGAGAGAGAGAGCGCAGACTTGGTTGAAGTAAAGTAAAGCTTTACAAATGGACAATGATTATGGTTTCAACCCAACAAAACACCAAATTTCATCACTCTCACCCCTCTCTTCCTAAAAAGAAAACTCTGCGTGTGTAGATCTTTTTTGTCTTTTGCTTCTCTCCCCTTCTATAATGTTAGTGATTGGTGACAAAAGTTGGGTAATAATATCATAAAATATGGGTGTAGATACAGATTGATGTATGTATATGCAGCATGTGTGTGGTGGGATTGAATAATAGAGCTTTATGGAGACAAATAATGGAGTTTAATTTTTCTTTTTTTTTCTTTTCAGCAACTTTTTCTTCCATCTTAATCAGAAGCAGCATGCAATTTTGGAAGTGGAAGACATCTTTTGGGTGTGATTAGCTGTGCTCATCCCCTCCCAAAGTCAATGCACCTCAACGGCTTTGATTAATCTTGACCGTTAATCTGCATTAATTATGTTGTACTTCCAAATTTAAGGTACAAGATTTTAAGCAGGGATTTTTTTACTTAGTCCTCCCACTGTACTTTTGAACTTTGCATTCAAATTTTTTTTGCCAATGATGCTTTTGATGCTTTTGGAAATGTTTAAGGTTGTCTTCATCAATGATGGATTTACAATTATACATTTTTTGTTCTAAAATGTACGAAATTTATCGTTGATTTTGTATATATTTATGTTAAATTTAGAAAATAAATGAACATTAGATCTTCAGATTTAAATTTTAGAATTACTTTCACCTCCCAAGATTTGGGGAACTTAGCCTAAGGTGATATTTTTGATTGAATATACTTATTTAATTGACGGTGAATTTGATTATTTTTTAATAAGTTGATAAACAAATTACTAGTAACAAAAATCCACGCAGAATCTTGGTAATAATTTAGACCTTTAATGCTATAATATCCTCATCTTCCTTTTGCAGAAATCATTGACAGTGTCCAACAATGCAAAGTTCCCATATTAGAATTAGAAAGGTGCAAAATTTATGGGGAACTTTGAGTTATTACATAACGCTCTATCCACATATTTCTATTTTCTAACACGTGCTTTTTTTTTCTTTTTTTTTTTTCTAATTTGATTTTAAATCTAGAGTTGATATAATATACACAGCCACAGGTGTGGCAAATCTACGGTTAAAGCTATAGAGTAATGTCCATCTACCCACCGATCATATTTAATGTATCAACGGCGGTGTGATGGGATTATATTTAAAATATATATATTATTAATATATTTTATGAAAATAAACCCTATCAAACTAAACTAAACTTTATGAAATAAAAAACTAAATCCTAAAAGGAAAAAATTATTGACGTGGCACAGCCACGTCAACCGTAAACACATTAAGTGTACTCATAATAGGTAAGAGAGCATTACTGGTTAAAGTTATAAACATGCATTAGTTAATTTATTATATATATGTTGTGTGTGTTTCAGCTCAAACAATTTGAATCTCAATTTTAAAGAGGCATCTGTGCAATTTGTTTTAAAATAAAATACAGCAATAGATGGTGTCTATGTAAAGTTGCAAAATCAATTGAATAAAACAGCCAACGAATCGCAGCTCAGTTGGTAAGACGTTTCCCCTCCAATCAAGAGGTGGGAGTTCGAGACACCTCGGGTGCGTGTGTGAGTGTGTGTTGTGTTTGTCTAATAAAATATATATATATATATAGAAAAAGAAGACCAACTTAAGGAATAATAATCACAGATTTATAAAATAATTAATCCAAACTCCTCTAATTGGCCAATCAATCTTAATCAAGAATAAAACTTAAATGGACATCCAACAAATTTACATAATGAGTTTTGGTTTTAAATGGAAACTTCTCCCTAGACCGTACGCCAAAAGATTTAAATAAAAAATATTTTTCTAGTTATGGAAAATTCATAAATACTCACAATCAATGTCATGCCTCGATAAATATGGTTGGTAATGTACAGAAGCTAAAGGCCTAAAATTTGCAAGTAAATCTTGTTACCTTTTAGTATTATTTTTTCGAAGGAAAAACTCTTGGTTATTATTCTTTTGACAGTTTTCAGATTGAATTTTGTCATGCAAATTGCAAAGTACTACGACATCAAAAAATTATGTGAATATAGTCAAAAGTTTATCTTCAAGTATTCTATTCCACAGTCCAACTGTCAAAGGCTAATATAAAATTGTTCCTAAAAGTTGCCTCAATGATGAACTTAACGTTAATGAAACGGTTTCAACTTCTAGAGGTATTCGAGTTAATCTATTAAGTTTTCTTCTAGAATTTATAGAAGTGTTTTTTTAAGAGTGTTTGAGAATTATTTAGAAAAAAAAAAATTCTTTACTTAGTCATATTTAGAAATATATCTTATTGTTATCAAAACTAAACGTTTGGACCTTACAAACTCTTCTCAAACATTGAAGAGGCCCTCCAACATTTTATCACAAAAAATAGTTTTATTTCTAACACCCTTAATATTTTGTCATGGTAATTAGTAAAACTTATGTTAAGAAACCATAATATTCAGTGCTAATATGATAATTCCATGTAAAATTACCGTTGATGTGATAATTTCATGCAAAAAAATTTAGTAGAATTATTTTTTTAAAAACAAGATTTAATTTGATTATAACTTAATTTTTAATATGTATTATTATCATATCAGTTGTGCACACATTAAACGTGTATACGATAGATAATACATTATTATAATATTTAAATAAAAAAATAAAAAAACATCCTATAACTTCCACTCATCCAACAATAGACACAATAGTATATGTGTGGTGTATGTTCATGTCCAAAAATCACATGTTTCTTTATCAATACTATGAATACAATAGTATGCAACAGTATTAAATATTTGTCTCGCTAAATATAAATATATAAGGAAATCTCGACATGTTTTGTCCTAGTCCTGTATATAGCAATGTTGTAAAGTAATTTAGGCGTACTTGAGACGTTTTCCTTAATTGAGGCGAGGCGTAAGCCTCGAGGCGTATTGGGGCGTAAGCCCAAACGTTGGACAAAAATGGTTAAAAAAATAAACAAAATACTTATAAAATAAGAAATAACTAACAAAACATCAAATATAATAGCCTAAAAGTCTTTTTAAAGTTCAAACATCAAATAAAATAGTTTAGAAGTTCAAAGTTCAAAGTATCAAATAAATTCAAAAGCATAAGAGTACTAAAAGGTTAATCAAATAACAAATTATGATTTTTGATCAGCCACTAATGTCAACCAACTCAAAATCATCATTATCCTCCTCATCTCCATCCTCCCACTCGAGCTCCTCCTCTTTGGCAGTGGGGAGTGGACGGCAGCGACGAGGAGAGTCCCGACAGTCTCTATCACCGGGTTGGTGGGGGCGGCGCGAGTGAGAGGAGGATAATAAAAGGATTGCTCTACTGAACTGTTTGTTGCTCTCGCATTTGTCTTTATTTTCTTTTAATTTTTTTTATTAAGGGTTAATTGAAAAGTATTGGGTGCTATTATGGCCTGGACTTTTATTTAATTATGATGGACTACTTTAATTTGTTCAGAATTGAACAAAATAGCTCATAATTTTTATCTACTTAACCCAACAATTCTAGAATTTGAGGTGTAAGCCTCATAAGATCTCGAGGCGTTTTGAGGCTTGAGGCGAGGCGCACGCCTCCACTGGAAAAGGCGTGGATTCCAACTACGGGATTTAGGGCGTAAACCTTGAGGCGCTCGCCGGCCGCCGCGGGCCTTGAGGCGGGAGCTTCAAAAGCCTTTTACAACATACAAGGCAGCCTCAGCAATTTTAATAATTACTCTAAAATAATATCGTTTATATAACGAGACAATTAATTTCAATATGTTTGGGATAATATTGTATCATTTCCTATTATTATTATTCCTTCCGGCTCAAGATTCGTGATCTCTTTCTTTTTGGCATTTTCGGCACGTATTTCCACGCTTCTCGTTGATGAGTTTTAAAATGAATTTTTAAGGTATTTTTCTTTTTACGGGATACTACGAGACGAGAAGCGTGAAAATGCGTGCTGAAAATGCTAAAAAGAAATGAGTCACGAATCTTGAGTCGGAGGAAGTATAAAATAAAAACAAAACAAGATAAAATTGACTTAATCAAAAAATGTTTGCCGACTTTTAATTTGTAGAGTGAGCGAGGAAAAAGGTCCAAGCGAGTACAGCTGGGAATGGGATGCGTGGGAAACGTCCGAGCTGTGCAAAAGGCGGGAGATTCCTCCACGTTTCGTAATATGATTGGCTGGAGAAGAGGGCGTAGCGTAGGACCACTTGAGATTCCCGTAGAAGAGTATAAAAATTGTGCAGCCTTTGGTTTGTTGATAATGACGAGTCGATCGCAGGTTAGCATCTCTGGGCCCCATCCCGGAAACTTGCTAATTTGCTGTTATTTCATGCTTCACGTCTTTCCGCGTTTGTTGTTGTTTTTTATTTTTATTTTAATTATTAGGCTGCGTTTGTTAATCATCTCAAAATGATGAAAGATGATTCATATCAAGATGACTCATATAAATACTGACAAGATGAATCATTTATCTCTCCATTTGGTAGCAAAAAATTCAGACTCGGATGATATTATATTGTGTTTGGTACAAATTATAAAACTCTAGATTAAAATTTAGATGGACCAAATTACCCTTATTAAATACCTCTACCAATTCTACTTTTTATCGTTAGGAATAAATAGTACACTTTATTATTTATTATTTATTACTCTGCATTATTATTATTATTATTATTATTATTATTATTATTATTATTATTATTATTATTATTATTATTGTTGTTGTTGAGTTATTATTTTTATTATTCTTGTTATTATTATAATTATTACTATTATTATTACTATTATTGTTATTATTATTATTATCATTATTATTATTATTATTATTATTTGAAATCGTATAAATACATAAGGGTAAAATGGTAAAAGAGAGAAAGTGTTGTGTTACTATTCGAATGAGTTGAAGTCATCCGACCAAAAACGTCGGATGAGTTAACAAGCGAAAACAGTAAAATAGCAGCGGACTTGGGCTTCATCTCGGGCCCTCCAGTTTATTTTATTTCGATACCAAACACTTAGATGAACCAAGATGATTCACCTCATCTTGGTTCATCCTATCCACCAAACACACCCTTAGTATTTTTTTTTTCACTCATTTTGTGTTTTAGTTTAGCACTTTATCCTTTACTTAGTTCATTAATTAACCTATTTTAAATTTCTCTGGGAAATATTTATGATTGAAAAACTTTAATTGAAAATTACTTCTTCTGTTTTAAGATTGATGACACGTTTCTTTTCCTTTCTTTTTGGCACACATTTCCACCCTTCTCGATGATGGGTTTTAAAATAAATTTTTGAAGTACCTTTTCTTTTACGAGATACTACGTGTGTCGTAGTATCCCGTAAATAAAAAAATATTTCAAAAAATTATTTTAAAACCTATCATTGAGAAGTGTGGAAATATGTGTCAAAAAAAAAGAAAAAAACGTGTCATCAATTTTGAAACAGATGAAGTAATATTGTAGAATAGAAAACACAAGAAGAAAAAAAAAAAAGAAAAGACGAAGAAGAGAGAGAAAAAAAACGGCGGTTTTTCTCATTAATCTTATATTCTCCGTATCTTATAGATATAGTAATTAATAAGGGATATATATACAAAGGAAAAACAGTAACTAATAAGTAATTTTTATGATAAAATAAATATTTATAACAATCTAGAGTTTTTGATGGCTTGAGGTATTTAGTTTCTACAAGAGAGTAAAAAGTAAAAACTCTGGTATAACAAATGATGGTTTATTAATCACGTGATTATAATAACAAAATAAAAATACAATATGTATCACTAAAAGTTTTATAATTTTTTCAACTTTATGAACTTGATTGAAATTTGGAATGTCCCCTTTCACCGAATCAGTATTTTCTTAATGCATGATAAAATTTGTGAAGACTGACACGTGGACATGATATACTACCTCCATCTCATTATATTAATCAAATTTACTTTTTGCACGTTTTTCCACCAAAATTTAGTACGAGTTTTAAAATATAATTTTGTAGTATCGTTTTTTTTACGGGATACTATGATCCCGTAAAAAAAACGATACTACAAAATTATATTTTTTATCCCGTAAAAAAAACGATACTACAAAATTATATTTTAAAACCCGTACTAAGTTTCGGTGGAAAAACGTGCCAAATAGTGAATGTGACTAATGTAATGAGATGAAGTTAGTATTAAAACGAGAAATGTAGACGCAAATTGTGAATTTTCGTCATTGTTTACATAACACTTATATAATATATCTATATAATAAGTTTTCCTGAACCCAATAAATTTAATAAATTTGTAGAAATAAATACGGAGTATATAAATACTAATATCAAATTTAATAATTTGGTAACACCATGTGAATGCAAAGCATACATATCCCTATCAATCCGGAATGAAGGCTGTGCCATTCCCCCAAAGCGTAAGCAACTATTTGTATTTAGATATATATTAACATAAATTTGATTCGGCCAGCCAATCATATGATCAGGAGTAATGCTCCCCTACCCAACGTAGTCATGCTTAATATGCCCACGGATGATGTGGCGGCATTATATTTAAGGAAAAAATTAATTAGTATATTTTATAAAAATAAACCTTACAAAAAAACTAAACCCTAACAAAAAAACTAAACCCCAAAAAGAAAAATTATTGACGTGACACTGTCATATCAACTGTGAGCACATTAAGCGTGCCCACAATGAGTAGATGATCATTTCTCTCATGATCCGGTATAATATTAAGAACTTTGTGAAATGATTACTTTTTAGTTTTTGGCTAGGCTAAACTATATTAAATTATTGAACGCTAGTACTACCTTCATCCCATTTATTAGGCCACTTTCACTTTATTGACTTTTTCGGCACGCATTTACACCGAAACCTAGTACGAGTTTTAAAATATAATTTTGAAGTATCGTTTCTTTTACGTGATACTAGTGTAGTATCCGTAAACGATACTTAATTATTTAAAACCCGTACTAGGTTTCGGTAGAAATACGTGCCGAAAAAGTTAATAAAGTGAAAGTGGCCTAATAAATGGGATGAATGTAGTATTATTGACTTTTGGCACAAAGTTTGAATAAATTAATTGTAGGTAATAGTGTATTCTTTGTAATGAACCCAATATGTAAAATGGAAAATACTAATATATTGACATATTATTACGTACATCTTTCATCATTTATGTCGTAAATTGATTATGACATGGGAATAAAATAAAAATAAAATACTAATTCAAAATTGGGAATCTCGGTGCACCCTTAAAAAAAAGGAAATAAGGAATCAATGGGCAATTCAGACATTTCTTGATCGAAAGTGAAGAAATTATAAGATATGTTTGTGTCTGATCAGTGTCTCCCATGGTTATGGATGACAAAGAAACATATGTGATTAATCAATAATTATATTCTATAATTTTCTTATAAAAGAAAAGTATGCTGCATTTTTTTTTTGGGGGGTATTAAATCATACCGCAAGTTATTACAAGGATGTTAACTGTCAAGTTCTTTATTTCAACAAGAAAATTACTTTCCAAACTTATGTGGGAAAAGGTACTGCCCTTTTGTAAATAACGATATGACGAAGTTTAATGGGCTTCTTGATTTGAACCGATCCATTCTGATTGCTCATTTATTGCAAATATTCTAATGGGCCTATTGGTCTTTATTAACTAGTTTGCCTACTCATTAATTATTACCCTCAGGCCTCAGTTGACTGGAAAATACTACCTCTTGAATTATGGTAGTATTACCTAGGCTTGTAAACAAATCAAATAATTTTGATTCGAATCGAGATTCGTATTCGATTAGACGTATTCGTATTCGATATTTTACGATTCGAATTCGAAATCAAATAATTTTTATGATTCGATTACTTATCAAATACAAATAACAAATTATGATATTCGATTCGATATTCGTAAATATTCGTTTAGATATATAATATATATATATATATATATATATATATATATATATATTATAGTAGTATATGATAACTTATCAACTCCAATTAAAAACTTATTTCTTAAGTATTTTAAAAGCCCATAGCTCAAGTCTAGACATTAATTTTTTATTAATCATATTAAAATGAAATGAAATAAATAAATGACAATACATGAAAATTCAATTAACTTAAAAGATTAACCGGGAATCACTCCAGCATCTTTTATTTTCTTAATTTTGATCTATGTAACTAACGAAGTGAGACGGAAGGAGTACTTTTCTTAGTAATTTTTATAAGTCTATTTAGGAGTTTAGTTCTTAAATGCTTGTATACTCCATAGCTCCAAACTCAATCTATTAATTTAAGCTATTATCCAATCGAATAATTTCAAATACGAGTAATTTTTTAAACGAATATACAGAATCTAAGTGATTCGATATTCTATTCGGATTCATTAAATTATTCGAAAAATTCGAAACAAATCGGATTCAAATTCGCATAATATTCGAATTCGCAAAAAATTTAACAAATTCGATTCGAATAGTGTAATATTCGATTCGATTCGATTCGATTCGGTTCGTTTACAACCCTACTATTATCCATCAACTAGTAAGTTGCTACCTCTTAGATTTTTTTAGGCACCTTACTTAATGTATTTGATAATGTGTTAACATGTTAAATTATTTTAATTGTGAATTCATATATTCCCTCCGTCATTTTCAAGTTGTAACACATTTTTCAGCATTTTTTTCAAGCTTTTTCGAGCGTCTTGATGATGAGTTTTAAAATAACAAGTATCCCGTAAAAGAAAAAAATCTTTAAAAAGTTATTTTAAAACTCATCATCAAGACGCTCGAAAACGCTTGAAAAAATTACTGAAAAAAGTGTAACAACTTGAAAAGAACGGGGGGGGGGGTAACATTTTTAACTGTGTTATTAATTGTGTTAAAGTGTTTTAAACGCAGGTCCATCTAATATTTTTAGAATCCGTTTAGTGTGTTCTCTTTGATGGAAAGAGAAATGAGGAATATGAAATGAGTGGAAAATATTATCTCACAATGTGGTCCCCACTTTTTTTTTTTTTTAATCTCATATTTTCTATAATGGAATATAAAGTTTACATGTGGGAAAATATTATCACTCTAAGTTGAGATGAAAATATTATATAGGTTTGGAGTGAAAAGGGAGGCAAAATGACTACACGGGAATTTTTTTCTTCCTTTTCCCTAAAAAAGAATACACCTTTAGTGTCAAGAGATGGGAGACGGAGAAAGTATTTAATATCCTTGCTAGTTGCAAGTTGGAATCAATTGAAGAATTCAAATTGTATGCATGAGATATTAATCTTCTTCCGCTATAGGCTAGGCCAACACATGTACACCTTATGCACTCACACTGGCGGATCTATTAAGGGGCTGCACTGGGCTAGAGCCCAGTGCAAGCCCAAAATTGCCACCTATATATATGTATCATATATATTAAATAAATAAAAAAAAGGTAAAAGCCCAACTAAATATTTGATTTTATTTCACAAAATAGCTTCATGAATCACGTTTCTCTCTCCTCTTTTAATCTATGCGGATGAATTCTCAATTTCATCTTTCCCCTTTTACGACTTGAGATCTTCTATTTCTAAAATGATGTATCAATAGTGTCTTAAAATTCAATTCCTATTTAGTTTTATGTAATTTTTTAAATAATTTTATTTTATAATGATTTATTTAGTTTAATTTTATGATTATTTTCAAGGGTTCACCCATATCCATTAGGGTTTATAATTTTTTAGCATTTAATTTTACTTTTATTAGTATATCAGAGTTGAAAAAATCAAAACTAAAGTATATAATTTAAAAAAAATACAATTTTTTTCTTATAAATATCTATTATAATTTACAGTACTATATTATAGTAGTACTTTCATTTTTATAAAAAATAATTTTATAAAATTAGTAGAAAATTTGTATTTTGGAACACCATCATTTTGGGGATAGATGATACCATCTCATTTTACACCGTTAAAACCCTTCCACCTTTGCACCTCTCATAAAAAAAATGAAAAAAAAAATCTCTTCACTGGTTTAAGTGGAGCAAAAATTATTTGCGAAAAATGTCAATATAAATTCAGTTATTGATGAATTTTATGGATTAAAGTTTCGTAGGCACAACTTATATGAACATCGAAATATTTAATTTTGATATATATTGAAATTTAATGTCACAAAATTTTACTTTCAGCCCACCCCAATAACAATTTCTGGCTCCGCCTATGCGCACTCATCTTGTTCTTGCTACGCGTGCCATCGTCAAAGGTTTTCGGTCCCAAGACAGCAAAATGTAGCCAATATCTCAAGTTTGAAATTCGATTCATTTAATATATAGGTTACGTGTGGTCATAATTATGGGTTTTACCACCTTCTCAATAAGTCTCTAGAAGATTAGTTGTAAATGAAAAGTCAAATATGGAATAGCAAGATTCAGACAATCCATCTATACTAATGCACTCGTTCATCCTCATGAATATTAATACTTTCTGTCGGTGCGTGATGAATTAAATATGTATGACTTTGAAGCAAAAATACCTCCTTAACTTTGGCCTAAGAGTTCATATCCATTCTTTCTTTCCGAGGTCGTCGGTCAAAGAAATATAAATGCATGCCATCAAATCACAATACTTGCTTATAGAAAGAATATAGAACAAATTTTCAAGTGTCATATATATATGCCTACAATTAGGGAAATTAATCAGGCAAATCCGTTCAGTTTAACATCAATTATATCGGATTGTCAGACTATTTGATTTAGCTAAAATCAAATTGAGTTTTTTTCGAATTAGAAATTTTCAACACTAATCTTAAGCCTTTAATCTTCTTGTTAATCGGGTCATTTTACTAAAATTTCGAGCTAGCCCTATCGAATTGTAAAAAAAAACCGAGTTATAACTTTTGTTTGGGTTACTCTTACTCTGAGCAATTTCGGGCGATATTAGCATCCCAATCTAATACATAATGGTATAATGCGAACGAGATATTCAATTTGAATGAGTAAAGTTCAAATAATGTAAATTTGTAGTAATAGTTAAAATCTAAAACGTCCAATGTAAATAACTTAGGTTTGTACTACCTCCATCCCATGTAAGAAGTCCACTTTGCTTTATGCACGTATTTCCACCGAAACCTAGTACGGGTTTTAAAATATAATTTTGTAGTATCGTTTTTTTTACGGGATACTATGAGTGTCATAGTATCCCGTAAAAAAAACGATACTACAAAATTATATTTTAAAACCCGTACTAGGTTTCGGTGGAAATACGTGTCAAATAGTAAAGTGGACTAAATATATGGGATGGAGGTAGTAGAAACTACCATAGACTTGGCTCTAAATTTCAAGCAATGTTAGGCGGAGTTCGAACTTCGAAGGCCGTCGCTTTCCTATATATAGAAACCATGGATACGCTTCCAATTCTCACACCATGGCTTCATCAACTAAACTGCTTCTGCTCTCACTTCTCTCTCTCATCCACTTCCTTCCATTTTCCGCTGCGCAAACCGCCGTCAATGGCGCCTACTGGTTCCCGGATAGTGGCTTCGCCGCCTCAGCCATAAATTCCTCTCTCTTCACACACCTCTTCTGCGCGTTCGCCGACCTCAATTCCTCGACCTATCAAGTCACCGTCTCCTCCGCGAACGCCGCCCCATTCTCTCAATTCACGGCGACGGTCCGAGTCAAAAACCCTGCCGTCAAAACTCTGCTCTCAATCGGCGGCGGGAGCGCCAATCGCACCGCCTTCTCCGCCATGGCGAGCCAGTCCTCCCGGCGAAGCGCATTCATCAGTTCCTCGATAAGTTTAGCCCGATCGTACGGATTCTCCGGCCTAGATCTGGATTGGGAGTATCCCCGAACTGCCGCCGACATGACGAATCTCGGAATTTTACTATCCGAGTGGCGCAGCGCAATCGCCGCCGACGCTCAGGCGCGCGGGGTAGCGGCGCTGCTGTTGGCAGCGGCGTTCTATTACTCCTCAATTCTGCCGATTTGGGAGCAGAACATCGCGATAAACTACCCGGTGCAGTCGATCAACGCGAACCTGGATTGGGTGAACGCGATGGCCTACGATTTCTACGATCCGTCGTGGTACGGATTCACGAACGCGCACGCGATGCTGAACGACTGCTCGAGCCAGGTCAGCGGCAGCGCCGGCGTCGACGCCTGGATTCAGGCCGGCTTGAGCGCGAAGAAGTTAGCTCTCGGCGTCCCGTTCTACGGCTACGCTTGGCGCCTGGCGAATGCGAACAATCGCGGCATCGGCGCGCCGGCGACTGGAGCCGCCGCCCCGTACGGCGGCGCGATGACGTATAGCGAGATCAGGAGCTTCATAGCGCAGAGAAATGCGGCGGTGGTGTATAACGCGACGCTCGTGACGAATTACTGCTACTGGAACACCACTTGGATTGGGTAAGACGATACGCAGTCGATCGCTACGAAGGTTACGTATGCGAAGCAGAGAGGGCTGCTTGGTTACTTTGCTTGGCAAGTTGCAGGTGATACCACTACTTGGGCACTTTCTAAACAAGGTAATTATCTTTTTTTTCCTTTTAATTTTTTTTGGTTGTTAATTGTTTAGTTTGAATTTGCATTGTATATTGTTAGTGTGCTTATATGGATTTGTTTACTTTTTTGATTATGCAGCTAAACAGTCATGGGAAGCATAAGAAGTTGGCATTTCTAGTATTAGTATGAATGATTATGGGATGCTAATTGCTAAATGAATACTATACGTACACTCCCTCTTGGGAAATAAAAAAAAGAGTAAACAAATAAAGAATATGTCTATTTTTACATACCTATTTTTGTAAACAAGATATATACCAAATTAAGTAGGTATTGTTTGTTTGAATCCAACCAATTGATAGAAAGACCAAATTAAACCAATAAACACATTCATAAAATATAGCATCAGGTTCAACCAATAAATAGGAGTTGTGATTTAGTATTACAATATAGAACAAGACAAATTAATAAGATCGCCAACTGAAAGTTATTCATAAAAATAGATGAAGATAGAAATATATTAATTAATCTGTTTATTCAATTAGAGTCAGACATATGTGGGTGGTTTTGTGTGGGGTGCCCACGATAATCTGCTTGAAATATTTCAGCATCCATTCTCCTTTTTTTTTTCAAAGAAATTTCCGACAATATCACCTACACAAAAACAGAAAACCATATACAGTATATACAATAATTTCAGATCATGTTCAGAAAAATATCATGTACTAATATCTAGTATCAAACTAAAATCAGATTCGACCAATTTTGATAGTATATTCTATTTCAGAAAGTTGAAATATCACATAAGATTTGTTCAATATATCCAGAAAGTAGGCTAAAGCTATAAATTTATAAACAAGATATATAGACCATGGTGTTCATCCTCTCATTTCCGACAAAAAAGAGTATATTTTGATGAGTTTAATTATCGAGAATATATAATTAATACTAAAAAATTAATTAAAGATGAAGTATGTATATGACCTGATCATCATATAAAGCATTGTCAGTTATGAACTGGTCTTCAGCTTCGGCAAAGTATATAGTTTCTAAGTTCTAACACAAAAATCATCAGAAATAATAAACAGAAAAATTATTCTAAGAAATAAATCAAGCATAAGGAATTAATTATAAGTACATGCAAGATCGTAGTACATTGACTTATTGAGCATACTTGGCGTAGAGAAAGCGGCCATAGCAAAGGACACAGCCAAAACCAAAACTAGAAGCTGCGTTTTCGCCATTCTTCGTGGATCGAACATATACTACAGCTTCAACGATCTATGTAGAGCCTGCATTAGAGTTTTACTAAGGAATAATTGAGTTTAATGTAGAGGTATGGCTTGCATTATACATACTGATAGGATATGGCCCAATAGGCCCAGATCAGCTCGGCCCATTCCTAATTCCCCCGGCCCAATCAAGGATAAAGCCCAGTGGAAGTCAAGAAAGTCAACCAACTGCTCCCAACCACTCCACAGTGCAGACAGGAGCACCCACGACCCCCAACCACTCCTGAAACACCCGTGACCTCCATCCTCTATAAAAGGGAATCATTTGTAAAGAAAGAGGCAAGGTTGTAATAGCGGTTAGAACACGAAAATATAAAACATTCTCTCCTTCGTGGACGTAGATCTAATCAAAGATCGAACCACGTAAAAACCTCTCGTGTTCTTCATTCTCTCTCTCGTATAATCACCCTAAAATACACGATCGATCACTGGCGCCGTCTGTGGGAAACGAAAGAATTTTGTGAAACCGATCAGCGTATTTCAAGTGAAAACACGATGGTAAGACCAACCCGCTCCGCCACCACCGCCGCTGCCGCCGCTGCTGCCAAGGAAAAACAGAAACGAGCTGACCTCTTTTCCAATCCACCTTACATGCCGGCCAACGAGGAAGAAGGTGACGTTAGTCAAGCTCAGAAAACTGCTTCCCAGATCCAGCGTGACCAACAGCCCATCCGCCGAACTCCTGAAGGCCACCCGGAGGAGGTCCCATCTGGGGGTTCAGCTAGCGACGATGGACCAGATCAAAGTGGCAGCCGACGCGGGAATGCTGAACTCCAACCCGAGCTGGGAGACGTACTGAAAGCGTACCTGAGCATCCATGAGCAGGATTTTCGCAGGTTCGCCGATCAACACCGACAAAGTCAAAGCAAGGAAGACGAAGTCGAACCGTCACAAAGGCCATCCCTAAGTCTTCGGATCGTTGGAGGCAGGGAGGCCGAAGTTCCCCGTAGGCGACAAAACAATCGCCGTGGGAACGGTCGCGCTTCACCTCGGCGCGGTTCAACGTCACCTCGTCAAAACGCCGTTCCTCATTGGCGTGACGAACGGAACGTCTATCAAAGAAGATTCGACGTTGAGCCCGAAGTTCCCCGAAGGCGACAGAGCAATCGCCGCGGGAACGATCACGTTTCACCTCAGCGCGATCCGACGCCACCGCGTCAAAACGCCGTTCCACCTCGGCACGACGAGGAGAACACCTACCAAGGAAGGTTCGCCGTCTACGGTCGAATCTCGACTCCGTTCACTAATAGGATACTCTATACTCCCCTCCCGTCGACGTATAGAGTACCTCCTATCCCGCCTTACAACGGAACCCAAGATCCCAGCAACTTTTTATCCCGGTTCCAATACAACATGATGAACCAGGGGTTGGCCGAAGACGTTTACATGTGTAAAGTCTTCCCCGAGCTACTAGTAGACAACACTAGAAGCTGGTTCGATAGCCTCCCTAATTGCAGCGTAGGATCGTATGCCGACCTACTGGACGCCTTTGAACGTCGTTTCTTCCAAAAAGCCGAGGCAAAAATCAGCCCAGCCCAGCTCCTCACCTTAAAGCAAGGGCGGGGAGAAACGATCAGTGATTTTCTGGCCCATTTTTATAACGAGAGCCTAAAAGTCGATCGTCTCTCCGACGACGTGCTTATCTCGGCATTCCAAAATGGCATCCAGTCCGGGACTCTCTTCAGAGAGCTCGTAAAGGCACGTCCTACGATCTCCAAGCAGCTATGGAAGATCGCCGACACATTCGCCGAAGCGGACGAGGCCGATCGGAAGAAACGGGCTGCAGATCGGCCCGAAAACAACGATAAGAGAAAGAAAGAGGAGCGCACCGACCTTGGGCAAGGCCGCCGAAGTGCCCTCGAAAGGTTACAACGAGGACCCCTCGAGTCCCGATTAGGACCTCGATCCAACCAAGACCGAAGTCAGTATACACCACTGACAAAGTCAAGGGCCGAAATATACGAGCTCCATGCGAACTTGTTCGAGAAGCCGCCGCCCTTATCTCGAGGTGGGTCGAAACATCGATCCAAGAAGAAATACTGCAAACTCCATAATGACTACGGTCACGAAACTGAAGATTGCAGAGATCTTGCCTCGGATATAGAGCACATGGTACGCGACGGTACCCTCAAACTGTACCAAAGTCGCAATCAGAAAGAGGCCCGACCTCAAGGGAAGGGCAAGAGAAAGAAAAATAAGGGAGGCTATAACTGCGCCCCCCAAAATGACAAAAGGCCAAGGCACGACGACGAGGATGAGGACGAAGATCAGCCTCAATATGACGCAGTCATCACGGCCATCACCGGACTGCCCGAAGGCACGACGAGGTCATCATTGAAAGCCGAAGCCCGGAGTCCACAGCGAGAAGAACCCACTCAAAAAAGGTTCAGGAGAGACGAGGTCGTCACCTTTTCCGGTGATGACCCAGTTCCCCATGCGGTACCTCATCAAGATGCCACCATAATCGAGGCGGTGGTGGCCAACAAACTGGTCCACCGCGTATTTGTTGATAGTGGAGCATCGGTGAGTGTGCTCTTTAAAGACTGCTTCGATAAGCTAGATATCGAAGAAGCACGTCTAAAGCCAGCACCCATGCCATTAAAGAACTTCACACAACAAGAGACGACGACGGAAGGCATAATTTCACTGCCCGTGACAGTTGGAAAAAGCCCGTTGTCTACTACGAAGATAATCCACTTCTTCGTCGTAAAAGCCAGCTCCCCCTATAACATCATCTTAGGAAGGGATTGGCTAATATCGACAAAGGCAATCTGCTCGGCCTACCACCTGACGATTAAGATTCCATCTAGAAACGGAGTGATCACGCTTCGGGGAAACCAGCAATAGGCAAAGGAGTGCATGCAGGTCGCACTCCGAGGTGATAGGAATCAACACCCCCAGGCATAGCAACTACAGAAACCCGAAGAGGTGGAGCCGACGTCGCCTCCATCCATCGAGCCGGTAGAAGACATCGCATTATACGAAGATGACCCTGCCAAGGTCGTCAAAGTAGGGTTCGTCGGCGAAAACGAGCTCCGAAGTTAACTTATCCGGCTACTTCGGGAGTATAGAGATGTCTTCGCCTGGTCGCCGCTTGACATGACCGGGGTGGCACCAAACATCATCACTCATCACCTCAACATCGACCTTGCAATAAAACCAGTTCGGCAGAAACAACGAGCCTTCGCAGCCAAAAGGAGTCAAGTAATTCACGACGAGGTCCGGCAACTGCAAAAGGCCGATATTTTATTCGAAGTAAAGTATCCGACCTGGTTGGCCAACCCCGTGATGGTGAAAAAGCAGGGAGGTGGGTGGCGGATGTGCATTGACTACACGGACCTTAATAAGCACTGCCCAAAGGACTGCTACCCCCCTCCCCAACATTGACAAGAAGGTCGAAGCTCTTGTTGGCCACAAGGTGTTCAGCTTCTTGGACCTATACAAGGGATACCACCAAGTCCTCATGAATGCCGAAGACGCGCCGAAGACCGCCTTCGTCACGGACTTCGGCATCTATGCATACAAAAAAATGCCCTTCGGACTAAAGAACGCCGGAGCCACATACCAGAGGATGGTCGATAAAATTTTTGAAGCCCACGTCGGTAGCATTGTCGAAGTATATGTAGACGATATAGTCGTAAAAAGCAAGGAGATCGCCACTTGTGTAAACGACCTTAAAGTTGTCTTTGACCTACTTCGTAAAGTGAACCTAAAATTAAACCCAGAAAAGTGTACTTTTATGGTCCGATCTGGAAAATTTCTAGGGTGTTGGGTTTCACGCGAGGGGTTAAAAGCCAACCCTTCGAAAGTCCGGGCTATCCAAGAAATGCAAGTGCCGAAGTCGATCCACGACGTGCACAAACTGACGGGCTGCCTAGCCGCCCTGAGTCGCTTTCTATCTAAGGCCGCCGAAAAACAACTCCCATTCTTCAAGATACTAAAGAAGGCTCCGAACTTCGAGTGGAACGATGAGCACAGAGGAGCTTTCGATGGTTTGAAGAAGTATCTCACAAATCTCCCAACCTTATCTGCACCAAAGAAGGACGAGACCCTCTCTTTATACCTCGCCGCTTCGAACGAGGCAATCAGTGCAGTCCTGGTACGAGAAGAAAGACGTCATCATCTACCCGTCTATTTCATAAGCCGAGCCCTAAAAGGGCCGGAGACGAGATACCAGCCTTTGGAAAAGGTCGCACTTGCGTTGGTGAATGCAGCGAGGAGACTTCGACCATACTTCCATGCACATCAGATACAAGTACTGACCGACCTACCACTTCGGCAAGTACTTACAAAGCCAGAAGCGTCTGGGCGAATCGCTAAATGGGCTGTAGAACTCGGCGAGCACACAATTTCCTTTATACCTCGCCAAGCAATCAAAGGACAAGCCCTGGCCGATTTTCTGGTGGAAGCCAAGTTCACGGAAGCACAGCAATCCGTTGAACCTACTGAGGATAAACCAAAGGCCGAGGCACCTAATCCACAACCGCGAGACTGTTGGAAGGTCTACGTGGACGGGGCATCAGGTAACAAAGGAAACGGAGCCGGGGTTTTACTCATCAGCCCGGAAGGAAAGGAGATCACCCACGCACTCCGGTTCAATTTTCCGACCACAAACAACGAAGTTGAGTACGAAGCTCTAATCGCTGGACTTCGCCTAGCCGAGGCTCTCCGGGTAAGGGCCATTCAAATTCACAGCGATTCCCAAATCATAGTGAATCATATACTGGGTAAATACGAGGCCAAAGGAGAACGAATGAAGAAGTACCTTCATAAGGCCAAGATCCTACAACAAGGCTTCTCGTACTTCGAGTTAGTGCGAATCCTAAGAGGGGATAACGGGCGAGCTGACGCACTAAGCAAGCTCGCGTCATCATCAACAATCTCTCCAGTGGAAGAAGTACAGCTCCGAAGTATCGATGAAGCCGAAGTTAATATAGTAACCGAAGATGGACCGAACTGGATGACTCCACTTCGCAGCTATCTAGAGATAGGCGAACTCCCCACCGATAAGGTTGAAGCTAGAAAGCTCCTGGCCAAGTCCACTAAGTATGTCTTTGAACAGGGAGTGTTGTATAGAAGATCCTACCTCCAACCTCTCCTAAGATGTGCGGGGCCCAACCAAGCAAACTACACACTGCGCGAAGTCCATGAAGGCTCCTGTGGCAGTCACATTGGAGCCCGCGCCCTCTCCAAAAAGATCATGAGGTGTGGGTACTACTGGCCCACCATGTTCCAAGACGCTACCAACCTCGTCAAAAGGTGTCCGAAGTGCCAAATCCATGCGACGGTTCCGAGGTTGCCTCAGACCAAGCTGACCAGCATACAAAGCCCTTGGCCGTTCATGCAGTGGGGAATTGACATCGTCGGCCCATTTGAAAAAGCCCCCGGCCAATTACAATTCCTCATTGTAGCCATCGACTACTTTACGAAGTGGGTCGAAGCCGAACCATTGGCCCGGATCACAAGTAAAAACGCCCTGAACTTCGTTTGGAAGAACATAGTTTGTCATTTCGGCATACCTCACGTCCTCGTATCAGATAATAGAACCCAGTTCACAGACAGGACGTTCAGAGAATGGTGTGACGAACTCCACATCCAGCAAAAGTTCACCTCGGTAGCCCATCCTCAAGCGAATGGCCAAACCGAGGTTACGAACCGAACGATAGTCAAAGGGTTAAAAACCCGGCTCGACAAGGCCAAAAGAGACTGGGCTGCGAACTTATCCCAAGTCCTATGGTCGTACCGAACCACCCCGAGGACATCACACGGCGAAACACCATATAGCTTGGTGTACGGAACCGAGGCGGTGATCCCGGTAGAGATCGGTCTGCCGAGCCCCCGAACGCTTAACTTCGCAGCCCAAGACAACGAAGATGGACTTCGAACTAACTTGGACTTGCTAGAAGAGAGACGGGAACAAGCCTACATACAAGAAGCTCGATACAAACAGCAAGTAGCTCGGTATTATAACAGCCGGGTGAAGCATCAGCAGCTCCAAATAGGCGACTTCGTACTCCGGAATAACGAGGTCAGTAAGGCGGAAAAACTCGGCAAATTAGAAGCCACCTGGGAAGGACCATACCGAGTTCAAGAAGTCCTCGGAAAAGGGTCGTACAAGCTCGCCCACTTGTCTGGTGAGCCCATACCCCGTACATGGCACATTACTCACTTGAAAAGGTACTTTGTATAAACAGAGAACAGTGTCCGAGTCCATTTAGGTCCTAGGAGCCGGGTCGTCTTGGTAAATTCTGTCTTTTTTTAACTCCATTCAATTAAAGTTTTTTTTAGTTCACTTAAATAATTTGCATACATGGTACACCTCTCTCGTTTTATACCAAGTATCTTGATTTTAAAATCCTGACGAGGATACAAATAAACTCCACGTCGGAGTAACACCTAAACGCGCGTAAGGGGACCACCCCTATCGATAAACTCGACAAATAAGGTACTTGAAAGCCTAAACTTCGTCTTCGGACGAAGTGGCTACTTGAAAGCCTAAACTTCGTCTTCGGACGAAGTGGCTGCTTGAAAGCCTAAACTTCGTCTTCGGACGAAGTGGCTACTCGAAAGCCTAAACTTCGTCTTCGGACGAAGTGGCTACTTGAAAGCCTAAACTTCGTCTTCGGACGAAGTGGCTACTTGAAAGCCTAAACTTCATCTTCGGACGAAGTGGCTACTTGAAAGCCTAAACTTCGTCTTCGGACGAAGTGGCTACTTGAAAGCCTAAACTTCGTCTTCGGACGAAGTGGCTACTTGAAAGCCTAAACTTCGTCTTCGGACGAAGTGGCTGGTTAAGAGCCTAAGCTTCGTCTTCAGACGAAGTGGCCACTTAAAAGCCTAAACTTCATCATCAGACAAGGTGGCTAACTGAAAGCACAAATCTTCGTCACAAGACGAAGTGACTGAGAAAGTTGGTAAACGCAAATGCAAAAATTTCTGTTTTATTTGAATAGAAATAAATGTACATTGTTACATTAAGAAGGCGAGGAACCCGGAGGCTTTGGCTTACTAAAGCTAAGCCAATCTCTAGCAAAATCCCTGCCGGAGTTGAAGTTCAAAACATCGTCTATACTAAACCTGCCCCGACCGCGTCCAGAAGCCGAACTTCGGCCTCTACCTCGGACATTCTGGCTCGCCCGACCCCGACCCCGACCCCGACCCCGTCCAGACGCTGATCGCCGCTCTTGACTATAAATTTCTTGAGAATGGCGTGTCACAATCTTCGGGTCCGGGTCAGCAGACCTCGAAGATTCACCTCCCAAAAATTCTCTAGAAGTACGGTCGAGCAACTTCGGATCCGGATCGGAAGAAACTGAAGTCGCAGAACCAGCTTGTAAAGACAGACGCCGCTTCAGCTTCGGAAATCGATCAAGGACTGTCTCATAAATGCTCGCCACACGAACGAGCTCTTCAAACTCACCTCTAACCTGCCAGGATTCACTCCCAAATTCCTCCCTGTAACTTCGGCATCGGGCCTGGAGCTCCTTGACCTTATCGTAAGTCTCGGAAATCGTGGATCCCCCAGCTCGGTGAATTATGGTCTCGTATTCCATATGCTCCTCGACGATCTCTTTGCAAGCCTTGATGTCATCCCGAGCTCGCTGGTACTGGTCTTCGAGCTCCATGTATCTGGCATGCATCTCATCGAGTTTTTCTAAAGAAGCCCGAAGTTTCACCTCGGCCTCGATCTCTATGTTATTAGCCCGCTTCTTCCAGTTCGAAACATCGAGCTCGGCCACCTCTACAGCTCGGCGAAGCTCGGATATTTCTTGAACAAGGTGGGAGGCATCATAAAACTCGGGAGCAGACTACAGAACAAATACAAGCAAGGTTCAAAAAGAAATCTTTTTATTTATGTATAGCCGAAAACGGCGAAAGAAACGCCACCCTAACGGTGACGAAGTACAAAACTAAAAAAAAAAAAAAAAAAAAAAAAAAAAAGGAGAAGAGGGAAAGAAGCCAAAAATCGTGAAGTGTCAATTCACTACTTCACGATTTTCTCCTTCTAGGCCGACCTCTGGTTCCTCGAGGTCGTCGCGAGCTGGTTCCTCGGTGGTCTGTGCAGCCGGGGTCTTCTCAAGGTCGGCGATGACCGTCTCCAGGAGTTCATACCTGTCGGCGGGACATCGCGAATAGTCCCTTCAGTGAGAAGAACCCTCTGCGCGGCGAGCTGCTCGACCACCGGGATTGAAGAACCGAGCTCCAAGAGCACACCGACGAAGTCCTGCAGCGTTTCCTCCTCCGTCATGACACCATACCCGTACTTGGTTTTATCAAGCTCGGGGATGTCGGCGGCGATGTTGTCGAGCGCTGCAGAGACGATCGGGGTACTCAAGGCACTCGCCAACTGAACGGCCATGTGGGAGAAATGCCTCGACCGGAAGACACGTTCCACCACAGCTCGGAACACGTCCCCCTGTCCAGCCACCACCCCGGCAATCTCGTTGGTCAGCCGGTCCACTTCGGCCTCCAGCTCGGCGTTCTTCTTCTTCGCCTCTTCGGCGGCAGCCAAAGCCACCGCCTCCCTCTCCTGTGCTGCCTGTGCCGCGGCTTCGGCAGCATGGACCCTGGCCATCAGCCGATCCTCCGTAGCCGCAGCTTCGGCAGCCTGTGTTTGTAACTTGGCGACTCCACTCCTAATGAAGCTCGCCAAGCCCTGCAAAACCGCCTCGGCTCCCTAAAACCCGAAAACAAAGGGGAGATTAAAAAAGGAACAATCACTATATGTATATGTAATATTCAGTTGTACACTTACTTCAGGGAATCCTTGGCTCGAGGTCGCGCCGCTCTCGACGATCGTCACTTCGGCATCCAACGAAGTTACGGCTCCTCGAGGTCGTCGGCCGACCACCTGCAGTGGAGAGGAACCATGGACAGGCGCCTCCAGCTGCGAACTTACGGATACCGACCTTGTAAGGTCGGCCGTCCTCTCTGACGATGCCGCCGAAGTCACCCTCTCCACCACGGAAACAGAGGGCTTCTGCCTCTTCCTCTTATTCTTGCCTTGTAAGGCGGCCTGGAAAGCTTGGGCATCCACTACAAAAAAAAAATAAAAAAATATATATGTTGTCAGCAAAAAACGAAAGAAATCACGAAACGCAAGTCAGCGAAGCAGAGCCTCACCCAAGTCCGCGTCAGACACGGAGTTATACGGGCTTAGCCCATGATTCGCAAGCTCGGCCTCGGCATAATTTCTTTCAACGAGGCCGAGGTTCACCAAGCTCGTCTCAAGGTCACCGGTCGGTTTCCCAGTGTCTCGAGGAGCGAACTTACCCTTCATCCAAGAGTATAACGGGACACCTTCACACCGGCAAAAGAAGAACTTCTTTTGCCAGTTCGGCACCTTAGAAGGCGTCCCCAACTTGAACCTATTAATAGGGGAAAGGTAAGCCCACCCCGTCGGACCAAGCTTAGGCCTAAAAAACCTAAGGAACGACTCTACGGTAGGCGTACCACCACGTCGGCTGACCTCAAAGCAAAAGCCGATGATCTGCTTGACAGAGGGTGGCTGCAACTGACCTAACGCCAGTTCAAGCTCTTCTAAGAGCTCGACAAAAAAATGGTTCAAAGGGAACCGTAAACCAAAATGAAGGTAATCTTCATATACAGTAAAAAAACCCACAGGAGGCGAACTACCCCTATCAACATCACGAGGTAAAAGGAGTTCGACTGACTCGGGAAATAAAAAACTGCGGGCCAAACCCTGCATATGAGATACAGACATGGTGGAGGCCACAGCCAGAGACGCGTCAGACCCGACCAACGACGGGAATTCAATTTCCCTAAACGCCGGCGGGACTAACGCGCGGGTATATACATTCAGCCAAACCTTCGCCGGAAACCCCCTAACCGGCGAAGGCGAAACCCCTACGTTCTCACTATCACTATCTACTTGGGGAAAAGGAGAAGCATCCATTGTGAAGAAAATTACTTACTTGTCACAGATTTTCTGATCAAAAATCACCGGGAACTGGCTAAACGGCGGCGGTTGCAGAATTTTGGGGCTTAGGGTTTTCTCTTGCGCGATATTGAAAATTGATTGAGAAAAATGTGGTTTAGCGTACATAAGAAGCCTTTAAAAGGTAAGGGCACGCCTTTTCAAATCCCGCCTCTTCACCTGCCCCAACCAAAAAGCGACGCGTGTCCTACCTACGCTGACAACAACAGTCGCACATCACGCCACGTCTATTCAAGCTCGACCTCGTCAAAACGAGGCGGTATACATTTCGACTTCGTCAAGATCTCATTTCCGACGAAGCAATGAAATTCAAGCTCGACCTCGTCAAAACGAGGCGGTGTACATTTCTACTTCGTCAAAACCTCATTTCCGACGAAGCAATGAAATTCAAGCTCGACCTCGTCAAAACGAGGCGGTATACATTTCTACTTCGTCAAAACCTCATTTCCGACGAAGCAATGAAGTTCAAGCTCGACCTCGTCAAAATGAGGCGGTATACATTTCGACTTCGTCAAGATCTCATTTCCGACGAAGCAATGAAATTCAAGCTTGACCTCGTCAAAATGAGGCGGTGTACATTTCGACTTCGTCAAGATCTCATTTCCGACGAAGCAATGAAATTCAAGCTCGACCTCGTCAAAACGAGGCGGTATACATTTCGACTTCGTCAAAACCATATTTCCGACGAAGCAAGTACAATTCGACCTCGACCTCGACCAGTTTACACCTCCCCACAATGACCTCGCTGCTCCGGTCTTTTGGGGGGGGATGTGATAGGATATGGCCCAATAGGCCCAGATCAGCTCGGCCCATTCCTAATTCCCCCGGCCCAATCAAGGATAAAGCCCAGTGGAAGTCAAGAAAGTCAACCAACTGCTCCCAACCACTCCACAGTGCAGACAGGAGCACCCACGACCCCCAACCACTCCTGAAACACCCGTGACCTCCATCCTCTATAAAAGGGAATCATTTGTAAAGAAAGAGGCAAGGTTGTAATAGCGGTTAGAACACGAAAATATAAAACATTCTCTCCTTCGTGGACGTAGATCTAATCAAAGATCGAACCACGTAAAAACCTCTCGTGTTCTTCATTCTCTCTCTCGTATAATCACCCTAAAATACACGATCGATCACATACTTATACTAGTATACATTTTGTACATATTAGTTAGGTTTTGCAGCATATATGAAGAAAAAAAGAGGAAAAATATGTTCTGCCACCTAACTGTGATCATCACATCACGATTGTCCATGTTTGATTTATTATTATTATTATTATTATTATTATTATTATTATTATTATTATTATTATTATTATTATGATCGAATCGAAACCCATATGGTCAATTGTCAAAGCTTGATAATTAATTTGTAACTGATATGCACACAGTTGTAAACTTGTAATATGAATAATAATGTATTTTCATTGAAACTATATACTCCCTCCATTTCACCCAAATAGCTTTATTCTTTTCTGGCTTTTCTGGCACATTTTTCCATGCTTCTTGATGACATCATCAAGAAGCGTGGAAAAATGTGACAGAAAAGTCAAAAAAAAAAATGAAGCTATTTGGGTGAAATGGAGGTAGTATATATGTAACAGAAGATGACGACACATGTTTTTTTTTTGTTACGTCACAACTAATTACTCGACCCGTCCACGATCTGTTAGCTAAGTTGACTTTTGACTTTTTTTGAAAGTTTGTGATGATAGATTTTGAATTGTATTTTTTACGTTTACTTTTTTTTATAAGGTACTACGAGTGTTGTAGTATCCTGTAAAAAAAAGTAAACTCCAAAAATACAATTTAAAATACATTATCGAAAAGCTCCAAAATCATCTATAAATTATTTTTGGCCAATAGATCGTGGACGCATGTAGTAATAATTAACTTATAATGGTCAACGCAGAAGGCCCTTCTAATATTCTGGGGTTTGTCGTATCATCTTTCGATAATTTGTTTTGCTTTCAAATTGAATGTCTAAATATATCTCAATGGTGTAGTTGACCTCGGGACTGATTTAAAAATAAAATAAAATGTTCTGCCATCTAAATCAAACTACTAGAACTAGAGAGTATATTTTTCCAAAAACTATATATGTATAATCATTACAATTTTACAAAACGAAACGTCCCTTAACTTTTCCAATCCCTACGTACGTAGAGGAATTAGCTAGAGGCAGATAACCTGCATAATCCTAAATTAAATAAAAAAATAATTAGAATATATATATATTTTTCTAAATCAATAACCGCTAATATCAATCATATCGTGGAGGAAGTTGGCGCATTATGAACCCTACCAAAGATAAAAAAAAACAAAATGAATTAATAAATTACTCCATATTCGGTAAATGCTTCATATTTGCGGGGATGAATGGAGTAACTTTTATTTCATATTTTTTTTTAATTTTTTTTAATTTGTATTACCCGCATTTAATCTTTGGCCCAATGTTCAATGGGCCTCGGCCTAGCTATAATCTCAACTTGAAGAAAATAAAAAATAAAAATAAAAAACAAACCCATTAGTAAGATTTTTTTGTCCATTATACCCTCCAAATATTATCTAATTTACATATTATGCCATGCTCAAACTTTTCCGCCATTAAAATTGAAGTCTTTACTCAACACAAGTCTTTCGCACGCACACACAAACCGGACATCAAATGAACGAGCATATATGCATATGTGATCGATCGTGGATTTTAGAGTGTTTTGTGATGGTGAGATTTATAGAAAGCTAAGAACACAAGAATTTACGTGGTTCGATCTATGGGTAGATCTACGTCCACAGAGGGAAAAGAGAATGTTTTTATTGAAGTCTTTCTAGCTAGTCGAAATACAGTCCCCCCCCTCTTATCTTACAAAATAGCTCTTTATAGAGAATTGAGGTCACGGGTGATTCATGGATGCTGCTCTCGCATGTCCGTCCGTACCCTGGGTGGTTGAGAAATCGTGGGGCAGTTGGCTGATTTTGTTGACCCGTTATTGGGCTTCAATCTGGGTGGGCCGAGCTGATCTTGGGCCTCTGGGCCACATCCTATCACATCCCCCCCCAAAAGGTCGGAGAAGCGAGGTCATTGTAGAGAGGTGTAAATTGCCCCGTGGGATTTCGACGATGTTGAAACTGCACACTGCCTCATTTTGACGAGGTCGAGCTTGAATAGTCGTGATATGAAAAGACACGACTGTTGGTGTCAGGGTAGGTAGGATACGTGTCACTCTTTTGTTGGAGCAGGCGGAGAGGCGGGATTTGAAAAGGCGTGCCTTTGCTTATAAAAGCTTCCAGTGTACGCTAAAAAATATTTTTCCCCCTCAATCGATTTCCAATTGCAAGCGAGAGAGAAAACCCTAGGCCTAAAATTCTGCAACCGCCGCCGTCCAGTTCAATTTCCCGGTGATTTGTAGTCGGAAAAAGACTTTGACAAGTAAGTACTTTCCTTGTAATGGATTCTTCTTCTTTTCCCCAAGTAGATACTGGTAGGGCCAGCGCACAGATTTCGCCCTCGCCATCTAGGGTTTTTCCGGCGAGGGTTTGGTTAAATGTACATACACGCACGCTAGTTCCGCCAGCGTTTCGAGAAATCGAATTCCCGCCGGTGGTCGGGTCTAGTGCCTCACTGGCATGTGCCTCGACCATGTCTGTGTCTCATATGCAGGACTTGGCTCATCGTTTTTTGTTTCCTGAGTCAGTGGAGCTGCTCCTGCCTCGTGATGTCGATAGGGGTAGTTCGTCTCCCGTAGGTTTTTTTACCGTTTATGAAGACTATCTTCATTTTGGTCTTCGGTTTCCTTTAAACCGTTTTTTTGCCGAGCTCTTAGAAGAGCTCCAACTATCGTTAGGTCAGTTGCAACCTCCTTCCATCAAGCAGTCGTGGGTTTTTGTTTCGAGGTCAGCCGCCGTGGTGGTACGCCTACTGTGGATTCTTTCCTTAGGTTTTTAGACCTAAGCTTGGTCCGACGGGGTGGGCTTACCTTTCCCCTATTAGTAGGTTCAAGTTAGGGACTCCCACTAAGGTGACGAACTGGCAGAAGAAATTCTTCTTTTGCCGGTGTGAAGGCGTGCCGTTGTACCCCTGGACCACGGCCAAGTTCGTACCTCGAGACACTGGGAAACCAACCGGTGAGCTTGAAACGAGCTTGGTGAACCTCGGCCTCATTGAGAGGGATTATGCCGAGGCCGAGCTCGCAAATCACGGGTTAAGCCCATATAACTCCGTGTCCGATGTGGACTTGGGTGAGGCTCTGCTTCACTGATTTGTCCTGTGGTCTCTTTCATTTTTACTGATGTAAATCTTTTTTTTTTTTTTTTTTGTAGCCTTGTACTTCGTCACCATTAGGGTGGCGTTTCATTTGCCGTGTTCGGCTATAAATAAAAAAGGCTCTCTGTTAAACCTTGCTTGTATTTATTCTGTAGCCTGCCCCTGAGTTTTACGATGCTTCCCACCTTGTTAGAGAAATATCCGAGCTTCGCCGAGCTGTAGAAGTAGCTGAGCTCGATGCTTCGGGCTGGAAGAAGCGAGCTGATAACATCGAGATCGAGGCTGAGGTGAAACTTCGGGCCGCTCAGGAAAAACTTGATGAGATGCATGCCAGATATATGGAGCTTGAAGACCAGTACCAACGAGCTCGGGACGACATCAAGACTTGCAAAGAGATCGTCGAGGAGCATATGGAGTACGAGTCCATAATTCACCGAGCTGGGGGATCCACGATTTCTGAGACTTACGATAAGGTCAAGGAGCTCCAGGCCCGATGCCGAAGCTACAGGGAGCAATATGGGAATGAATCCTGGCAGGTTAGAGGTAAGTTTGAAGAGCTCATTCGTGTGGCGAGCATTTATGAGACAGTCCTCGATCGCTTTCCGAAGTTGAAGCGGCGTCTGTCTTTAGAGGCTGGTTCTGCGACTTCAATTTCCTCCGATCCGGATCCGAGGTTGCTCGACCGTACTTCTAGAGAATTTTGGAAGGTGAATCTTCGAGGTCTGCTGACCCGGACCCGAAGATTGTGACACGTCATTCTCGAGAAATTTATAGTCAAGAGCGGCGATCGGCGTCGGGATGGGGTCGGGGTCGGGCGAGCCAGAATGTCCGAGGTAGAGGCCGAAGTTCGGCTTCTGGATGAGGTCGGGGCAGGTTTAGTATAGACGATGTTTGAACTTTAATCCCGGCAGGGATTTTGCTAGAGATTGGCTTAGCTTTAGTAAGCCAAAGCCTCCGGGTTCCTCGTCTTCTTAATGTAACAATTGTACATTTATTTCTATTCAAATAAAACAGAAACTTTTGCATTCGTGTTTAAGCTTTCTATCCTTATCTTTAACCGAGGCAGGTTCCCTTATTTTCAACGAAGGCCGCTTTCTCATAGTCACTTCGTCTTGTGACGGAGTAGTTTGGCTTTCGGTCGACCACTTCGTCCAGAGATGAAGTTTTGGCTTTCAGTTAGCCACTTCATCCGAAGACGAAGTTTAGGCCTTTTAGGTAGCCACTTCGTCTAACGACGAAGTTTAGGCTTTCTAGGCAGCCACTTCGTCTAATGACGAAGTTTAGGCTTTTAGTTGGCCACTTCGTCCAAAGACGAAGTTTAGGCTTTTTACGTAGCCACTTCGTCTAACGACGAAGTTTAGGCTTTCTGGTTGGCCACTTCGTCCGAAGACGAAGTTTAGGCCTTTTAGGTAACCACTTCGTCTTAAGACGAAGTTTTGGCTTTTGGTTCCTTATTTGTCGAATTTATCGATAGGGGTGGTCCCCTTACGCGCGTTTAGGTGTTACTCCGAGGCGGAGTTTATTTGTGTATCCTCGTTAGGATTTTAAAATCGAGATACTTAGTATAAACGAGAGAGAGAGAGAGAGGTGCAAAATGCATGCAAATTATTTAAACGAATTTTTTTTTACGAAGTCAGAATAAGACAAAATTTTTACGAAGTCAAAATAAGACAAAACTTACCAAGACAACTCGATTCCTACGACCTAAATGAACTTGGACATCACTCTCTGTTTATACAAAGTACCTCTTCAAGTGGGTAATGTGCCATGTACGGGGTATGGGCTCACCAGATAGGTGGGCGAGCTTGTACGACCCTTTTCCGAGGACTTCTTGAACTCGGTACGGTCCTTCCCAGGTGGCTTCTAATTTGCCGAGCTTCTCTGCCCTGCTGACCTCGTTATTCCGAAGTACGAAGTCGCCTACTTGGAGCTGCTGATGCTTCTCCCGGCTGTTATAATACCGAGCTACTTGCTGTTTGTATCGAGCTTCTTGTATGTAGGCTTGTTCTCGTTTTTCTTCTAGCAAATCCAAGTTAGTTCGAAGTCCATC